>JAJJMB010015994.1:1616475-1740486 GCA_023531105.1 Papaver atlanticum
GCCTCCTTCGAAGTTTTTGCCACCGAAATTCGAGGAAAAATAGCTTTGCTTACCCCTTGTTGTAGAAACAGTAGTGCTTTAGCATCTTTCTTCTTATTTTCTTTGTACTCCTTTTTCTTTGCATCCGTCCATGACGATAGAGTTTCTGCCGACTCGGGTACATCATAACCTTCTTCTACAAGATCCCATAGGTCTTGAGAAATAAACAATGTCTTCATTTGTAGACTCCAATAATCATAACTCTCACCATCAAAAATTGGAATTAAACTTTGGGCATAATTGAAACCTTGAATACTTTGGTTAATTGCCATGGGTAGAGTTTTGGGATTACTGGATTAAGGTGGCTCTGATACCAAAAATTTGTTGGCGCAATGCGGAAGTGTGATGAGTTTTATGGAAATGATTTGGGAAAAAGAAATTGTATAGGAAATGGAATTGGTTAATTCAAAGTGAGGCTTTGATTAATTTAGTAAATGAAAATGTTTACAAGGGAAATTAGTGTAGCTCTTTGGCTCACTCTCTTTACAAAGGCTCTTTGGCTCTTACTTACTGGCTCTTACTCTTTACTAACTTTCTTACTCACTTGAGTTTTTGAATTTTTTGGATTGGTTTGAAATGTACCCATCTACCGCCTATTTATAGGCATAATGAGAACTTTCCAGAGAAAGAATTCTCTAGAATTATTCACGGACCACTCTAGCATATCCTAGTTCACTAGCTACTCTATCTTAATCTAGACTATTCTTACATTTCTAGATTTTTCTTTAAACTGACTTCACCCGTTTACAATTGAAAATGCCTAGAGCATTCTAGAGTTTGTTGCCGTACAAACTTCTCCTTGACCAGTCTTGACTAATCTAGATTTTTCTAGATTTACTTAATCACAAATTAACCAATATTTTTAACAATATACGTACCAATGCTTGCATTATATCCAGAGAGACTTAAGGTGATAATAGATGCAATCCCAAAACCAGTTATCCAAATTTTCGTCTGATCACCAAACAATATTGCCGTAGATTTGACGCCCACTCTCAAGTCATCTTCTTTATCCTGCATGGCAGTAAAATGAAACTCATCGATATCATATTGTATCCTAATCACCTGCAATAGAGTTTCCACCTTCCGAATATATATCTTCGGCTTCATGTACGATCAAAAAGTTAACATAATTAACTATTTAGGTGGAAAAACTGTCAAGGATTTTTAATGAGATATCTTAGTTATCTTACCTGATGTGCATAGATAGTATCATAAACAAGAGTCCAAAATACTCCAGATGCGTATAACGGGAGGGAAATAGCATAATTCAAGCTTCCTTCAATGACAGCCCATCCTAATAAAGCTCCCCAATTAAACGCAACACCCAAATATGCTTGAGGCTGCAACCATATGATCTTAACTTATCAATATATAGGAATGCTTTTGTAAATTGAATATAAGTTCTTGTACATTAAGAAGTCATTAATTAGTTACCCAAAATGTCAGCCTTTTCATGAGGGGATAAGAGGAGATTAACGGCAGCAAGAGTAACCCTAAAACACGGCTATATCAAAAAAAATAAAAAATAGATACGTTTTTAGTAAACATAATAATTGCAAAATGTACTACACATCGTCAGCCAAGCTTATGGGATTGTGAAATCATGCTAATCAGCAGATTAGAGTACGAGTCACCTGTAGTTATTAAGTTGAAGGAGGAATCCAAGGTATAATAGAACAAGAAAGCCAAGAAAGTTGAGCCCATGATATGGTGTCAGTAGACCACTAGCTAGTGGTCTAGACTTCGTTCGCTCCACCTGAAGTATGTCAAAGAACTTGTTAACATGATAAAAGGAAGCCAAGATATAATTATTCAGGATCCTTTGTCTCCACTAAAACCTGTTAAGAATCAATTACTGAAAAATATTAAAGCAAGAGAGAAGATGATTACATTTATATTGAAATTGCAGCGAATACTGACATTGTAGGATGGAAAAGAGTACGTACGACTACAAACTTATGAACAAAACTTGGTTGCGAGAGAGGTTACTTTACGTCCTCATTACAGTAATCCTGTTCATTAAAATAATTTGACTAAGTTCGGAAAAACCCATAAAAATAGTAGTGTTACCTTAGCATCAATGTCACGGTCAAGAATATCATTTATGACGCAGGCCACTGACCGTAGAAAAAATGAACCGAGTCCAAAAAGTACCGACATCTTAATGTCAAGAAGTCTCGATGAGGGCGATGCTAAAGTTATCGACCTGATGAACATAGAAATTATAGTAGCAGAAAAGAAAGGTTAACTACATATATGATTCCATGCGAATTTCAGGATCAAACAGAAGATATATAAAGCTAATAATTTAATTCTATGTACTGATCTGAATCATCCGATCCACAACACTCAAGAGTCTTAATTCTAATCCTTATAGTTTTTCTTTTTTTCTTGATTCAAGTGAATATATATATATGTTGCAAATCATGTAGTTTTGACGCTCAATAGATTAATAAATTGCCTACGAATGGAAGAAAAGCTTACCAAAAACATGGCCAAGCAAATAACCATGTTGGGCTCAGCTTATGCAATCGAGCAAGGTGAGCGTAAGGACGAACCGCCTTAGGAAGATGTAAATCAATCCATGTAGTTGACAACTTACAAACCAACTCCTCTTTCTTTCCAATTACTTTGTCGCCATCGTCACTTCGGTTATTAGCAATCCCCTTTTCTACTGAACCAGTTGAAGCATTTGTCCTATGATCACTCGGATAGCAACAGCTAAATAATGTTGCTTCAGAACTGCTAAATTTTTGACATATTTTAAATCTGATTTCTCGGGTTTTCAGATGTAGAGGAGGTTGCGGAATAACGGGCCTTAACTGCCGAGAAATTAAGGAAACCTTTGGCAGAATAGAAAATGGAGATGATTGAATTCCACTTGAAAGACAAAACGAGGATGCCATTTTTGCTTCTTTTGTTATTAACAGGAAGACACTTTGATGAAACACTTTATTCAAAGTCTCTCATTTAATTAATCATTTAAATTTTATTTTTATATTTGAACCATGGTTTAGAGTTTTCACCCCAAAATTCTCCCGCAACATACATATGGTGGAACCAAAAACCCATATAACTCAATATTTTGGCCTAGATAGCATAGAGAACTGGTCCAATTGCCTCTCACGGTCATGCGCTCAATAATAATAAAAAAAGAAACGGAAAATGGGTCATTTGTCCAAATATTTTTAAAACATGATTCTAATGGACGAGTAAAAATTAGTACGGGTGAAATGGACACCAAAAAAATAGGAAGAATGAAATTGGATTCATCCTGGTTTAAATTTAAAAAAGAGTGAGGATAAAACTGGATGCGTCCTGATGTAAATTAAAAATAAGAAAAAGTATTTGAAAATGGGTAGGATGAAACTGGTTTACATCCTGACTATTTTTACATTCTCGTCCATTTAAACAGTATCAAATTTTATATGTCTTTTTCACCCAGGAATTATCGTTATTGGGTTAATCGACCAATTTTGTGTAAAAGTATAAGTTGAATTAACATTGTACAACGGCATTTTAAGTAAATTTAAATTTGCTGTAGCTATTAATATCTTATTTTTATTTTGGAAAATGTACAAAACAGTCATAGTATTAGGACCCGATTCATAAAAGCATCCAACTGTTACAAACTATTAACAAAATGATCATAAATCCATTAAAAAGAGAGTTAAGTTATGACTCACAGTTAAATATGTTAATGAAATTACCTATGTGTCATTCATATTTATCCCCCCATACACAATTTTAACTTTTGCGTTCATTATAAAAAAAAATTGACGGTGGTGCTATTTGTAGGTGGTGGTGGTGCCGCTTACATATCGTTACACCACATTTAGGATCGTAAAACCGCATTCAGATTCGTTACACTGCATTCAGGATCGTTACACCGCATTCACCCAAAGGGTTCACCGCTTCTCCTTCGGGGTTTAGCTGAGATTCTTAAGCTTCCACCACCACCACCACTACTTCAACCAATTAGTTAACTAGGAAGGGTATTTTGAGGGAGGGTATTTTTGGAAAAGATAACAACATTTTATTCAAAAGTGTTAAATCGGATGGGAAAAAACCATTTTGTAAATGAATTATAAAAGTATGATCATTTTGTGACCGAATTAGAAAAAATATGACAATTCTGTAATTGACCCTTTTATTTTTGAAAATGTTTTGAATGTTTTTCGGTAGAAGTAGGGTACTATGTTTCTTCCGAAAATTGGCTCCTAGGAAACTGGGGTCGTACTCATATCACCGTTTTAGTACCCGCAGCTATTGAGAAGCTTATGATGTAATATATCATGCCAAAAGAATAGAATGAGTTGTGTGACTTGGTCTCAGATCTGTAGACCAAAGATTTAAGGAGGCTTGGGAGTAGGAGGACGAGATTTTGTATTGCATAGTTGGCGTGTCAGTTTGAGTTCACTGTTAACAAAGTGGCGTACGACACATTTGTACAATAGTCAGATGCGGCCGAAAATGCTTGGACGTGGCTGAACCAGATTTTTTTTTTTTTGATCCGTCAATAGGAAAATTCACTGAAAAAGAGCTACTTAAGGGGATACCTCAACCCAATAAATACAACCGACACAAAAAAAGGAGACCTAATTTGTATCAGCACAACTAATGAAGTGGTGCAGGATAAGATTTGCTGCAGTGAAGGATAACACTCTTAAAGCCTCTTTTCCCTCCTTGTGTTCTCACGTGCTGTTCACATGATCTGGCAGCTATCCTTTCACACACTTTTCTTACATGTGTTGCTCAAGAGTTGGTGTATAAACAAAATATATGAGAACAATAATTTGTTGTAATTTCTTCTTTGTTTTTCTGTAATGAAGCTTAAGCTTCTGTGTGTCTGTAATGAATCTATGATTACCATTTATGCTATGCTATTATGGTATCAGATAGGTTAGAGTTAGTCTCAACTCTACATCGATCCAAGCTTCCGATCTGTCATTGATCCTTCCTTTTACACCTCTTTTCATTACAGAGAAGCTTTTTACGGGTTTGATTAATTCAATTCTTCATTCTTTTTTTTTTCGTTTACTCTATTTTCTCTCGATCTTTAATTCCCACTGTCTTATCTACTGAAATCTTGTTTCAATTTCATCATCAGATTTTCTATTTGTTTGCAATTTTAGATCTAGTTACTGTCTTTCTCTACAACCATGTAAAATCCTACCTCAAATTCTTTTTCTAACATCCCTCTAAATCAGTTGAACAACTTTGTTCATCTCAAACTCAAGGAGGACAACTTCATCACATGGCGACATCTTATGAATCCTGTAATTCAGAAATATAAACTTATGAAGTATCTTGATGGCTCATATCCTTGTCCTCCACAGTTCACAAATCCAAGGAATCAGGCGAATGGAGTTGAGAATTCACTATACACTGACTGGATGGATGAGGATTCTTCGATTATGATGTGGCTCCACTCAACTATCTCAGACTCTGTCATTCCTTACTTTTCAAGAGCAACCACCTTTCATGAGCTTTGGACCAGCATTGAAGAGCGTTTTTGTAATGACCCGTCCCTTCACCGATATTGTCCCCACTTACCCACTGCGATTATCTAGCAGTGTGGGGTTTTCAACGGGCATCATTGCGGTTATCCAGCAGCAACTTCCCGGGAGGTCACCCATCCCTGGATTGCTCCCGCCCGAGCATGCTTAACTGTAGAGTTTTCTGCCAACTCATAAGCCAATTGTGCTGAAAAGGCCTCGGTATAATGTAGACGTTCCTTGTCTCCTATGAGATCAGTATCTGGCATAATCCCCCACTCGAGCACAAGTGAACGACCCCTGGTTGTATCCCAGCTAACACCGATATTGTTCCCACTTACCCACTGCGGTTATCCAGCAGTGTGGGATTTTTAACGGCACTATTGCGGTTATCCAGCAGCAGCTTCCCGAGAGGTCACCCATCCTGTGACTACTCCCAGCCGAGCACGCTTAACTGAGAAGTTTTTCCCCACAACTCAGTCAAGTGAACCCATCAGGCCTTGGTGTTAGGGAATGACAAATCATTACTTATATTCCATTCGGCCAACCACTGCCGAATATCTGGGTATTACAGTTTTGCAAGGGCTTCTTCAACTAATTCCATCCAATTGCGCACCAAACTGCTATCTCTCACCCAAGGTACTAAAACTATACCTGCCTTAATCAATGAAATCAAGATGCTATCTGATCAATTAGCTGCTGCTGGTGAAGTTATTTCTGACAAAGAACTAGTTTTCATTACTCTTAAAGCCTTAAATGCTGACTACATACCCTTTGCCATCTCTATGAGACATCGCAATCCACCCATCACTAGTATTGAATTACACAACAATTTGCCTAGTGAGGAAGTTGTTGTTAGTGAAAGAGCATCTATACTCAAACTTGAGAATGTTGCAAAAGCTTTCTTGGCCAACTCTGGCAGAGGTGCATATAGGGGTTCTTATTATAACTCTAGGGGTTCCTATAGAGGTAGAAACAATGGTGGTGGTGGTCGTTTTCCAAATCCTGCTATATTTCACAGATCAACTACTGGTAGAGGATATCCTGCAAGTATGAAATAACCATGTCAGCTATGTCTTAGAGAGGATCATTTAGCACCTAATTGTACACAAAGACTCAATTTCTCCTACAAAGGCAGAGCCCCTCCAGCCAACTTAAGTGCCATTCTTGTTGCTGCTGATATATTTGACAATGAGGAATGGATTGCTGACAGTGGAGCCAACAACCACATTACTCAAAATGCCAACAACTTGCAAGAGATTACTTCATATGATGGCAGTGAACAAATTCAAATTGCAAATGGTGCAGGTATGCCTATAATTCACAAGGGAAACTCTAGTAAACTCATTCATGATCATACATTTCATCTTCATAATGTCCTTGTTGTTCCTCATGCCTCCCACAACTTACTGTCCATTCATAAGTTTACCTATGACAACAACTGTTCCTTAACTCTTGATTCTCATGGCTTCTCTGCGAAGGATCTGAACTCTATGAAGACTATTTTCCAAGGACCACATAGAAATGGCCTCTATCCAATATCCTTCAGCAAAGCTTCTATTGCTCTTTCCTTCACTACCAGTGACAGTGCTCTTCTTCATAAAAGATTTGGCCATCCCAGTTTTCAAACACTTCAGAAGCTTTGTAATTTACTGCAATTATCTAATGTTTCAAATAAACCTTTTTCTTGCTTAGATTGCAAACTTTGTAGAAGTCAAAAACTTCCTTTTCAAGTGTTTACTACTACTGCAACTCAACCTCTAGAATTATTACACATGGATCTTTGGGGTCCTTGTCAAGTTGCTTCTGTCTCTGGCAATTTATATTATGCCAATATTATTGATGAATACACTAAATACTGCTGGATTCTTCCTTTGCATGCCAAGTCTGATTTCAAGCAACTCTTTACTTCCTTTATAACTAGAATTGAAAACCTTCTCTCTCACTCCACAAAAACTATAAGAACTTATAATGGTGGGGAATTCTTGAATAAGTTCTTAGCTATTTTTTGTGACAATAAAGGTATCACTCATGAACTCTCCTGTCCTCATACACCTGAGAAAAATGGTGTGGCAGAAGTCAAACATAAACATTTGTTAGGCATTACTAGGACTCTGTTATCACAATCAAGTCTTCTTCATGAGTACTGGGTTGATACATTGCAAACTGCCAACTACTTAATCAATAGACCTCCCACTAGGTTTGTCAATTACTCATCTCCCTTTCAATTGCTCTTTCACAAAATGCCAGATTACAATTTTCTCAAAGTATTTGGCTGTGCCTGTTACCCATGGCTTAAGCCCTATACCACAAACAAACTTGAGCCTAGAAGCAAACAATGCATCTTCCTTGGCTACAGCCTTCAACACAAAGGTTACAGATGTTTAGACCCTCACTATGGCACGTTTACATCTCTAGGAATGTGTCATTTAATGAAGACTCCTTTCCTTACAAGCTACTCTCCTCTACTTCTATATCTCTTCCTATATCTGCATATCATACTCTCACTACTCCACCCATTGCACCTCCATCCTCATCTCTACCTAATACTCTTGCTACTCAACCCATTGTACCTCTACCCCCATCTCCATATCTCACTGTAAATGATCATGCAATGACTACTATAGGTAAAAATGGCATTAGAGTTAGAAACTCTTATTTTACTACACTATACTCTATGGATATAGCTCTTCTTAGCAAGGTTCATACTGTTCCAACTTGCATAAGTGCTTCTCACAAAGAAGAAGTTTGGAGAAGTGCATCAGCTAGAGAATACAAAGCTTTACATGATGCTGGTACATGGTCACTGGTAGATCCAACAGGTATTGAAAATGTAGTGGGCTGTAAGTGGGTTTTTCGGATTAAGTACAAGGCAGATGGTACAATTGACACACATAAAGATAGACTAGTTTCCAAAGGGTATCACCAGCAACCAGGCATTGAATTTGAAGAAACCTTTAGCCCAGTGGCTAAACCAACCACCATAAGAGTTATTCTATCCATGGCTGTGCAGTACAATTGGAAAATCCACCAGCTAGATGTTAGCAATGCTTTCTTGCATGGAGATTTGAAGGAGGTAGTTTTCATGACTCAACCACCAGGTTTTGTTGATGAATCTTATCCTCATCATGTTTGTCTTCTTCACAAGGCCATTTATGGACTCAAACAGGCACCTAGGGCCTGATATGCTAAATTGAGTACTACACTTCTATCCCTAAAGTTTGTCAATTCTGTATCTGATTCTAGTCTATTTTTTCATCAAGATGGTCCTCATATCTCAGTAGCCTTGGTATATGTAGATGATATTCTTCTCCCAAGCAGCTCTCCAGCATTCTTACAACAAGTGATTGCTCATCTACAGCTGCAATTCCCTATTAAAGATTAAGGGGACTTCCATTATTTCTTGGGTCTTGAAATTATGAGAAATGCCCACTCATTGTTTCTTTCTCAGACTAAATATGCAGTGGATTTGCTAACTAAACATCATATTGAAGGTGCAAAGCCCTGTCAAACTCCATTTGCAGCTTCTGAGAAACTCAACAAGGATGAAGGTGATTTGCTCCCCAACCCAACAGAGTATAGATCCTTGGTAGGAGCTCTTCATTACTTGACTTGGACAAGACCTGAGATCTCATATGCAGTCAATGTGGTATGCTAGCACATGCAACATCCAAGAACACCCCATCTGCTAGCTGCCAAGAGAATTCTGCGCTACATAAAGGCACAATTAATTTTGGTCTTCATTTCACCAAAGGGGATAACTTCTTATTAGGCTTTTCAGATGCAGACTGGGCAGGCTGCAAGGATGACAGACGATCCACTGGTGGGTATTGCATCTTTTTAGGTTCTAACATCATTTCATGGTCTTCCAAAAAGCAATCAACCGTAGCACGCTCTAGCACTGAAGCTGAATACAGAACTCTTGCCAACAGTGCAGCTGAAGTAGTTTGGCTATGCTTTCTTCTACAAGACTTGCACTTTCCTATCACTGGAATACCTAAACTAGGGGTGTGACAATATCAGTTCAATCAGTCTTGCTTCCAATCCTATCATGCACTCTAGAATGAAGCATGTTCACCTGGATTTCTACTTTGTCAGAGAGCTTGTACAGTCTAAAGCATTGGATGTCTTCTATGTTCACACTCTTGATCAGTTGGCTGACATTTTCATAAAGGCTTTGCATGGACCCATATTTCAGATGATCCGTGCCAAGCTCACTATGCTTGCTCCACCCATGAGCTTGAGGGGGGTATCAGCACAGCTAATGAAGTGGTGCAGGATAAGATTTACTGCAGTGAATGATAACACTGTTAAAGCCTCTTTTCCCTCTTTGTGTTCTCACGCGCTGTTCACATGATCTGCCAGCTATCCTTTCACACACTTTTCTTACATGCGTTGGTCAAGAGTTGGTGTATAAACAAAATATCTGAGAACAATAATTTGTTGTAATTTCTTCTTTATTTTTCTGTAATGAAGCTTAAGCTTCTGTGTGTCTGTAATGAAAGTATGATTACCATTTATGCTATGCTATTAGTTTGGAATCGATCACTTAAAGAAAAGAAGAAAGAACAAAAGCCAAGTGGGAATAATTAAGAACCAAACATCTCGTATCCAACTCAAAGCGGCCGATAGAAATACGAGTCCCGCAAAGCTATCATCGTGTTAGCCGTCAAACCCAACATTTTAGTGTTTGACTCCGCCCAAAAATAAGCTTGAATCTTAATATCTCGAATTAGACTTTCCAAATTTCTCTTTTTGTGATTGAAGATTCTAGAATTCCCTTCTTTCCAAATGCACCACCATATTGCAACCGGTAGGTTGTTCCATATACGGTCAAGTCTTTCATCACCCCAATCGTGTCTCCAAGTTGTTATGGTTTCGGAAATATTACTATCGTAATTCCAATTGGAGTTGCATCCTTCGGAAAAATAATCCCAAACTCTCTTTGTTCGCCAACAATCATAGAATAAATGAGCACTTGTTTCATCTTCTTCTTCACAAAACCGGCACACCCTATCCACATCCATACCCCTTCTAATAAGTTTGTCCATCGTCATCAACCTTTCTTGGTATAAAAGCCATATAAAAAAGTTTACTTTGTACGGATGATGACGACTCCAAATAATCTCACTTGGAAAGCTAATATCGCCTTGGGATAAAACGAGGGGGATAAAAAATAACGAGGGGATAAAAATAACCTATACTATAAAGATTTAGTGGACTAAATTTAAAAAAATAAGGTGAACTAAGGAAGCATTCCTACCACTGATCGCGGCTATTGACCGCTGAACCCTCTATTGATTTAGTGTTCCAAAAATAAAGGTGCTAATTTGACCTTTTCATTTCATTGTTAAACAACGTTTGATTAGACAGTGAGAGATAAAATGCGGGTAAAAATCCTGCTTAACGCGTAATATATGCATGTTACGAGAATTCTTACAATTCAAGAGAAATAGGTAGCTAGAGATTGGCACAAACCAATTAAATATTTCATGTTGCAGTTATCATATTTTCATTTCCGTAAAATAAAAAATAAAAAAATGGATCAACACAAGGCATACATGATTATTGCATCAGCATCAAACTGGAGCTGCAGTGTCAAACAGGATTAACAAAAGGCCATTAAATTATTTCATTTCTGCAGTTTGCACTATTCCACTGATGCGGTTGCAGTGCAAAGAGGATTAACAAAAGGCTTTTAACTAAGAAAGAAAGAAATAATGGGATTTCTCTGCTTAAGGATGAATAAAAAATTCCTGGAAAAACGCAATTGATATCAATATCTGCCAATGTCAAGTAATGTTAGTCTATGTACGCACACATTTTCATTGTAATTGAACAGTTCGATTTTGTGTTTGAATACAATGGTGTCCTTAAATGAGTGCCGAACAAATGTAGGCCCATTGCAATAATGTGACTTCAAATTTATATAAAGGTTATTATTTTCGCTATTTCCATGAGACAAGATCCCAAAACATCCAAAAGTAAACCAGGACTTGTTTGAGAAAGTAACGTTTCCTCAGCGATAGCTGAAACCAAAATAAACATCAATCCACCACAAATAATCTCGTGTCCGCCAGCAAGAAGAAAAGCTTCCATGTGCATGACATATTGAGCTGAATAAGCTTGCGCGACTTCATGGTAGAACACGGGCATCCAACTCATAACCAATTGACAATAAGTGGAGAGGCCCTATAAATTATAAACCGCAGGATCTTAGATTGCCCAGACACAATGTGGGACTAAACTAATAATCTCAACACGCCCCTCACGTGTAGTCTCGTTGGGTCTAACACGTGGACAATAAATTGGGTGACGCAGAGTAAATGCGCGGTCAATAATTCGTAGCGAATAGCCTGCTCTGATACCATGATAGAACACGGGCATCCAACTCATAACCAATTGGCAATGAGTGGAGAAGCCCTATAAATTATAAACCGCAGGATCTTAGATTGCCGAGACACAATGTGCGACTAAACTAATAATCTCAACACTTCATTTGAAGCATTACATGAATTAATATCACCAGACTCTTTCGGAACTCTGGAGATAAATGAATGAACAAAATGAAGTGAAACTCGAGGAAATAAACGGCCGTAGAATGAGCCCGGTACGGACGTTACAAAGTAACTTTTTTCTAAATGAATCGATGCAAACAGAGTGTTAAATTCGTTATATGCTTTGTCATTAAGATATACTTGGAACTCAGGTGTTACAGTTTGCATGTGTTCTTGCCCCTGATCATCTGTTTAAGCGCAACGACGCCAAAATATGCTACCCATCGTGCCCACGTTCAAACTGTTATTGTAATGGATATTTGGATCAGGAAAATGGAGAAAGAGAGTGTGTGTGCGGTGTACCTGAAGAGATGAATTCTGGACATAACTGTGCTGATCAGTTCCACCATTCATTGGATGTGATTGAATAGTTGATTTTTCCATCTCCATATCTAACTCATGACTTTAATAGTTCATTGGTACATTTATACATATTACATAGAGAAATGCATGGTCATCACCATAGTTATGATTCTTACGAAGAAGACAATAATGTCGGTTGCAATTTGCATACCCAGATATCAACTTTTTTTTGTTGTTGGGAAGAATTTACTTTACACGAATTATCACAATTTTTAGTCATGCATATTTTCATAAATTGGGCTTTAAAAGTACTTAAAAGTCCTTAAACTATGTGACTAATGCTCTAAAATCTTTCGGATTCTGCTATGTATACACCAAAACTTTACACCAAAATTTTATATTAATATGCATCATCGATCTAAATCTTAAGTTTAAGAATGACAACAAAAAATTCATGCTTAAAAAAAAAAAAAAAAAAAAAAAGGTTATGAGCTGTCGGCTTGTAAATTCCTAGGTGCCCACTGAGCTTAGCTAGCTGGTATATCACATTATTGTAAAAAACATTCTAAAGTGTTTTTTTCCTTACAATTTGAGAGTCGTAGCTAGAGATTGTCACCAAGCAATTAAATATCTCATGTTGAATGAAGTTATCATATTTATTTCATTTGCATTAAATTGGATCAACACAAGGCATATATGATTATTTCATTAGTATCAAATTAGAACTGCTGTGTCAGATAGGATTAACAAAAGCCATTTAGTTATTACTTATTTCATTGCTACGTACGGTAACAGTGACAAAGAGGATTAGCATAAGCCATTTAACTACTTCATTGTTGCAGTTGTAATGATAAAGAGATTGACATTAAGCCTTTAACTATACCATCCTTAGAATTGCATTTACGGTATCGACTGACTTCATATATACTCTAACTAAACTTCTACTATATAAAGAGAACCCGTGAAGCCTATTAATCACAAAATTCTCTCCTTGCAAGAAGAAATTAGACAGATATTTCGAGAGAGTGCGAGATGGAAAATGATATGCAGAAGCGAAAGCATAACAACCATGGTGGTGATGAATCATTAAAACTAGTCGGTCATGAAAATTTCACAAGAACAAATCCAAGATCCGACAAATTTCATGTCAAAAAATTCCACCACGTTGAGTTTTGGTGTAGTGATGCAATCAATGTGGCTCAACGATTTTCATACGGACTTGGCATACAAATTACAGAAAAATCTGACCTTTCCACGGGGAATATGGTGCATGCATCTTATCTACTCCATTCACGTGATCTTAACATCCTCTTTACAGCTCCTTACTCTCCTTCGGTGGCCGAAATACTAGCTTGCACTGCTAATAGCACTGCCTCCATTCCTACCTTTAATCATACCATGGCTCGTTCATTTTCCACTTCACATGGTCTTGGTGTTCGCGCAATTGCTATAGAAGTCGACGATGCAGAGTCTGCATTCAATATCAGCATTTCGTGCTGTGCCAGACCATCACATCCACCAATGGAAATCAATGATGGTATCATCATCTCAGAGATTCAACTCTATGGAGATGTTGTTCTGCGTTACATTAGCTTCAAAAATTCCAATCTTGGTCTCAGTTTCTTGCCAGGCTTCAAAGGTGCGTATATATGTACTGTAGTATTGATGAACAACAAGATGTGCACTTAGCAGCTTCGGCAATGCTTTCTCCTACATGCACGCATAAGAATCATTGCTCGGTTCGCTTTTGCTGTTTACGATCTCAGGTCTTACATAAGTTAATGTTCTTTTATACGTACTTATGAATGTACTTGACCCGTTATCTTTCCTTATCTTATACGTATATATGATGAGTAACCACCACTGGCTTCAAAGGATTTAGAGGATTTTGGGATACGACGCTTGGATCATGTAGCAGGGAACGTAACGAATTTACCGGAAGTTGTTAAATATGTGAAAATGTTTTCTGGGTTTCACGAGTTTTCTCAGTTTACCATAGATGACCTAACAGGAGTAATTGAAAGCGGTTTAAATTCAGCAGTACTGGCGAATAACGGAGAATCAGTGTTGCTGAATATAACAGAACCGGTGTATGGTACTGAGAGAAAGAGTCAAATTCAGACGTATCTTGAACACAACCAAGGTGAAGGCGTAGGGCATATGGCATTTGCTAGTGAAGATATTTTTACGACATTGAAAGAAATGAAAAAAAGAAGCCGTCACGGGTTTGAATTTATGCCACCACCACCGCCAACTTACTACGAAACTTTGAAGCATAGAATTGGAGATAATATTTTGAAAGATGAACAAATAAAGGAGTGTGAAGAGTTGGGGATTTTGGAAGATAAAGATGATCAAGGGGTTGTATTTCAAATCTTTGCCAAGCCTGTGAGCGATAGGTATGCACCCAAACAACGCAATACATGTATAGGTATAATTGTGTAGCCGCTTTCGGCAGTGCAATGAACTAAATTTTTATTGCATGACTTTTTCAGGCCAACAATACTGGTAGAGATAATACAACGGATTGGATGCATGGTGCAAGATGAAGAAGGTAACATTGTTCAGAAAGGAGGATGTAGAGGATTTGGCAAAGGAAACATCTCAGCTCTTTTTAAATCTGTCGAAGAATACGAGAGGAAGGACATTTATCCCAACTCACAATAAGTGCTACTGTTGCTGCTGCTCCTCCTCCTACTACTACCACCACTATATATACTACCACCACTACTACTACAACTACTACTACTACGACTAAAGCTAAGTACGAATTCTGTATATAATGAAATTATGTGCATATTAGACGGTCATTAATAATGTAAATGAAATGCAAATACTACTACCATTTATTATCTTCAAGTGTTTGATCATGCTTACACCGAATTGGCGCTACAAACAAACTGTGCCAAGTCAAACCTCTCTACCCTCATAAGGATTTTTATTACGCGACTTAATTACATAAAACATAACCTAACTACATATACATATTTTAAGCAGAAGCCCATCTCTGTTCCTGCTGGGAACCAGACCTAGTTGGAGCAAAAACAACCATTTCCTCTCTGTTGAACTTCAACCTTCTTGCTTCATCCCTTGAGATTCTGTACGAGTTCATCAAAACATCTTCTGGCATTGCCCTTAGAGTTGAAATCCTTCCAACTAGAGGACTGATCATGGCGTTGTCGTTAGTCTTGAATGCAACCCATTCTAATCCTTGGCTTCCTGCTTGTTTCACCACTGCAAAGTTCTGTGGAACTGTCAAAATTTGACCTTCTCGGACCTGTCCATCGAATACGGGACGTTCGTAGTTTCCAACAATTTGAATTCTACCATTTCCTCGCGTGACATAGATGATACTGTGGGCATTTAAGTTCCAGTGAGGTACCATGATAGCATTCTGCACGCACAATTATTTGATCAGTTGCCAACATGATTAGTAAGCCGTACTCAAATTTGAGTATGTTTTATTGTTGTTACCCTGTAAAGAACTCCTCTTTCGGCACTCAATTGGAGATAGCTGAGGATGGGTAGTTTCTGACTGTTAAGACTGCTGATTCTTCCTCCGTGTGGGCTGTAAACATCAGCACGAACAGGGTCGGCGATGTAATGGACAAGTCTAGCAGCGCAAAGAGTCTCCTCGAAACCGTTGTACCTAGTTTCTCTTTGTTCACGCTCTTCTTCTTCTTCTCTTCTTGGTGGTCTAATCACTCGAAGTCCGTTTTCAACTCTGACAATGTTTCCCCTGTTGTCATTAAGGCTCTGAAGGTTCCTAGCTGTCTCGGTGCTAACACCGAAAGCTTCTGCCAACATCTCTACGTCGAATCCACTGAAAATGTTGTTTCCTGATCTCTCTTCCTCGGTCTGGCGGCTTCTCTGGTAGGTTGTCTGTCCTTGTTGTTGTGGGTTTCCAGCCAAGTAGAATCTCTACATGATCAAAAGAGAAATAAATTAATTTAGTCTGGTTCTAATGACTAGAATTAGTTCTTGGGGCTGAGATATATATAAATTTATGCATGGTTAATAACCCTTACCCTGGGTCTCTGATCAAGTTGGTTTTGGGCGTTGCTTGTATCAAGAAGTCTGACAAGGACAAGTGGAGTCTCTCCATCATTGTAGAACCAGTGAGAGATTCCAGTGGGCAATGCTGCAATGTCGCCTTGTCGCAAGTGGCGGATCTTCTGATGCTCATCTCTATACCTGCTTTGTTGGCCTTGGCTGCTTCTTCCTTCAATTAATTGTTGGAATGATTGATACGTATTTGGACAACCAGGAATTGAAACTCCTTGGATACCCCTACCTGCAGTCGGCATATAAAAAAAAAATGTTATATATTGTCGATCTCGTCTTTAACAAAGGACATGCAAAACCAGTTATCGCAAGAACATATATATGTACATGGAAATGGAGCGAATTAATTAACCTTGGACAACATAGATAAGTTTAGGAGCATTGACGAATTCAGGCAAGAGAAGGCCTCTAGGTTGAATTACATGACGAGTAACAGCAACACCAGCGCACTGCAATTGTTCTTCATTCTCATCCCAACGTTCAGTAACACCAGCTTCAGATTGGATTGTTCTAGTGGGTTCAAGAGCTTGTATATTCTCAATGCGACACTCACTTTGCTGACGGGACTGACGTTGTCGTTGTTGTTGTGGCAGTTGTTGTCCTCCCCATACCTGTTGCTGCTCAATTTGAGCTAAACTTCCATGAAACAAAATAATTGAACAAAGACTTATCAAGAAGAAAGACTTAGCCATGGCTAGACAACTATATTTAAATGAGAATGAGATGATTGATCTGTGAAGCGGAGAACTGAATTAGCTTAGTATTTATAGAGCAGAAGAAGGATATGGCGGATTGACACGAAATGAAAGTGGTTGAGTTTGGTGTATTGCTGGAGCAAAGATTCTTCTGCCATTCTTCATGCTGCATGGCAATGAATTGGCGAGTGGCGCCTAATCAAAAAGACGTCAGAAAAAAACAAATTTTGATATCGGACACGCATTGTTATCGGATACCCGTACCCGTATTCGTGCAACCCCGGATGGCGTCCTGTGATGGTTTGACACCGTTAGATGTTGTCACGTATACATATGTACCAGAGTGCGGTGTTCGTGTGGAACCCTGTATTCAATTTGGAAAACCTAAAAATCTAAAACCTTTTTGGCTCTTCTTCTTTTCTAAAACCCCTCTTTCTCTGCAACAGCCTCCCAAATTTTCTCGCCAGAAAGAATCAAACCATGAATTAATCACAAACCCAGCGATTATTTTTGATATTGTTTCAGAGAGGAAGAAAATTTGGGGGTAATTTTGTGTCCAATCATGGTGGGAGAGGAGGAAAAATCATCAACAGCGAACCCTAAATTGAAAGAGTCCTCCTCCTCAATGTGTGAAGAATGTAAAGAAAATCCATGGAAATACAAATGCCCAGGTTGTTTAATTCGTTCGTGTAGTCTACCATGTGTAAAATCACACAAAAAAAGAACTTCATGTACTGGTAAAAGACCTCGTGATGAAATCGTTCCATTATCGCAGTTCGATGATAATCTTCTCATCTCTGATTATAGATTCTTAGAAGAAGCTAAACGAGTAGCTGAATCTGCAAAGAGAACGAGAAAAGCTGTATTTGGTTATTCTTTGGGGGAGGCTAATAGGTTGCCATTTAGGATTATTAAACTTAGATTAGCAGCGACAAGAAGAAGAACACAACTTGTATTTCTTCCAGATGGAATGTCTAGGAGGGAAAAAAACATGTCCTCTTACCAACAAAGGTGTGATTTTTTCTTACTTGATTCATTTTCTGTTCTGTATTTCAATTCTATAAGTTCACCTGTTGGACTGGAAAGTCCTGCAACACCAATTTGAGCTAGGAGTAACTTGAATGATTTATCAATTCAGGACCCGAACCCTCAATTTATGATACAAATATCGAAATCAGGCAACATAAAAAAACAGTACTTTTTTATTTATTTTCTTAGTAGATGAAATTTCTGTTTAGCTTTGGCCACTATTTCAACAGCTTTAACTTTAGCAGCATCAAAACTTCCTTAAGCCCTTTCAGTGTGCTCTTCAGCTTCATAAATAGCTGTCTTGCGATTTCTTGAGTTCTGTCTTTGAATATTAGAGTTCAGCATCATCCTGAATAATATCAGGAAGAGGCAACCACCGTATACACTTGAGTTTATTTATGATCCAGGGTTTTTAGACACATGAAACTTATGTTCGGTCAAGGCTTCCACTCTATGTTAAGACATATCTTAGAATGGGGATTGGGAAATTTTTTTTGCTGGTTTTGTGAATCCTACATTACACAGGGATTGTTTTCACATCACCTACCAACTTTAACTCATCTGCCTCGGGATGAATGGGTCCTTAAGATTCAAAATTCATCCACCTGTTCACATTGTCAGCTGTATTTTAGTTTGTTACTTCGTTAAAACGAAATTTGTGATTTTATATATGAGCTGACTTTGATTTCGTCGTTATATCTAGCTTATAGTACCATATATGGCTCTCAAAGGCTTAAGTATAGTTGTTGATCGTACATAAGTTTTGCTCGATGGAAATACCACTTTGTTGTAGCAGACACAGAATGATGAACATCTGTATATGTGCAAAAGCAGCATCTGTCAAGGTGCGATGAGCTGCACATCCACATGAGATTTCTGATTAGCTGTTACAACATTAAACCGGCCGACTTCTTTTTAAGTAGTTATATTGTTGTTCATGGTGTAAGGTATTGCTAAGTAAATAAAGAAAAGGATGTGTTGAAGGTTTCGGCAATGAATGATGGATTTATGTTGCTTTATTTTATCTTTTTCGAGTTTCTAAGTTTAAATTTTTATATGCTACATAGCCTGAAATGGTTTCTAGGTGTCACGGAGAATCCAACATAATAAAGTCATATTTCTGCCGAGTAGTAGACCAACAATGGTTAAAGGATTGCCGACTGATACTTCTTTGCAATGTCTTTATTTTCCTTTCAGGAATGCGTCCATTTCGTGGACAATTGAGTGGCGGTTTCATTCCACTGATGTAGTTATAGTTGACAACAGGTTAGTCATATAACTAATGCTTTTCTTGAGGAGTTAGTTTTGAACATCAATGTTTATTATGTTTTCTGCCCTCACATTTCAATTACAAATAAATTTATGTAATGGCTCGGTATGTCTGGTTTTGTTGCACAGAGTAGATGAACGTACTAGACTCTGTTCAGTAATTGAGAAGCATCTGAAGCTTGGTCCCTGGAATACTAAGCTGAGGCCATTCTGCGAGGAGCAGTTAGATCGTCTTAAATTCTTCATTCGTGTAAATGCAAAGGTACCTGTCTTTCCTTATAATTATACAGGGTTGAAGAAATCTTGGTTTGTTCTTCGGTTGTTCGGTGATATTTGCATTTCTAATTGTGGCGTGAACTTGCGTTGCTTTCTACAAGTTCGTGATGGGTTTTTTTCCACTGTTGCTATCAAGTGGCCCAATATGATTTTATTTTTATTTATGTTTTTGATCGGCAATGCGAATAAAGTTTAAAAAACTCATTTTCTATGATTGATAATAGTCTCTCTCAACTTAGTGTATCATTAAGCAAACAAGAATGAAAGACAGTGTAAAAAGTCCTAATCTAGTTCCCTGTCTGTCTTGCAGCATCCCAAGTCTCCATATCGTGAATTGGACATGAAATCCTCAGTATGCGAACAATTAGCCAACACACTCATTGTGGAGTATCCTGTGATTTATGTAGTTCTTCCTTCTGCCAGCTTTGACTTTAAAGTCGTTAAAGATGCAGCTCCACCCCTCTACAAGTTAAGTGAACCTAATTCCCCGATACCTAAACGTGTTACCTTTAAGGTAGAAGAACCAAAGGAAGAAGAGGACCCACAGATATTAGATCCTATAAAGTGTGTAAATGCAGAATCAATGTTGAGGAGGGAAACAGAAGATTCTGATGAATTATTCTTTTCCAATTTTGAGGATTTGGAACTCCCAGAAAATTCCGGTTTTAATTTCGAACAAGATCTTAAAGATGCTTACTCAGGGCTTATTGGAGATATCAATCTTGATGACTTTCTTGATCTTGATGCTGAGTTTCTCCAAGGTTTTAGCAACGAAGAATTAGAAGAAGGTGAGATCCCTGCATGATGTGAGTGCAGTTTTCAAGAGGTGCATCTGTCCGAAATCTTTTGTTATTTTATTTTGTACCATACATGCATAATCTAAGTTAAGTGTGCTGCATCTCCTCTAAATGATGGTGAACAAAATCGAAAGTCCTGGCATATATTATTTTTGTGTTGGTCATTTCCTTTTTATCGGCTGAATTTAAGTTTTGGGAATGAACACAATTAGAGTTGTAATATGGAACATTAACTTCTTTTTGTGTCAGTTACTGCCTAGCGTTGAAGGTTTGATACCTGTAATATGTTTTTTTTGATACCTGCAAGTTTCCGGAATGAATGTTTGTAGTCTATACTTCCCCTGAAGCTGAAATACCCTCTCAAAATTCAAAACCATCAAGTGTAAGAGATTGTCTAGGAAATAAATTAGAAACATTACAATTTACAAACACATCAACTGAATCAAGACTTTTGAAATTTGTATCTTAGAATTCATATATAGACACTCTCAGAGCAAGAAACTACAATATTTCCTTCCCATTGAGAAACTCGGGTACTACTTTGATCTTCGTACTAGTGATGTCAAGCACTTTTAAGCTGCTCAATGCTTCAATTCCTCTAGGCAACGTTTCGAGGTTGGGACACAAGCGCAATCTGAGCTTCACCAATCTTTCGAGACAACAGATAGAGTCAGGTAATTTAGTCACCTTCGTATGTGAAATATCAATGATCCATAGATTTTTCAAGGCTCCAATGTTTTCAGGTAATTCTTCGAAATCTGGGCAGTTGGAGACGTTAATTGTTCGCAAGTTCCGGAGACTAGTGACTGACACAGGCAGTTTTTTTATTCCTGTATATGAAAGATCAAGGTGCCTCATGTTTCTCATGGATCCAATGCCTTCAGGAAGTTTCGAAAGCGAGTTACAGCCATGTAATACCAATGTCTGCAAATTATAAAGACTATTGACAGACCGATCATCCAAAACATCTAGATTAGAACAGCCCGAGAGGTTAAGATATCTTAAATGTGTCAACTTTGGAAGCGAAGCTGGTATTTTTTGGATCGACAAACCTCTCAAGTATATTACACGCAAATTCCTATTCCGGAAAACATCTTGAATATTATCACAGCCTCTCGCTTCAAGGGCCACAAATGTGCGTAGCCTATTTTTATAATTACCAACTTCTGGCAACATTCTCGGCATATCTTCATCAAAAACCAAACGTCGAGTTTCAGAATCACTTACTGCTACCTTCTTGGCTGTTGAAATTGAGCACCCATCTTCGCTAGCAATAGCACGCGCTAGATAATGTACGAAATCATGCAGCTTACACTTCTGAATGTCAGCTAACTCATCCTTGTTTTCTACACTTTGGAACAAAGAATCCGACAATAACATGTTAAAATACTTATTTCCAACATCCTCCATTGAAATCTCTCCACTAGATGGTACAAGAAAACATTCCGCCATCCATAACTGAATTATAGCTATCAATCTCCCAACCCCTAGGAAACATAGAACAGTAAGCAAAGCATTGTTTTAAAGCTGATGACGACAGACGGACGTAACTTAACTTCATAGCTGAATAGATACTCCTTTTGGCTTCGATAATTAAAGCCTGCTCCATGTCTTTTGTTTTTGAGCACAAAATATTGTCTAATACTCTGGCAGCAAGTGGTAAACCACAGCATTTTCTTGCTATTTCTTTTCCTATGTTCACCATTTTCGGATTCTCCAATACCCCGCCACGAAAATACGCATTTTCCTTGATAATTGACCAACACTCGTGTGTTGATAATTGTTGCAAGTGATATGCAGGGGTGACCCGTAGAATGTTAGATGCAACATTGACTTTACGGGTATTGACTAAAATCTTACTTTCATGAGAACCGCACATCAAAATGTGTTGTAGCCTTTCCTAGTTGTCTAGACCCTCAATATCCCACAAGTCGTCCAGCACTAGCAGATACTTCTTCCCGTTTAACATCTTAGAAACTTGTCTGATCATTAGCTGAAGACTTCCATAATCGTAATCATGTTTATTATCATTATCAATGTATCCTATGATCTCTCTTAAAACATCTTTTAGATAAAAACCAGCAGATAAGGAAACCCATATTCTGAGTTCGAAATGTTCGGTAACAGATTCATCATTGTAGACTAATTGAGCTAGTCTCGTTTTTCCGAGTCCCCCCATACCCACTATTGGTACGACCGATATTTGTTCACGTTCATATTTAGCAGAAACGCTTGATGGTGTGATTAACAAATCTACTAAATTTTATACTGTGGGTACAAAATACCGCACACTAATTTGGTATGCGAAATAACTCCTTAGTAGTAAGCGAACACAAACGCACTAAACATATCCAAGATGACGAACCACATGGCGTCACTTAAGTCACGATAAAAGTGTGAAGATCCATGCGGCAGTGAAGAAATCGTGCGGTAATATAAATGTCCAAGCGACGTTGACGCGCGTCAGATTCGAAGTTAGGGGCTTTATTAGCTGTCCTCCACTATGTAAACCCCCATATAAGGAGCGAAAGATCCTTGTGAGAGAGAGAGATCTTTTTGGTAAGCTTAGACAAGATATTTAGGAGAGAGAGTGTTATTTGCTTTCCAAGTTAGGGTTTTCCCTATCATCTTTGCATTTTTTCTAAGTTTTAATAAAAGATCAAGAGTATTTCATCATGGTTTCTTAGATTACTTCATAGATTATCATTAGGGTGTGGTTGTAGGATTTCCTGCAACTACATTTTGGCGCTAGAAAACAGCTCGGATGATATACCCTGTTGGTGAAATTCATAAAATATACATCTCTTAAGTATTCATAGTTTTTCATAGTTTTATCATCAAATCTTTGGAAGTTTCAGAAACTTAGATCTTTTCTCAAAAAGTAATTTTTATTCATAGCATTTTCAGTCCTTTGAAGAGCACTTTTTTCATTTGTCAAGAGAAGAGATATTATTTTAAGAAAAATAACAGGAAGAAGAAGAGGTAAAATTGTTGAATCTGCATAAATGGGCGGAAGAAACAATAATTTTAGGAAAATACAAGAGCAGATCCAACGGAAGAACAGCTGCAGAAGCCAAGCAGGCGTTGGAAAACAAGACGGGCGAGCGGAAGCAATTAGGATAATCAGAGCAAAAGAAGGAGGCAGGAGCATACAATGTAACTCAATAACCAAAACGATTATCAATGATGCAGACTTTCTCGCAGGAATCATAGGGAAAATACACAAGCGGGATTCTGAAGGGAAGAAAATCATGACGGTGGAAAAAGCATCTCCCTTAAAGGAGTGGGAAAATAAGAAAATAACATTTGCAGCGGATGAGATACTGGAAGAAAATTTAGGGAGAACAGATCCCCTGGTGGTCACAATAACTGCAGAGCGAAAAGAAAGAAATGAAAGAGTGAAAGCATCGGAAGAATGGGCGGTAGATAGAACCTTGGTGGATACGGGCAGTTCGGTAGATATTCTATTCTACTGCGCATTCAGGAGTATGGGATACAAGGATGCGGATTTGACACGCTCTACATATAACATTCATAGTTTCAATAAAACGATAACAAAACCAAAAGGTGAGATAACCATACGAATACTATTGGGAGAAATAGAAACACAGATACCCTTGTGCGTAGTTGATGTAGAGTCACCGTACAATATGCTATTGGGGCGACCTTGGGTACATGCGATAAAAGGTGTGGTGTCAACTCTTCATCAGTGCGTGCATTTCCTAATACCAAGTGGAATAGACAAAATTAAAGGAGATGCTAGGAGTGCGAAAGTCTGCGGTCAAATAGATGTAAAGAACTATGAAGGACGCGCAAAGAAGCGAAAAGATCGATGGAGGAAAGCAAAAGAATCGAGAAAGGAAGAAGAACTAAGAATATACATGATACGAGCACATGAGGGAAAGGGAATACTAAGAATATACATGATACCAGTACATAAATTAAAAGAGCCATCACCATTAGGAGAACCAAAAGGCAACTTCACCGCGGAAGAACCAACAAAAGAAATAAATGTTGGGACAGAAAAAGAACCAAAGATGCTGAAAATCGGAACTAAGATGGGCAAAGAAGAAGAAGAAAAGACGATCAACCTTCTGCGGTAATATAAAGACATCTTCGCATGGAGCATGGACGAGATGCCAGGAATAGACTCTTCTGTCGCATGCCACAAGTTGGATATCAACAAGAATGCGCGGCCATTCAAGCAGAGAATAAGGAAGATAGCAACAACATATCATACTCAAATAGAAGAAGAGTTACAAAAGATGCTAGACGATGGAATAATCAGACTAGCAAAGTACCCAGAATGGATAGCAAACATGGTGGTCGTGGCAAAGAAAAATAAAGGCATACGGATCTGGATCGACTTCAGCGATCTAAATAAAGCATGTCCAAAGGACAGTTTCCCCCTACCAGATATACCACAAATGGTGGAAGCAGCATCAGGTAGCGATAGGTTATCACTAATGGATGGATATTTAGGATATAATCAAATACCTTTGGCCGAAGAAGATCAAGAACACACGGCTTTCTTCGTACCAAGAGGATTATATTGTTATACAAGAATGCCATTTGGTTTAAAAAATGAAGGTGCGACATATCAAAGAATGGTAGAAAATATGTTCGCGAAATGGGTTCACACAACATTGGAAGTCTACGTGGATGATATGCTAGTGAAGAGCAAAAAGGCGGTAGATCATGTTGAAAACTTGAAGGAAATATTTAAATAGATGCGGCAATTTAAAATGAAGATAAATCCAGCAAAATGCATCTTTGGAGTTACATCGAGGAAATTTTTAGGTTACATTGTATCAAAAGAAGGAATTGAAGTAGATCCATAAAAGGTGCAAGCGGTTCGTGATATGTCATCACCCGCAACAATAAAAGACGTGCAAAAATTGAATGGGCTACTAGCTTCATTAGGGCGGTTCATTTCGCGCTCCTCAGATAAATGCAAGGACTTCTTTAACATCTTGAAGAAGGGAACAAAATTCGAATGGACAGAAGAATGCGAGAAAGCACTACAAAGTATTAAGGATTACTTAATGAATTTATCTAGCAGAAAGCGGAGCCAGGAGAAGAACTACTAATATACTTAGCATCAACACCGCACGCGTTAAGTGCCGTACTTCTTCGTCTAGATGGAGGAATTGAAAAGCCGATCTACTACATAAGTAAAACTTATAATTCCGCAGAGAAAAATTACACCAAGGTTGAAAAGATGATCCTCACACTAGTTTATGCAACACAAAAGCTCCGCACGTATTTTCAAGCTCACAAACCAATTGAATCTGTAATGAAGAATTCGAAAAGATCAGGAAGAATAGAAAGATGGAACGCACAGATATGGCAATTTGGAGTTAAATACGAGATACTATCTTCTCCAAAATACCAGGTTATTGCCGACTTCTTGGAAGAATTTCCATTAGAAGAAGACGAAGGTGTAGAAGAAATGATGGATATATATGAAGATCAAGGAAATCCTAAAGACTTATTAACAGAGCGTAACTAAAATAGATGGGAGATATTGGTGGATGGATCATCAAATGGAGAAGGAAACGGAATTGGAATAGTATTCATTTCACCAAAAGGAGCAAGGATGGCCTATTCATTTAGATTGGAGTTCGCATCCACTAATAATGAAACCGAATATGAAGCAGTGGTTTATGCGTTAAAGATGGCAATTGAAATGAAGTTAGAGGAGGTTAGAATAACTAGTGATTCACAATTGGTAATACGTCAAGTACAAGGGTTGTATAGCACAAATGAGCCATCTCTTCAAAAATACAAGAAACTCGTTGAAGAACTATCAGCAAAAATTGAAAACATAAGTTGGAGGCACATATGCAGGAAAGATAATCGATTCGCAGACGCTTTAGCATTCGTTTCTTCTATTTTAGTGGATCCTACCGCAAGGTATATAAAGATAAAGACGCTCTCTTTCCCCTCAATCGAAAAAGAAGAAGAAGAAGACGCAGACGTAATGGCAGTGGAAGATGTAGAAGAAAGACAAGGGGATAAAGACGCAGATTGGAGAACCCAACTTCATTTATACCTGGAAAAAAGAGAAGTCCCAAGAAATAGATTAGAGGCACACAAGCTGAAGAGCCGGGCGAAAAATTATGAATTAAGAGAAGGCGTACTTTATCGAAAATCCTTCCTTGGACCATCACTTAAATGTTTAACGCGAAAAGAAGGAATGGAAATCTTGAAGGCAATACACTATGGGGACGCAGGGAACCATAGTGGAGGAAGGTCTTTGGCTTACAAAACAAATATGCAAGGGTACTACTAGCCCTGCATGCATGAGGATGCAAAGGAGGTATCTAGACGGTGCGAAGAATGCCAACATCACGGGAAAAGGATACATGCACCAGGAGCGGCGCTAAACTCATCGACAAGTGTGTGGCCATTTGCAAAATGGGGCCTAGACATTGTAGGTCAATTTATACCAGGAATGGGGCAGAGGAGATACTTAACAGTAGCAACAGACTACTTTACAAAATGGGAGGAGGTGAAAGCATTTCAACATATTCGAGATCGAGATGTATTCACATTCATATTTGAAAACATAATTTGTAGATTTGGAATTCCTGTGTAATTAGTCTCCGGCAATGGAAAGCAATTCGAGGGAAAAAACATAGAGATGCTGCTTAACGCGTTCAAGATCCAAAGCGGAAAGTCAACTCCTTTATATTCGCAGAGCAATGGGCAGGTTGAGGCAACTAATAAAACAATTGCGGATATATTGAAGAAAAAGCTGGAAGGACACAATAAAAGATGGTGCGAACAAGTACATAATGCGGTATGGGCGTATAGAACAACAAGGAGAGAAGCTACAGGAATGTCACCCTTCTGTCTAACATATGGAGTAGAGGCGGTACTACCAACTGAAGTCATCATTCCAACAACAAAGAAAGAAGCCTGGGAAAAGAACCTAAACACGGATTTGATCCTAGCAAAACTTGATGATCTGGAAGAAAATAGAGAAATTGCACTACAACATATGGAGAATTACGAGAAAAGATTAGCACGAGAATACAACAAGCGCGTCAAAGAAAGAGAATTTCAGCCAGGAGAATTAGTATTGAGAGAAATACCGCCCTACAAGAGAGGAGGAGACGGAAAATTATAGAAGACGTGGGATGGACCTTAAATAATCAAAAGAGTTGTTGGAAATGGAGCATATGAATTAATGGATAGTGAAGGCAAAAACACGGGTCGCAAGCTTGAACACCCGTGGAACAGATTATATCTAAATAAGTACTATCCGTAGATCATGCGACAGTTATCATTCATTTGAAGAAAGCAATTCGTATCCGAACGTAATGAAGCATAAGGGTTGAAAGGTGTAGGGTACTTTAGAACAAGTAGTTATTATGAAGACGAATAAATGAAGAGGGAAGACAACAGAGTTGTACTATCAATATCCTGCGTATTAATGAAAATGACAAATTCTTCCTCTTGATACATATTAAATACCTCAAGAAAAAGGAAAAAATAAGACCTTAATAGAAGGCAACAGAAGTTAAAACCTCTAACTAGGGAGGCTAGGCATCCAATTGTGGCGTGCACCCTAGTTCGCATAATAGCAAGAGGCAATAATAAGACCTACAACGCGTCATAATTGGGGAAAACCTAGTTAGCATGACCCAGGGGAAAGCTACACCGACCCTAGAACTTGAGTCATGGAGATTTGGGGTGAAATGAAAGCCTATCCAGGAGGGGCGCCTTAGTTGAAAGACTAAGGTGAGAAGGTCTCTCCTAAGGAGTGTAGAAAATCGATCAGGGCGCCGGGGTACATGGTTGAGTCAAGAGTTCCTGGGGCGTATGGAGCATACCTTGCCGCTCTTGGCAAGTCCTGACTATGATACACTCGGTCCTTAAGAAACCCCACCTAGGGTGCAGTCTCGTAACCATAATCCATATCGGCAGACGGATAAGATGCCGCAAACACAACTGATTGTTGCATCACTGGATGGGAAGATCCCACCCTAACCTGGTAGGGGTAAGCTTCCTTGAAGGGGCAGTCATGGGGAATATAAGGACGGCACCCTCCACTAGGGAGCTGAATTGTGTCAAAGACGTCAATATCATGAGGCTTTTACTCACGGGAGTAATAAGACTTGTCGTATTGACGTATCAATACATCCTGCAGAGGCAAAAAATAAAAGAATGATAAGGCAAGATCAATGGGTCATTACTTGAAAGGGTAATGACCGCCTGCGATCTTGCCGCACAATAATATCTTAAGACGAAAATAAAGGGGAGGATGGAAAGACCTCTAACTAGGGGGGCTCAATAAAACCTCAATATAAAACCCTAAGATTACTTTAAAATATAACGATTCCTATTTTGCAGGAGAGGAACTCGAAAATAACGCACAAAGAAAAAGCAAAGGACGGAAAACACTTGAAGGTTAAATGACGCAACCGCACGATAAGAGGATAAATAGTATCTCAAACAAGGTGAATAATAAAGGCAAGTATGGGGATAACAAAAAGGAGATATTATTCTCATTGTTAGAGACAATCTTATACAAAGTAGCAGAAATGGAAGTGTGCTTCTCTAATACATTCAAAGGTAGAGTACATCCAGACGCATGCAAAACTGAAGAAAAAGAAAAGCTAGTGATGAGCGTCGTTTACTCAACAAAATAATAAGATGCTTCCCACTAATTAACAAGTAATAAAGCGGTAGTAAGGATCCTTCCCACAACGAGTAATACAATTGATATGTTATCTAAATTAGCGAGAATATAAAAG
Source organism: Papaver atlanticum (assembly GCA_023531105.1). Classification (NCBI taxonomy): domain Eukaryota; kingdom Viridiplantae; phylum Streptophyta; class Magnoliopsida; order Ranunculales; family Papaveraceae; genus Papaver; species Papaver atlanticum. The sequence continues at coordinate 1,645,772 of JAJJMB010015994.1, forward strand.
AAGGATAAATAAATAGGATAATAAGATAAAGATGATGATAATTAAGAAATCCTTCGTCGTTACTAACCGTTAGCTCAACAGTGTACCCGTTTATCTCTTGTTAGAATCAATTGTCACCAACCGTAGAATAGCAGGTACGCTTATCTATCCCCAAAATTCCTGTTGTCACTGGATACGGAAGCGCTCGACTACCAGATTCTATCCAACTGAGCCGCCCTGAGGTACGCTTACAAGGTGTAACTCAATCGAATGCTTTAGGGTTTGTGAATTTAGGTTTGATCCCAGCAGTTAAACTCGGTACGCTCGGTCCACTTACTGGTGTTGTCTTTACTCGCAATTGCTCCACATAATCCCTCCGCAAGGTCTCGCGATTTCTACTTGTGTAGGAGATAAGCGACAATTACGGATCGCCCAAATCTCTACTAGCATTAAAATGATTAATAGACTAATCCAGTTGCGCACCCAAATCAATCTAAGAACCAATACCAATCATAAACCTTCGATATAGTAAAAACAATCCACAATGATTAACCTTAAAACTCGAAATAAACTTGTAAATATTGATCTTCACAATTTGAACTTTGAATTCATCCTTAACAATCAAAAGAATATAGAAAAGAGATAGTTCTCCCCCCTAAGGGGAAGAAAACCGGTGAGTACAAGATGTCCCAAATTGTATCTAAGCTTCCCTATATATAGAGTTTTGTAGCCTCTTCTTGAAGAAATTAGGAAACCGAGCTAAAATAGGAAAATGCACCTCCTTAAAATTGTGTCCCGTGCATCACACCCCGTGCAAAGTGGCTGCCAAAGTCGCCAAAATCCCTAAAGAGAAGTCAGGTCCAAGGCTGCTTGCGTAATAAATGAAGAAGTAGTTTAGGCAGACAAATGGGCCTCGCCCATTAACAGTAAAGTCCAGCCCACCTAAATTCATTCAACTGTCAGTTCTATGGAACTGACAGTATACCCTTCAGTCTTCCCTCGTTGTAATCTCGTTGTCATCACAGATTCATCTCGAACTCCATCAACCCATTGCCAATTATTGAGCATCTCTGCCATCAAACTCAAACCACCTTCATCGTTCTCAGCAATCCAAGACTCAACTCCATCGTCGGTTCTATCACAGCAAATACCCATTTCCATTCGACTGCACCAACAGTAGCAGCTCAGCTCCATCTTCACCATCCGATATAACAGCAATGCCCAAATTCCAACTCGAGATGCACCATTCATCGCCATTATCATTCCTGAGCTCCATCATCGTATACAACCAATGGTCACAGACTCATAGCGTCTCTATTTTTCTTTGTAAACTCGAGCTCAGATTATCCATACTTCTCAGTTCGTAACCGATCTTCGTCACTCTGTATTGGCATCAACCACTTAGTTTCCAGCTCCATTGCCATCACGTTCAACTCCCAGTAAACCAACTCGACTCTGACTTCCTCATTAAATCTTCAATCGACGCAGCAATCCCATGTCACAGCAATCAACTTCCCTATCCTGTAAGAAAACAGTGATGTGGCCACTATCATAATAAGGAACAGTTATAAGTAACCAATGTGTCTCTTCACTTAGGTTGTGTCCCTTTGTCTTGAAAGAACATGTCTTTTGGAAGTGGTTTTCATGTCTGTTGTGACTCTTGATGGAAGAGTTATTTAAGGAGATCAAGAACAGGTCCCTACACTCACTAAAAACAATCTCAAAATTTCTGTAACCATTAATCAGAGAGATATAAGGATTAGTAAGAGTGGAGACAGACCTTGTAATAATTATTCTTACTTCATTGTGTTCTACTGATCATGGAAGCGACTGTGATTCTTGCATTCTTCTTTGGGATTTCTTTAATAGTTCTTTCATTCATCAAAATCAAATCAGCGATGACCAGAGGTATGTGATCTATCTGTTTTCCGCATAAAGAATTCTAACATTTGGTATCAGAGCATAGGCTTCTCTAGTCCTTGTTTGATTTGATAATGCTAATCATAATTTAAGATCAAAAATTAATATAGCAGCTAACAAAACAAGAATTAATTGAAATCCTATAATCACGGCAGTAGAAGAACCCGTAGGATTTGTTAATTGACTTGATTGTTCTGATTGTTATAGGATCCCAATTATGATTATTACTGTAGTATATTTAGGTTGTTAGTTTGTTAAGTTTTAACCGTACGAGAATCTACAAAATATATTGTGTTGACTTCTTGAAGGGGAATCAGGTTGTGTCCTTAAATTTCTCTCGTTTTGCTTGAATTTATGAACCTATTTAATTAGGCTTCATTAGGCTTGATGATATCCATGTAATAAGTTACCCTGTTTCATATTACATGGTTGGATTTCATCACAGAATCATTGGAGTTCCAAATTGTTAGTATTAAGTTAACATGCATATTTGATGATCTTATTAATTACTGCCTATGACTAATTTGGCTTATTATATGCGATTGATTAATAAGTTGGTAATTTAAATTTGTAAGATTAGCCATAGCATCTTATAAATTTGAAGTATCAGGAAAATTGCAAACAATTATACGGTTATAGACCCGGCCCCACAGGGAAGTCTTTAAGTATTGTTTGGGATATGATTTTAAATGAAATATTAGATTGAAATTTTCTTAATGCCCATAGGTAAAAGATGTTTTTAATTTAATATTTTAAATTTAATTGTCATATCATACAGCATCATATATACATGTATGTCATTTGTATTTATGATATTATGTGTTGTTGTGACTTTTACCCATAGGAGGGTTACAATAACTTGAAGTTTTAACTAGAATAAGTAGGCATTGGTCGAATTTCTAGATTTTTCGTGTTTGCTTTGATAATTGATATTGAACATGCTTATTTATTATCATTTGTAGTTATGCAATCTGTCATTTTGCATATTCCATATTTTCATATCCCGATATTGAATGGTGACAACTATGAGGAATAGAAAGAGAAAATTCTCTTGGTTTTGTCATCAATAAGGTATAATGGGACTTCCGGTGTACAAAATTACAACATATCATTAGTATGTTTTGAATTTAATATGGTTGATTTCCATCACAATACTTGGTGGATTGATTGTGGTTCTACAATCCATATTGCCAATACTATGCACTACGGCTTCCTTAGCCAAAGAAAACCAACAAACAATGAACGTTGCATCTATTCTGGGAATAGGATGCCTTCAACTGTTGAAGCCGTTGGAACCTTTTCGACTTGATCTTGACTCTGGTTTTACTTTGGATTTAGAAAGAACAATTTACATTCCTTCATTTTTTAGAAATCTTATTTCTGTTTCAAGACTTTTTCCTTTTGGTTTTGAAATTAATATTAAAAATAGTTTTTTAAGTTTGTTAAAAGACTCGGTTGTTATTGGTTTTGCAAAACTTGAAAATGGTTTATACAAGCTTAATTTAGATTATTCTTTTAACCATAACCTTGCACTACAACCGAAAGTATTGGCATAAAGAGCAGTATTGTGAATGAAGAATCATCTATGTTATGGAATAAAAGATTAGGACATATCTCCATTGCAAGGTTAAAGAGGTTAGTGAAAGAGAGTGTTTTACAAACTCTTGATTTCTCTGATTTCGGTACTTGTGTAGACTGTATAAAGGGAAAACAGACTAACAAGACAAAGAAAGGTGCAAGGAGAAGTTCCAACATTTTGGAAATCATTCATATACTGATATATGTGGACCTTTTACACCTCCATGTTTGAATGGTCAAAGATGGTTCATCACCTTTATTGATTATCATACAAGGTTTATATATCTCTATCTTCTTAATGATAAAAGTGAAGCATTAAATGCTTAAAATCATTTAAAAGCATAAGTGGAGAAACAAACTGGTAAGGTAATACAGATTGTAGATCAAATATAGGTGGTGAATATTATGGAAGATACACATAATGAAAATAATTGAGGCTAGAAATTGAAGATTTATAGAGGATGACAATATCAGTGGGAGTCTTCAAAGAATTGTCTTTGAAGAAGGGCGTGATCAAGTAACTACACGTGCACCTTCTTTAGAATTACCCACTTCGCAAGACATTTCACAAAATGTCATCCAAGAGGAAGTAGTGGTTCAAGACTCACCACTTAATGAAGAGCCGATCATAATGGAACCTGAAATGCAACATATTCAAAATGAAAATGTTGAGATTCCATTAAGGAGATCCTCAAGATCAAGAAAATCTGCAATTTCCTCAGATTATGAAGTGTATCTTCAAGAATGTGACTATGACATCAGAGTTGAGGATGATCCAATAACGTTTTCACAAGCTGTTAATGATGCCAAATCCGAACTTTGGCTCGAAGCCATGAAAGACGAGATGGATTCCATGGCTAATAATCAAGTTTGGGACCTTGAAGAATTACCCAGAGGAGTTAAACCTATTGGTTGTAAATGGATCTTTAAGACCAAAAGAGACTCCAAAGGTAATGTCAAAAGATAAAAGGCTAGACTTGTATCTAAGGGATTTACTCAAAGAGAAGGTATTGATTACCATGAGACTTTCTCTCCAGTTTCAAAGAAAGACTCATTGCGAATTATCATGGCATTAGTAGCTCATTTTAACTTAGAGTTACACCAAATGGATGTGAAAACTGCATTCCTCAACGGAAGTCTAGATGAAAAAGTGTAAATGTTGCAACCTCAAGGTTTCTCTTCAAGTCAAGGTGATCATCTAGTTTGCAAATTAAGGAAATCTATATATGGGTTTAAACAAGCGTTCCGCCAATGGTACATAAAATTTCATAATGTGATTTCTTCATTTGGTTTCGTAGAAAACATTATGAATCAATGTATATACCTCAAGGTTAGTGGGAGCAAGATAATCTTTCTTATCCTATATGTAGATGATATTTTGTTGGCTAGTAACGATCTGGGACTGTTATATGAAGTTAAACAGTTTCTTTCACAAAAATTTGAAATGAATGATATGGGTGAAGCCTCTTATGTCATTGGCATAAAGATTCATAGAGACAGGTCCCAAGGGACATTAGGACTGTCTCAAAAGGCCTATATAAATAAAGTTTTGGAACGGTTCCAAATGGAGAATTGTGCACCTCGTATAGCACCTATTCAAAAGGGAGATAAGTTAAGTTTAGATCATTGTCCGAAGAATGATCTAGAACGACAAATAATGGAACCCATTCCATATGCATCAGCGGTTGAAAGCTTAATGTATGACAGGTCTGTGTAAGACCTGACATTGCTTTCGCAGTTGGAATGTTAGGAAGATTTTAGAGTAACCTTGGTGAAGCCAGGGTATGTAGCATGTTACGAAGAAGCTTCACAAGCTATAAGGTTACAGAGTTTTATCACAGGGCTAAGAACTTTGGATTCTATTTATAAGCCATCAGTGTTGTACTGTGATAATTTAGCTGCAGGTTTTCTACTTCAACATCAAGAAAAGTGGGAGTAAGAATTAGCGTATCGATATCAAGTAGCTTTGTCAGCAAATGTGTCAAGTTAAATCACGTGACTAAGGAGCACATTAACACATAATTTATGCTTGTAGATCCATTGACAAAAGGATTATATCCTCAATTGTATAGGGATTTTGTTAAGCATATGGGTCTGATCAACCTTTATGTGTATTATGTATTGTGCGTTTCGACACTTTCTGAATTATGTGACTTGCAACATTTAGGAATAAAATTTATACATTTTCCATTTAAGTTGTATACATAAGGTCTTGGAAAATTAGAAATGTTCATTGGAGACAACAGTTGGACCTGAATAAGTAATTGGTACTTACTCATAAAGCCATTATGATGGGCCTATTTATAAAAATAATGTTATCGTGATACATGGAAGGGATTGCTCGTTAATAGAGTTTTGACCGTTATGATTCGAACATTAACTTTTTTTATGGGTTCCATTTTATTGAGAACTATCACTGGTGATATAAATAATATTCCAAATCAATCTTCATAAGATAAAGGGGAACGTCTATTTATGTCACATGGGCCAAGTGGGAGAATGTAAGAAAACAGTGATGTGGCCCATGTGCCACATCATAATAAGGAACGTTTATAAGTAACCAATGTGTCTCTTTACTTAGGTTGTGTCCCTTTGTCTTGAAAGAACATGTCTTTTGGAATTGGTTCTCATGTCTGTTGTGACTCTTGATGGAAGAGTTATTTAAGGAGATCAAGAACAGATCCCTACACTCACTAAAAATAATCTCAAAATTTCTGTAACCATTAATCAGAGAGATATAAGGATTAGTAAGAGTGTAGACAGACCTTGTAATAATTATTCTTACTTCATTGTGTTCTACTGATCATGGAAGCGACTATGATTCTTGCATTTTTCTTTGGGATTTCTTTAATAGTTCTTTCATTCATCAAAATCAAATCAGCGATGACCATAGGTATGTGATCTATCTTTTTTCCGCATAAATAATTCTAACATATCCTTCAAACCACGAATAGCAGCACCATCAAAGCCAAGCTCTTCCTTATATTCCTCCCTGCCATCAGTTACCGATCAGCCACCATCATTGCCATCTTCATCGTTACTGTCTTACCTCCAACTCCACCTCTTCAAACCAACAGCATACAGTACCCACACGGACAGGATGGTTCAGCTTTTTGTCGAACAGGTAGTATGCACAACAACCTGATGGTATTCTGCATCAATGAAATCATCTTATGAAGCTCCCCATTTCCTGCAAATTCAATTCAACACAAACCCATTGTTCTAATTTTTCACAAACACCTGTAATCTCTTCCGTTCATCTCCAATTTTTATTGTCAACAACACACCATTATCTTCTTATGTATTCTTCAGAACTTGGCAAAATCATCTCCAAACTCGAGCCACTCTTCCTCCTCCTTGTTGGCTTTGACTCGAGCATTCCATCCTCGGTTAACTGTAACGAGAACCATGGTATAAACACCGGCAAACTACCCTATAGATTTGGTCGACGGCTGAAGGGAACAACGACATACTTGGTTCTGCTTCTCAGCTTGTCATTTCCTTTATCTCTTCACTAGCACAAACATGCACCACCCCTGTTGCCAAATCCACTAACAAATACAGGCTTATATTCTCCATGGATAATGTTAAGCCCATGTACATAAATTTGATGTGGTCAGTGCCTGTATATGCCCTCAATAAGTATCCATGTTAGTTCTGGTACCACCACCAACGTCTTTTGGTCTTTGAATCAGTGCATTAGCTGACACGAGCTTCTAGCGTCCGACATGCCTACGCAATTGCCTGTAGTAGATTCCATGCAGTGACAATTCTGCCTTTTTTGTGGCCTATTGGACGATTTCTTGTTCTTTTCGGGAATAAGCTCCAAAATTCCCATAAAATATAAAAGAAAGATAATAATACAACTTCACAAGAAAACTAGCTAAGAAAGCATAACCAATCGATACTTAGAGAGGTGTTTTTAAACACCTATCAAAATCTCCCACACTTAGACTTTGCTAGTCCTCGAGCAAACAAAACAAAAAATAAAATAAAACTCCATATCATTGAGGATACGGTCACACTTAGCATGTGTAACAAGCCTTTAAACCCCTAGGTGTCCCTAGTGGACTAGTTATAGTCTCGTGAGGGCTTACGAGAGATATACCCACAAAACCTTTAAGCCAAAAAAAACAACAAATCAATTAGCAATTACTCCCCGGCAACGGCGCCAAAATTTGATGGGCTGTCGTAGGTTCAACAAATTAATAAAGATGTTTCCCACTAATTAACAAGTAATAAAGCGGTAGTAAGGATCGTTCCCACGAGGAGTAATGCAATTGATATGTTATCTAAATTAGTGAGAATATAAAAGAAGGATAAATAAATAGGATAATAAGATAAATATGATGATAATTAAGAAATCCTTCGCCGTTACTAACTGTTAACTCAACAGTGTACCCGTTTATCTCTTGTTAGAATAAATTGTCACCAACCGTAGCATAGCAGGTACGCTTAGCTATCCCCAAAATTCCTGTTGTCACTGGATACAGAAGCGCTCGACTACCATATTCTATCCAACTGAGCCGCCCTGAGGTACGCTTACAAGGTGTAACTCAATCGAATGCTTTAGGGTTTGTGAATTTAGGTTTGATCCCAGCAGTTAAACTCGGTACGCTCGGTCCACTTACTGGTGTTGTTTTTACTCGCAATTGCTCCACAGAATCCCTCCGCAAAGGTCTCGCGATTTCTACTTGTGTAGGAGATAAGCGACAATTACGGATCGCCCAAATCTCTACTAACATTAGAATGATTAATAGACTAATCCAGTTGCGCACCCAAATCAATCTAAGAACCAATCATAAACCTTCGATATAGTAAAAACAATCCACAATGATTAACTTTAAAACTCGAAATAAACTTGTAAATAATTGATCTTCACAATTTGAACTTTGAATTCATCCTTAACAATCAAAAGAATATAGAAAAGAGATTGTTCTCCCCCCTAAGGGGAAGAAAACCGGTGAGTACAAGATGTCCCAAATTGTATCTAAGCTTCCCTATATATAGAGTTTTGTAGCCTCTTCTTGAAGAAACTAGGAAACCTAGCTAAAATCGGAAAATGCACCTCCTTAAAATTGTGTCCCGTGCATCACACCTCGTGCAAAGTGGCTGCCAAAGTCGCCAAAATCCCTAAAGAGAAGTCAGGTCCAAGGCTGCTTGCGTAATAAATGAAGAAGTAGTTTAGGCAGACAAATGGGCCTCGCCCATTAGCAGTAAAGTCCAGCCCACCTAAATTCGTTCAACTGTCAGTTCTATGGAATCAATGACTTCTTTAAGAGACGCAGAGACATTCAAAGAAGCAGAGGCAACTGCGTCCTTCAAAGGAATGTTAACAGCATCGTTAGAAGAGATCTGCTGCTGAGGACGGGGTTTACAGGTGGGATCCAGAATGACAAAAGAAGTGTTAATTGTAGGGGCGCGACGAACTTTCTTGACCTTCTTCTTCCCGCAATCAATTTCGCACTCAATATCCTTCGAAGAACAATGCAGATAAGAAACAGAGGCAACAATATTGTTTAAAAGAGAAAAAGGTATTTCTTACTACCTTATTATGCGAAGGCTTCCTCTTGCGAGATTCATCATCTTTAGTGCTCGAAGAAGATTTTGGATTTGAAACTGTAATACGAAGATTACCAGAGAAGGAACCTTTGCTGCAACAAAACCAGTATGGGAATGTAAAGAATATTAACAGATCAACAACGGCAGAACAGTAGCAGGTCAACAATGGCAGGTGGAAATTGAAAAGAAAGAAAAACAAGACAACAATGATAACAGAATACACTAACCTTGAATGAGAATCCATGAGATTCAAAGAAGAATAGCACAGACAAAATCTCCGAATGAAAGATGAAGACTTCGAGAGGACGAAGATGAAGAAAATTCACAGAAAAGAAGAAGGAAAGTAAAGAGAAAATTATCTCTCCTCACCCCAGTCAATAAATAGGGAAAAGAGACAACCGGTTAAATCAGAACGTTCCGGTTGAAAAGGGAAAAATGCAACACGTGTAGACGGTTAAGCTAAAATCACGGAAACATGTCGGTCGAAAAGAATATGAAGAGATGGATTGGTGCGGCAAAATGACAAGCTAGAGTTTCTCATATCGCTCATTCTCTCAAAAGAACGATATGAGAAGAGGCAAAATCTGGGTACAAAATACCGCACACTCATTTGGTATGCGAAATAACTCTTTAGTAGTAAGCGAACACAAACGCACCAGACATATCCAAGATGACGAACCAGATGGCGTCACTTAAGTCACGATAAAAGTGTGAAGATCTATGCGGCAGTGAAGAAATCGTGCGGTAATGTAAATGTCCAAGCGACGTTGACGCGCATCAGATCCGAAGTTAGGGGCTTTATTAGCTGTCCTCCACTATGTAAACCCCTATATAAGGAGTGAGAGATCCTTGTGTGTGAGAGAGATCTTTTTGGTAAGCTTAGACAAGATATTTAGGAGAGAGAGAGTGTTATTTGCTTTCCAAGTTAGGGTTTTCCCTATCATCTTCGCATTTGTTCTAAGTTTTAATAAAAGATTAAGAGTATTTCATCATGGTTTCTTAGATTATTCCATAGATTATCAATAGGGTGTGGTTGTAGGATTTCCTGCAACTACAAATACATCCTTTTCCCTTCCAATAATTTTATCGAAGTCACCTATTATGTCCGGGGCTGCTAGCTTCTTTGTGTTACTGCTGGTAGTACAACGGCCTTTGCGAATTTTGTACAAAACTGTCCTTAGTTTCATTAATTTTTCACTTACATCTTTAACCCTATGAGCCATCTTTGTTCGAAAACAAGACGATTAGAAGAAGAAAACAAATCCTTTACCTTGAGCAACAGATTGTCCGTTTCGAATCTACAACGCATGAGTTCATATGAGAAGTCATCTAATACATCCTCAGCATCGTAAGCAAAATTTTAAGACTTCTAAGCACTTTAATAATATCATCACTTTGTTGCAATCTATCGGTTTCATAAGTTAGAGCATAAACCATCCTCAAGGTGTCATTAACGATCAAACTACGAAAAAATTGTGAAGTACCGAAAACAAGATTTGCTTCGTCCATTTCTGCTATTAAGAATAATACCGACTAGGGTCACAGCATGGTTGCTTTATAATGTAGTGTTGAACTTGATCTGAAGAAACCATCTGCTTGTTTATATAGGCATGCATAAACTAGATACCTAAAATAACTCTAAAACTAAATATAGAAATACTAGAAAAAGGAAAGAAGTAAATTAAGGCTGTAGTATGTAGCCGACTTGTAGCCAACTCCTATTCTGCTATCAGCGGTTATGTGGATTATGTAGATTCTAGCACACTTATTCAGAATATCTCTCACATTACCACCAATACTGGTCAGACTACAAGTTTCCTGAATGAATGTTGGTTATTTCTTGAGCTTATGCAGATCCAGATCATTCTCAAGGAATTTTTAAACAGAAGAATTAAGGATCGAGGCTCCTGGTCATAGATTGCCAGGAACCATAGATTTTTTTTCCCCTTAATGAAAGAAAACATAGGCATTGAGTGTAAAAAAGTGTGTAGGATATTACTATATTAGCGCTATATTACAAACCCGCCAATTGAATCAAGACTTTCGAAAACTGAAATTCTTATTCAAGGATTCATACACTCGTTGAAAAGAGAAACAGAAACTCGAAACATTTACTCCCAAAGCATCAAAATAAAAAAAAATAAAAAAAAGGCTAAACCATAGTGATTAATCTGATATATGTCCTCATAACGTAGTGAGTCACAAAAATTATAAATCCTTAATCTGACATGTCTTCCGGGTCCCGCTTCTTTGAGCTACTGCTTGTGGTATAACGGCTTCTGTAAATTTTGAATAGTACTATATCTGAGCAAGGTAATAATTCCTTCAATCTTTTAGTTACATCTCTAACCTTGTAACCCATCCTTACTCGAAAAACAAGTCGATTTTTAGAAGAACATAAGTCCTTTACCTTGAGCCACAGATTGTCCACATAAGCTCGACGACGCAGGATTTCATGTAAGAATTCACCTACTACATGCTCAACATCATAAGCAACAACATCATGAAGCATTCCCAACCAACGTTTAACATCATCATCCCTTTGTTGTAATTTCTCGGCGTCAGGAGTTATAGCATAAATTATCTGCATGGTTTCATCAAGTCTCTTCAAGTCACCTGTGATTTTATAGTACGGAGCAATCTCTTTAGCAATTGTAAAAATCGAGTTGTGAAGCCTGTGATTTTATAGTACGGAGCAATCTCTTTAGCAATTGTAAAAATCGAGTTGTGAAGCATATCTGAAGTACCCAAAACTTCGTCCATTTCTTCTTCCATTAAAGAGATCAAAGAGAATTCAATATACCGTGTGAAGCAATAATAAGATGTTCTTAACACACAAACCATCTGCCTGTTTATATAGGCATAAACTAGATACCTAAAATAACTCTGAAACTAAATGGAAAAAGACTAGAAAAAGGAAAGAACTAAATTAAGGCCGCAGTATATAGCCGACTTCTAAAACTAGGCTATGATTCTAGTAACGTCTGCCGTTTTCTACAGAACTTTAGCACTCGATATGAAAGGTCTTCTCTGGCAAAACCATAACTAGGTTACAAATAAAGTGTCCGCGGCTGATGCTAGAGTGTCTTTGGATCTTATGGAGGGAAAGAAACTGTCGAGTGTTTGGGCAAAGCTACACTTATAAGCTTGATGAAGAATTGTGCAACGATGCCAAAGCTCTAGTTCTCTCATGGCCTGCTGCTTTGGTAGTAGGGTTCATCTAGACTTTACATACACAGTTCACAATTGGAACCTTTTTTTTTTTTGTAATTTTTGTAATTTTCTTACTACCACTGGTAGTAGCTTGTACATTCTTTTCTTCTTAATAAAATCTTCTGTTCCTATCAAAAAAGATACTAGAGTGTCTTTGCCACGACTCTAGCTACTGCACGTCTGCACGAAATCCTTGTGTACACCAAAGTATATATGGGGCACATACATGCTGTGTTACACAAGAAATCCAACCCCATGAGACGAAGATTCGTAATCTATCATCTGAACAGCATTAGGACTAGCTAGGAAGCTCTGACTTAGGTTACACAAACTTAATCACAAATTTGGCACAGTTTTTTTTTTGATCGGCACAAATTTGGCACAAGAATATGATATGCTAGCTTGTGCATTATTTCAACGTGTCAATGAAACAGAAATTTATTCTCCAAAACATAAACATAAACAAAATCCTACCAGCCCATCTCAATTCCGACCAATTAGGCTTTGCAATGTGACATATAAAGTGATTGCAAAAATCCTTGTTAACCGTATCCGGCCCATTCTACAATTCATTATCAGAGGGGTGTATCAGTCAGGAAACTTTTCTTGTTTTTTATTTTGTACCATACATGTATAATCTAAGTTGAGTGTGCACCTCCTCTAAATGATGGTGAACAAAGTCGAATGCCCTGGCATATATTATCTTCCTGTTTCCTTTTATCAGCTGAATTTAAGCTTTGTACATTACTTATTTTTTCTAAATCAGCTATAAAATTCAAACTATAGCCATTGAGTGATAGAAATTTTGTGTAAGAAATTTATCATTATATTATAAACAATATAAATTTTTTGATCTTCTACAATCTTATACATTGAACTCTGAGAGAAAGAAAATACAATTTTTTTCCTTTGTGTTATGAAAATCAGGCACTAATTTGATCTTTGTACCAGAGATGTCAAGAACTTATAAGCTGCTCAATGCTTCAATTCCTCTAGGCAAAGCTTTGACGTTGGGACAAGAATGCAATCTAAGCTTCTCCAATCTTTCGAGACAACAGATAGAGTCAGGTAATTTAGTCACCTTCGTATGTGAAATATCAAGGCTCCGAAGATCTTTCAAGGCTCCAATGTCTTCAGGTAACCCTTCAAAATCTGTGCATTGGAGGCATTTAGTGCTCGCAAACTCAGGAGACTAGTGACTGAAATAGGAAGTGTTTTTATTCCTGTATATGAAAGATCAAGGTGCCTCAAGCTTCTAAATGATCCAATGCCTTTAGGAAGTTCCGAAAGGGAGGTGCAGTTCTGTAATACCAATGTTTGCAAATTATAAAGACTATTGACAGACTGATCATCCAATACATCAAGATTACTACTTCCCAAGAGGTTCAGATATCTTAAACGTCTCAACTTTGAAAGGAGGCCAGTACTTTTTGGATCTATGAATTTCTCAAGTATATTATGTTAGAAGTTGTCGATGTTTTAGGAAGGTTCCATAATTTTCTAGAATCATCTAGGTGTTTCCTTATTTTGGTATAGCTAGAGGTTTCCTGTTTTAGTTAAACTCAAGGTTTCCTTTCTTAGCTATGTTTAGGTTTCCTAGTATAACTCATATACTTGGTAGACAAGTTTGTAATCTATATAAATAGGTGTACAAGTCTTAAGGAAACACACACACAACACAGTTTAGAGAAGAATTCTCACAATTAGAGAATTTTAGGGTTTAGAACGTTTGTTCATAGAGAATTAGTTTGGTGTTTGTGAACAGCAACCTGCTGCTCATAGTTGTGGTTTAATTCTCTTTAATCTTGTTCTATAATAAGAGTTGATCGTAACCGTTTGTGGACGTAGGCATATTGCCGAACCACGTTAAATCTTGTGTCTTTCTTGTTTCGTTTAGTGCATCTAGTTTCTGTTTTCCTTAGTTCTACATTGATCCAAAGAACTATTAGTGTCCTGTGGAGGTCTTAATCCTAACAAGTGGTGCGGTGAGGGTGGAGAGGATCATAGTTAGAAGTGAAGATGTCTAGTTCTACATCAAGTGGATTTTCGAAGGTGCATGGATTTGATATTATCAAGTTCAATGGGAAGAATAATTTCACATCATGGCAAACTGATGTTAAAGATATTCTTGTTAGTATGAAACAAATCAAAGCAATCAAGGCGAAGCTAACACCGTTGCCAAAGGATTTGACTGATGAGAAGTGGGCTGACCTTGATTTGATGGCATGTTCAACTATTCGTTTATGTTTGTCAAGGGATATCACTCATAACTTTTTGAGTGAAACCTCTGCAAAGGTGTTATGGGAGAAGTTAGATAAGCTCTACTTACAAAAGGATTTGACTTCTGAACTTTACTTGAAGCGTAGACTCCATGCCTTTAGGATGTCTCCAGGTAAGTCTATTATGGATCATATTAATGAGTTTAATAAGATCTGTTCTGATTTGTCTAATATCAGTGTCACTATCTCTGATACGGATAAATCCATGATATTATTATGTTCTTTGCCTCCGTCGTATGATGCTTTCGTTGACTATTTTCTGAGTGGGAAAACCGATGAAGACGAAGATGAAGATAAGTTCGTTTTCGATGATGTGGTTTCTTCTTTACAAGCAAAAGCATTAAGGAAGCAAGAGTTCAGCGATGAAGCACAAGTCGAGGGCTTGTTTGTTGATAGAGTAAAGAATGTTAATAAGAAATTGAAGTCAAAGAATCGTTCCAAAAAGAGCGATAGTGAGTGTTATTATTGTCGTAAACCAGGTCATATTAGGGATGATTGTCTCAAGCTTAAGGCAAGAGATGAGAAACGCGAGAAATCAGATTCGAAGAATATTGTTGCTACGGTTGCTGAAGGTAGTGAAGTTTTAGAAGACCCAATATGTGGTTTTGATGAGGAAGTGTTAACCGTTACATCAAAGAGTTATCTCAATGATGGTTGGATGCTTGATTCTAGTGCGTCGTATCATATGTGTCCTACTAAGGATTTTTTTACCACTTACAAAGAGGTGAACGGTGGTACTATTATGATGGGAAATTCTAATGCCTGCAAAACAGTTGGAGTTGGTACGGTACAGGTTCGTCCGCATGGTGTTATCACAACACTTTCATAGGTTAGACATGTTCCAAATTTGAGGAAGAGCTTGATTTCGTTAGGAGTACTTGAATCTCTTGGATACAAGTATTTGTTGAATATGGATTCTTGGAGGTATTCTACAATGGTAGTTTGAAGATGACCGGTGAAAGACATGGTAATTTATATTTTCTACAAGGAGATATAGTTTATGGTGGAGCTATGGTTTCTTAATCAATTGATGAGAAACAGGTGGAGTCAACACGTTTATGGCATATGTGACTTGGGCATATGAGTGAGAAAGGTATGTCCGTGTTGAGTGGTAAAGGCTTGCTTGGTGGTGAGAAAACTTGCAAGCTTGATTTCTGTGAGCATTGTATCTTTGGGAAGAAATATAGGAGCAGTTTTGGTACCGCTGTTCACCACACGCAGGGTATGTTAGATTACATCCATTCGGATGTTTGGGGTCCCTCTCGTATAGTTTCTAAAGGAGGTGCTAGGTGGTTTGTGACCTTTATCGATGACTTTTCGAGGAGAGTTTGGCTTTACACCATGAAGCATAAGAATGAAGTCACCGAGGTGTTTAAGAAGTGGAAGACCATGGTAGAGAAACAACTTGGTCGTGTGGTTAAGAAGATACGTTCCGATAATGGCGGTGAATACATCGAAGACCCACTAAAGGAGTTTTGTGAGGAACAAGGTATCATTAGGCACTTCACAGTCAAGGGTACACCACAGAAAAATGGAGTAGTGGAGAGAATGAATCAAACGTTACTTGAGAGAGCACGGTGCATGTTGTCAAACGCAAGTTTAGACATGATTTGGTGGGCTGAAGCAGTGAATACGGCGTGCTATTTAGTGAATCGATCACCATCAACAGCTATTAAGTGTAAGTCACCTATGGAGGTATGGACCGGTAATCCCGTGAACTATTCTAATTTAAGAGTGTTTGGTTGTCCAGCCTATTTTCATGTAAAAGAAGATAAGTTGGGTGTTAGGGCCAAGAAAGCAATTTTCTTAGGTTATCCATTAGGTGTGAAAGGATACCGTCTATGGTGTCCAGAATTGAATAAGTTCATAATTAGTCGTGATGTGACCTTTAATGAGAAAACGATGCTTGATTCAAAGAAGTTTACAGGTTGGGACTCTCAGATTGAAAGTGAGATTAGTAGCGGTATTGAAGATGATTCGATGCAGGTGGAGCAAAAAGTTCCTAGTTCATCTACTATAGAAGAAGGAAAAGAAACTCTTGTAGAAGATGAAGTTGAGTTTGAGGTTCCTAATGAGGAATCTACACAGCAACAAGTTGAGAATATTCCGTCCTTGACGTCTCAACGTGAGAGACGTGCACCTGTCCGTTATGGTTTTGATGAGTATGCGTCTTACGCATTATCTGTTTTTGAGGATGAGCCGTTTACCTTTGAGGGGTAAATGAGTAATACTCATGCCATTGAGTGGAAAACAACCACGGATGAGGAGATGAAGTCTCTTCACAAGAATCTCACTTGGGAACTTGTTAAGTTGCCTAAGGGACGAAAGAAGATTGGGTGCAAGTGGGTCTATACGGTAAAGGATGGAATTCCAGATTCCAAGGGTATCGTTAGTGGTATACGATATAAAGCAAGGTTAGTGGCTAAGGGATATGCACAAAGGGAAGTTGTGGATTATAATGAAGTTTTCTCTCCGGTTGTTAAACACACTTCTATCCGAGTCCTTTAGCATTTGTGGCGCATTTTGACTTAGAGCTCGAGCAATTAGATGTCAAGACAACATTCTTTCATGGAGATTTGGAGGAAGACATTTATATGTCACAGCCCATTGGTTATGAAGTTGCTGGTGAGAAAGATTATGTGTGTCGACTTGAGAAATCATTGTATGGTTTGAAGCAATCAACAAGACAATGGTACAAGAGATTTGATACATTTATGTTGCAGCAAAAGTATAATCGTAGTGAATACGATCGGTGTGTATACTTTAAGAAGTTTCCAGATGAAAGTTTTGTTTATCTTTTACTCTATGTGGATGACATGCTCATAGCTTCCAAGAGCAAGTCAGAAATTAATGTTTTGAAGAAACAGTTGAGTTTAGAGTTTGAGATGAAGGATTTGGGTCCGGCTAAGAAGATTTTGGGTATGAAGATTACTCGAGATAGATCTAAGGGGAAGTTTTGTCTTACTCAGAAATCCTATCTTGAGAAGGTTTTTTGTCGCTTTGGAATGCATAACTCCAAAGCTATTAGTGTTCCAATACCACCTACAGTTAAGTGATAGACGCATTATTGTGTCTAATATGTCTCAATTGTATATATTGTTAGTGTTCGATTTTGTATTTATTTTGTTATTTGATGTCTTTGTTGGTATTTTTAGAGAAATAAACTCTTGCGGCGAAATTGGCTCGAAAAGTTGTGTTTTACACCCCAGGATAGAGTACTAAAGGCACCCCAGAAATGCACCGGAAGCACCCCAAAAATGTGTCAGAGGAACCCCGGAAAAATTACTATCTACGCCCAAAAAATACTATTTGCACCCCATAAGACAAGTGCTAAAGGGACACCCGTGCAGGATTAGGGGGAGGACATGTTCTTCTCAAATTCAAAAAATGAATTTTGGCGGGAAAATATTTTCATTAACAGCAGAATTTCGATCGGATGTTTGGACGTGATTTAGTGAGATTCAATCCCTGAAACTTAGTGGGTAGACGTGATATGACTATAGAAAGCTAGTATGGGTGATTTTATCGATGAAATTTGGCTGGACAACTTGGTTTAATTCAAACAGAGAGTTGGAGGAAAAACATGAGCTTGCATGAGTTGTGAGAAATTTAAACGTGTATTGCACGTGCTTGGAAGATTTAATCGATATTATAGAGCGTGAAGAAGGTATATAAGGAAAGAAATACAACTGCAGATGCGTGAAAATCAAAATCAATGAAAAAAATGGAAAAAAAATATACCCGAGTAAAAGAAGATTATTTGTAGTTAATGGAGGAGATTCAATGTCGAAATGATGTATAAATAGGTTCCTAGGATCACATAGAAGGGGTGTCGAGAGTTTGGGGTCGAGAGGAGAGCTCAGGAGGCGTGAATCAAGAGTTTTCAGAACTCTGTTGTTGTTGCTGCTGCTGCTCGTAAAGAACAGGGAAACAGCGACGGTTTCTTCAACTGGTTGTAACAGTTACTTCAACTGGTTTGCAACATTTATCTTCGTTGTAACAGTTTCTTCAACTGGTTTAGAACATTTATCTTCATTGTAACAGTTTCTTCAACCTCTTTTGGAACATTTATCTTCAGATTTGTAACGATTATCTTCATCATAACAGTTGAGAGTTGAAACAGTCGGTCTGTAACGCACCTGTGCTGTTGCAGATTTCCTGTTTCATTATTTTCTCTTCTTGTAAACACTTTTTGAGCCATGAATACATATTTTGAGTGTGTTTTCGACATGATGAGTTAAACCCCAACACTGGGACGACGGAGGAGGCCAAACTTCATACATGGGTAAATTTATTTTATGACTTTTGCACTAATATTAATTGAAATATGATTTGATTAAATTGGTTGTCATTTGATTAGATGGGTCATGCTTAGCTTAGGTGATTTGATGTCCCATGCTTAACATTTACAATCAATGTTTTGAGAATCTACCTTGGAAAAAAATAGAGTCCATGTTTATATTTCTTGAGCTAAAATGTTGAGAATAAATAAGTGAACCTTATGTTTTGAAGATTGGCTAAATCCTTAGTCCCAGTACCTCTCGCCCATTGTTTAATATTTTTGTATATATTTATTTAGTATTTTTTTAAAACTTTAATCTCTACAAATCCGAGTGAACGACAACCTCATTTCTTACCACTATCAAAATTCGATAATTAAGTTATCAAAACAGTTGTGTCCTACAACAACTGAGGAGAAGGAGTTTATGTCAAAGGTTCCCTATGCTAATGCGGTAGGTTCTTTGATGTATGTTATGGTTTGTACTCGTCAGGATATTGCAAAAGCAGTTGGTTTAGTTAGTCATTATATGGCTAACCCTGGGAGAGCACATTGGTATGCGGTAAAGGGAATTTTGAGATATCTTAATGAGACTTTGGATATTGGTTTAGTGTTTGAGAAGGAGCAAAGTTTTAAGGTCTGTGGATTTGTTGATTCAGATTATGCGGGTGATAGAGACAAGTGTCGTTCTACTTCGGGGTATTGTTTTACATTGAGTGGAGGACCTATCAGTTGGAGGTCTATGTTACAATCAATTGTAGCTTTGTCTACTAAGGAGGCAGAGTATATTGCTGTGACAGAGGCTGTTAAGGAAGCATTGTGGCTTCGTGTTTTAGTTGAAGACTTGGGGATTATACAGCGGAGTGTTGTTGTGAACTGTGATAGTCAAAGTGCTATTCATTTAGCTAAGAACCAAGTTTTTCATGCACGCACCAAGCATATTGATGTTCGTTATCATAAGGTACGAGAAGTGGTTGATAACGGATTCGCACAACTATTGAAGGTTGATACCGAAGATAATCCAGCAGATATGTTGAGAAGTGTCTCATCTTGATCAATGTTGCTCATTGTTAAGGCCCTAGGGGAATTAGAGGCTACGGTTAACTTGTGAAGATAAAGCTCAGTTTGGTGGAAACATCGGCAAGGTGGAGAATTGTTAGAAGTTGTCGATGTTTTAGGAAGGTTCCATAATTTTCTAGAATCATCTAGGTGTTTCCTTATTTTGGTATAGCTAGAGGTTTCTTGTTTTAGTTAAACTCAAGGTTTCCTTTCTTAGCTATGTTTAGGTTTCCTAGTATAACTCATATACTTGGTAGACAAGTTTGTAATCTATATAAATAGGTGTACAAGTCTTAAGGAAACACACACACAACACAGTTTAGAGAAGAATTCTCACAATTAGAGAATTTTAGGGTTTAGAACGTTTGTTCATAGAGAATTAGTTTGGTGTTTGTGAACAGCAACCTGCTGCTCATAGTTGTGGTTTAATTCTCTGTAATCTTGTTCTATAATAAGAGTTGATCGTAGTCGTTTATGGACGTAGGCATATTGCCGAACAACGTTAAATCTTGTGTCTTTCTTGTTTCGTTTAGTGCATCTAGTTTCTGTTTTCTTTAGTTCTACATTGATCCAAAGAACTATTAATGTCTTGTGGAGGTCTTAATCCTAACATATTACACGCAAATTCCTATTCCGAAAAACATTTTGAATATTATTAAAGTCTCCTGCTTCAAGGGCCACAACTGTGCGCAATCTATTTTTACAATTGCCCACTTTT
This sequence comes from Papaver atlanticum, assembly GCA_023531105.1. Lineage (NCBI taxonomy): Eukaryota > Viridiplantae > Streptophyta > Magnoliopsida > Ranunculales > Papaveraceae > Papaver > Papaver atlanticum. The sequence continues at coordinate 1,666,359 of JAJJMB010015994.1, forward strand.
GGCAACATTCTCGGCATATCTTCATCAAAAACCAAACGTCGAGTTTCAGAATCACTTACTACTAGCTTCTTGGCTGTTCAAATTTAGCACCCATCATTGCGAGCAATGTGGGTACAAAATACCGCACACTCATTTGGCATGCAATGAAACTCCTTAATACTAAGCGAATGCGGCCGCATACAACTCATCCAAGATGACGAACCGGATGATGTCACCTAAGTCATGATAAAATTGTGAAGATCTGTGCGGAAATGAAGAAGTTGTGCGATAGTGTAATTGTCTAGGCGACATTGACGCGCTTCTGATCCGAATTTAGGGGCTTTATAAGCTGTCTTCCACTATGTAAAACTCATATATAAGGAGCGAGAGACCCTTGTGTAAAGGGGGGTCTTTTTAGTGAGTTTAGATAAGAAACTTAGGAGAGAGAAAGTTATTTGCTCCCCAAGTTAGGATTTCTTCATATCTTTGTACTTGTTCTAAGATTTTAATAAAAGTTCTTGAGTATTTCAACATGGTTTCTTAGATTGTTTCAAAGAACTTACTAAGGGTGTGGTTGTGAGATTTCTCTCAACTACATTTTGGCGCTAGAAAACAGCTCGGAATGATATACCATGTTGGTGATTTTTTTTAAAAGCAAGCTTAGAATTATTCATAGTTTATCATCACTCTATTAATAATCTTTGAAAGTTTTAGAAGTTTAGATCTAAAAAATTCAGCCAAAAAATTTAATCTCAGAAAGACAATTTTCTGTGGTAAAGTTTTCAGTTCTTTAAAGAGTACTTTTTCCTTGGTCAAGAGAAAATATTATTACAAGACGGAACAGATGGTAAGGCAAGCATCTACAGCAGAACAAGTGATAGCAACTAGGAGGAGCAGAAGAATCGCAGGAAGAAGAAGAAGTGAAATTGCTGAATCGTCAAGGATGGGAGAAAAGAATAATAGAGGAAACCAAGTTCAAACTCAGATCCAACGCGAACCGGCGGAGAATAACACCATCGACTATGATACGGTAAGTGTTCATACTACAAATACAGATTCAACGGAAGAAGAAGAGCAAAGAACTGGAGATGGAGGACCAATATAAGAAAACGAAGAGAATATGACAATCGAGGAGCTCCGACAAAGTCTGGTCGCAGAAAGGAGGAGAGAAGAAGAAGCACGCGCAAATTTGACACGTCAGAATGATGAGCTAAGAGAAGAGAATATCAGATTACAAGAGCATAAGTCACGAAGTACAACACGTGCAAGCTCAAGGTCAAGAACAAGTAGGAGCACGTCAAGGCGTAGTCGATCTAGCCGCAGAGATGCTAGACAAGAGCAACTCTTAGATGAAAACATTCTTGAAAATTTTCAGGTAGGTTATAACATACAGGAGCAACGAGGTACTTATCGCATAGAGCACCAACCAATTGATGACTGATACACATAACAAGGCGAACAATACCGCATACAGTAAAACCGCAGAGGTAATTACAATGAGCGGCATGGTGAACATAACCGCACACACCATGATCAGGAAGACAAAACTGATGAAGAACAGGGGAGGATGATATTACATGGGAGAGAAATGCTACGAAATCAACGTGACCGCGCAGATGAAGCTGAAAGATATAATGACGCCCATATCTATGCAAGGAATGAAAGAGATAGGCAAAGGAGACGCAGAGAAGAAGCGGAAGAACGAGAACTACAAGAGGCAATACGCCAAAATAGATATGACAACAGAATAAGGCAAGCAAGACTGAAAAGACCTATGCAGCAAGACGCAGACCAAACCGTGAATGCAGAAATCCTAAGAGAATTAGCAGAGGTGAGAGCGATGATGACAACACGAAGAGATGGAGGAAGGCGACAATTAGATGAAGCAATAGAAGAAGCCGGAAAAACACCTTTCACAAGGAAAATACAAATGGCAGGAGAACCGACTAAATACACTTTACCTGTGTTTACTAACATTTTCGATGGAACCACATGTGCAGTGCAACATATAAAGGCATATAGCAGATCTCTGTTATAATGGGAGGATAATGATGCAGTCATGTGCAAATATTTTCCGGCAAGTTTAATAGGAGAAGATCTGTAATGGTTTGAGGGATTTCCCATGGGAACAATCACATCATTCAGTCATCTACAGAGCATATTCTTAGGAGCATACATCAGTAACAACATGTTACGACCAGGAATAGAGAAGGTGTTCAGCTTACGCATAAGGATCAACGAGGGCTTGCGCAACTTAACCACGCGTTGGAGGACCATGTGTAGCGAAATGGCAGGAAGAGTAGATGAGAGGAATCTCATATTAGCTTTCATTAACGCACTTTTTCCAACAGATTTGTTGTATACACAGATATTCAGGATAAAAGACACAATAACAATGACAGAGATGCGCGAGTACCAAGAAGAGTACATCGCTCTCGAGGAAAAGCAAAGAGAAATGGAATCTTACCCAGTCGCGGCTACAAACACAAAAGAAGGGAATGCAAGCCTACTTCCAAGGACAGCAAATGCAGTGGCATGTACATCCCAAGGGAGTCAAGAAAATATGATAATGGAAGATAAGTCAAAGCTAGTAGCTATGGGCAGTGAAGATCAAGAAATGTTTGAAAGAGAATACTGAGAAAGACAACACAATAATCGAGCAGGAAATAACAAGGTTCAAAGGCTTGATAACCAAGTAGAAGGTTATGGAGGAAAAAAGCGATATTATAATCAAGGCCCAGGAGGAAATATGACAGTTTGGGAAGAAATAAACATGCAACATCTAAATACCGCAATAGACAAAATCTGGGAAGCGATAATCTTAATGGAAGACATACCATAACCACCAAATGCGGGTCATGAACCACCACCAGGAAGGAGAAGTAGAGAATTTTGTGCTTATCATCGTTTCCATGGTCACACTACTAGCAACTGTCGTAATGTGCAGAAAATCATACTAAGAATGATTGATCAGGGGAAATTAAACCATTTTCTAGTGCCACAGCAACAGAATTTACCACCACCACCAGAAGGGCACACACCGGGTGTGGAAGCAGGAAGACATATCTGATTGAAGTAGGATTGAAAGGAAAGAATTTATACTGTAACTCAATAATACACTCATTCAGAAGCATGGAAGACTTCCATGATTGATGTAATTTTAAAGTGGTAAGTAAGGTTGTCGTTCACTCGGACTTGTGTAGACTCGATTTCAGACTCAAAAATAGAAAAAAAACTAAAAACTCTGAAAATATGTTCACAAGGTTGTCACAATATCGAGAGGTACTGAGACTCAGGATTCCACCAAATTCCATTCATGTGATTCAAATAATAATTCCATGCAATTATAGCTCAAATATTAAAAATATGGACTCTTATTCTTTGCCAAAAGTAGATTTTTGAAAAGCAATGACTGTAAATCAAAAGCATGATGTATCAAAAATACATTGACCAAGCATACATCATCAAACAATATCACACCCATTCAATAAAAATCATAAATCAATTAAAAATCAATGCAAATAGTCATAAAAGATTTATTAGAATTACCACATGCGTGAAATAGGGCTTCCTCCGTCATCCCAGTGTTGGGGTTTAGCTCCTCATGGTGAAAACATGCTCAAAAGATAGAAACATGGCTCAAAAGGTGTTTTTATTAAAGGAAAATAATAATACAGCGAATCTGCAACGCTTTGCTGGCGTTACAGAAATCACCGTTACAATGAAGTGTTGTTTATAAACGATAACTGTTTTCTGCTGTTGAAGAACGATACTTCTTTGCGACTATTCCGTGTGGGTCAATGTTCTTCGTTTCCTTCTTCCCTGCACCAACAGAAAACAGCAGCAGGAAGCTTGCTATTCGTCTTGATTTCTCACTCCTCAGCCATCCTCCAGTCCCCAAACTTTCGACACACCCCTTCTATATGACCCAACCAATCTATTTATATCAAAAAGAGCGATTAAATCTCTCCAAAATCTTCAAAAATCTCTTCCTTTCTCTTCACGGCAAAGTTGCGGCAATTTCTTGTTTTAGAATTTCTACGCGTTTCTGAGCTTTCCTTTTGATTCAAAACTCTTCCTTAGATGGATACCAATCTTTGGGAAGGTTTATAGCACTTTAATCTCTCTAAAATTTCCTAAAATCGGTCACACACGTGACTTTCCATATTTTGCTGTTGAGATAAAAATCCGTCGATTGAGCCCAGTTTAATTGATTTCAACACCCATATTAGATTCCTAGACCCATAAGGAGTCTATCCTATGAAAATCAGAGGTTTAGTCGACCTCAAACACCTCCAAATCACTACCACCAAAACTGCCAGAAACATGTTTTCTGTTTTGGTTTTGGTTTCCCGCCAAAAACAGAATTTGAACGTGAATGGGAAAGGTTACCCCTTATCCGTTACTGGAGTCCGCATAACACTCGTCCCTTGGGTTGCATTTTTCAACTTTTCGAGCCAATTTCGCCGCAAAAGCTTATTTCTCCAAAAACACCTACAAAGAGATAAAATACCAAAATAAGTACAAAAATGGGTACTAACAATATACACAATAGAGATGAAAATAGACACATAAATGCATCTATCAAATACCCCCAAACTTATTATTTGCTAGTCCCGAGCAAATTAAAATTACAAAATAAAATCCTAACTCACTGTCGCAGGCATCGTCGATTGCACTTAGCATGTGCAACAAGCCTTTAAACCCCTAGGTGGCCCTAGTGGCCGAGTTATAGTCTCGGGAGGGTTTACAAGAGGTATACCCACAAAACCTCTACTCTAGACCCTAGCTATCTACGCAGAACCTTGGAATGCACTAAAGAACTTCCTTGGTTTGCATACTTATTGATTACGGGAGGAAGTACCCTGATGCGAAATTCCAATTATTGTACACGAGTTTGCACTCAAGCATACTAAAATTCATATATAAGTGACAAAGCTCTACTCAGATAGTCGCACTATGGACATCAATATCCGGAATCAAACAAATCACATGAATAGATTAAGAAGATGGATATAGAAATAAATGGTTGCGAATGGACTTCAATGCCAAGATGAACCTATGACCTAGTGGATTGAGATACTGGTCTGGACTAATATCAACACAACAGGCATATACAAGGGAACCAGTGGTCGATAATCCTAAATCTACATCAACTCAGCTGGCATATACAAGGGAACCAGTGGTCGACTTTATAATAAACATTTATTTATTTAGTTTTTATTATTTATTTATTTTTTCTAACGACATGATTAGATCTTTTGGATCCAAGCGCATGCTTCTTGTCAGCAGATTATATGGTAATTTCCGTGGATCCTGCATTCCACGCTTGTTTAGGCGACGGAGACAGGGAGAACACATACATATTGCTATCTAAGTGTTAATATTTATTCCGATTGGTCTAATTGGTCTGGTCTTTTTTTTTTTTTTAGTAACTCAATCACCCTATTTCAACCCAGCAGACATCAACATAAAAATTTGAAAAAAAAAAAAACAGAAGTAATAAGATGATTCCGAGATACAATGAAACTATCATGTTATTTCTAACACCTGAGATCCGTGCTTTTATGAATAGACTCTATATAGATGTTTCCATCCACTCAGATTGGTCCCTCAACTCCTAAAACCAAAATGCTTCCATCCACTTAGATTGGTTAGTGCCATCCTTAATAGGCATAAATTTCTAGGCTCTGGAGTTTATTAATTGCAACTAAAAAGTTTCTCCCATACCCCCAAACTTAAATCTAACATTGTCCTCAATATTCTAAAAATAAAATTAAAAGCATGAACAAGGAGAAACTGTCACCATTTGAAGAAAAAGAGTTAAGGAAAGATATTACCGTGTTGCATGATCCATGGGTTACCTCCCAAGAAGTGCTAAGTTTAAAGTCTTCAGCCAGACTAGGAAAGAATTAGTCACTCGAATCATAAAGTAACAATCGGAATAACTGTGGGTCTTCAAAACTAAATTGAGTTGACCAAAGGAAACTGCAATAAACCAAGAAAGTGAACAAGAATAGCATGCCCTTATCTAGTTTCCTGATTAGAATATCTATATCTAATTGTGGTTCAGGTTCAGGCTCTATGAAAGAGTCTAAATAAAATATTTTCATTGGATGCATTTCCTCATAAGTGAGATCCAAATTATTAGGTTCTAGAGTCTGTAGAAACTCAAATAAGAACTTAGAAGCACATAATAATAACCTAAATAATTGAGGATCCTCTAAGTCAATCAGGTTTGACTTACATAATTGACCACAGTGAGAGTAGTGGTCATTCTTAAGCAAATGTGTCGATTTTATTAACCTAAAGTACTTAGGCTTAGTCTCAGAACCTAATAGGTGACACATTTGAAATCTATATGTTCCCACATTTGGAAGAAAAATATTTGGTGGGAAAACAAAGTCGACCGGGGTATCATAGCCAGGGTAAACCACATCAACCAGAGGATGGGTTTCTAACAACTGAACTTCCTTATGGACATCACTAGATTCAGGGAAACGTGTATGAAGATAATCTGTTAAAACGGTTGAGGCACATATGTCAAGTCCCAAGTGAGGGACCTTTCTAAGAGTTAAAGCAAATGGAGAATGATAATCACCCCCAAACTTAGAGTTTTCAGTGTTTCTAGTTAGACTAGTCACAATCTCCCTAATTTCTAGGTCATCAGATTCCTAAAAATAGGAAATTGATTCTTCTAAGTCAAGTTCATCCTCACTCATCTCTACGAGTTCATTTTCTTTGTCTAAGACTATTGTTTCTAAATCACTAGACAATAAAACAGTATTTTCCGAATAAACTCGTTCCTCTAAACCATTATTGGCTTCGTAATCAAAAGGAAATACTACATCATCTAAAACGGGGATATTTCTAGACAAATCCCCGTCCTTTTGAATAGGTGAATAATTATTAAAATTATTTGGATTTGAACTAGAAATAACATTATCATTATAAAGCTCAATTGGAGTAACAAATTCCTGATCACTATGCCTACATATTTCATATTCTTCATCAACACTATCCTCATCATAATCGTCATTATAATAGCATGGAAATGGTTGAACCTCATCTAAACATGTAGTGTTACCAATTCTAACCTCGTCATCTTGATTATGCAAATAACTATCATTATTTTCAAGGGTATTATTGGAAACACTGTATTGGAAATTAAGATTATTTCGAGCAAGTCTTTCGTTCGTCTCAGCCATCAGCTTGAGGGATTCCTCTATAGAAATTTTTCTCAATGGTGCAGTTTGTCTATTCATTTCCGACATAAACCTATTTATTTGCTCAGTTAACTGCTTAAGAGACTCTTCTAAAGATACGGAAGGATCATAAATAGGAACAGAAGGATCATAATAAGGACTAGTTTTCAACAGTTTGATTGTATTGTCCAAAGACGAGGTACTAGCATAATAATAATCCTTATTTTCTTGCTCGTATGACCGGTGTGTGTGTGGATAGTAATTGGGCTCACCATGGTATGAACTATAACCTTCAAAGGGTTGGTGTTCCCAACCACTATTTACACTATGGTCGTTGTGTGAATAATGTCCATTTTGAAACTCAGTCGGATATTCATTGTATTAGCTTCTATCATACCAGTTCGACATTCTTAATTGCAAGGGAATTCTACACAATCACAAACAAGGTTGACTCGACCAAATCAAACCTATAAAATCTAGCAAACAACAAGCATGATGGCTCCCTTAGATTGTTTCTATACCAGCTTTTATCCTTCCAAGAGGCAACTAGGTATAGTTTTAGAAAACCTCTCTAGAACGATCCGAATAAAGTAAGTCGAATAGAAGTAGGGGAAGCTCAGAGGATCTTTGATACCCCCACCTCTTTGGCAACGCTTCCCTGGGTTACAAGGCGGCTCTAATCGACTTACAGTAATCTTCCTGAACTTTGAGTTAGGCTAACAAGATACCCAATACAGTCCTTTCAAACGACTTTCCTACAAGCTCGTTACCTTATCAATCTTGTTCTAATCAAGATTTTAGGCTTGGGATCGCGTTTGGTATCGTTTTCCTAAAGCGGGCAAGAAAAGAACGGTGATGAAATCCGAACTCTTATCTTATATGGCCAGGCCTTGCCCTTTAATAGGAAAATAAATGTACGTATTCAATTCCTCAGCATATATGCACCTTAAGGAAGACAGTAAACCCGCTGACAGGGGATTCGCGGGTGTTTAAAAGTTTACCTCCCGTACCATACGGGGGATGAATCGCTGAAGTCGACTCGGGCCACTGACTCCTGTGTCAGTGTACGAACCCGAGGGGCCGAGACGATATCGTAATCGTCATCCTTCCCTGCAAACAGTTTTGTATTTAATTTTAACCCTTCCTTAGGGTTTAAAAATAATAATGTCCAAAATAATGTCCCAAAAATAAAGTTCAAAGTCCAAAAATAAAAGATTACAACAATAAATCCCTAATTACAAAAATCTTCTTCTTCACTCCTTTGGACTCCTCTTTTCTTTCCTTCTTTGGCGATGCTTCCTCTTATAAAACTTTTTCTTTCCTTTTAGCTTCGCTCCAAATATGAAAAAGAATCGAAAAATACCAAACGCGTAAAGAAGAACAAAAATAATAAAAACAAATAAATAAAACCTAAAAACCTAAAAAAAAATCTAAAAACAAGTCCGCGTCGGCGGCGCCAAATATTGATGTAATTTTAAAGTGGTAAGTAAGGTTGTCGTTCACTCAGACTTGTGTAGACTCGAATTCAGACTCAAAAATAGAAAAAAACTAAAAACTTTGAAAATATGTTCACAAGGTTGTCACAATATCGAGAGGTACTGAGACTCAGGATTCCACCAAATTCCATTCATGTGATTCAAATAATAATTCCATGCAATTATAGCTCAAATATTAAAAATATGGACTTTTATTCTTTGCCAAAAGTAGATTTTTGAAAAGCAATGACTGTACATCAAAAGCATGATGTATCAAAAATACATTGACCAAGCATACATCATCAAACAATATCACACCCATTCAATAAAAATCATAAATCAATTAAAAATCAATGCAAATAGTCATAAAAGAATTATTAGAATTACCACATGCGTGAAATAGGGCTTCCTCCGTCATCCCAGTGTTGGGGTTTAGCTCCTCATGGTGAAAACATGCTCAAAAGATAGAAACATGGCTCAAAAGGTGTTTTTATTGAAGGAAAATAATAATACAGCGAATCTGCAACGCTTTTCTGGCGTTACAGAAATCACCGTTACAATGAAGTGTTGTTTATAAACGATAACTGTTTTCTGCTGTTGAAGAACGACACTTCTTTGCGACTGTTCCATGTGGGTCAATGTTCTTCGTCTCCTTCTTCCCTGCACAAGCAGAAAACAGCAGCAGGAAGCTTGCTGTTTGTCTTGATTTCTCACTCCTCATCCCTCCTCCAGTCCCCAAACTTTCGACACCCCTTCTATATGACCCAACCAATCTATTTATATCAAAAAGAGCGATTAAATCTCTCCAAAATCTTCCAAATCTCTTCCTTTCTCTTCACGGCAAAGGTGCGGCAATTTCTTGTTTAGAATTTCTACGCGTTTCTGAGCTTTCCTTTGATTCTAAACTCTTCCTTAGATAGATACCAATCTTTGGGAAGGTTTATAGCACTTTAATATCTCTAAAATTTCCTAAAATCGGTCACACACGTGACTTTCCATATTTTGCTGTTGAGATAAAAATCCGTCGATTGAGCTCAGTTTAATTGATTTCAACACCCATATTAGATTCCTTGACCCATAAGGAGTCTATCCCATGAAAATCAGAGGTTTAGTCGACCTCAAACTCCTCCAAATCACTACCACCAAAACTGCCAGAAACATGTTTTCTGTTTTGGTTTTTGTTTCCCGCCAAAAACAGAATTTGAACGTGAATGGGAAAGGTTACCCCTTATCCGTTGCTGGAGTCCGCATAACACTCGTCCCTTGGGTAGCATTTATCAACTTTTCGAGCCAATTCGCCGCAAAATCTTATTTCTCCAAAAACACCTACAAAGAGATAAAAGACCAAAATAAGTACAAAAATTGGTACTAACAATATACACAATAGAGATGAAAATAGACACATAAATGTGTCTAGTAATGATAATGACTTAAGTCGAGTTTATGCAAGAGACAAGGATGGAAAAGAGATACTCAACTTGGCAAAGATATCACCATTGAAAGATTGGCAGAAAAAACCCATCTCCTTCAATGCAGAAGAAGTACCAGGAGGCGGAGAATTGCATGAGATCCCACTGGTAGTAAAACTGGAAATTAATCCAAAAGCAAAGACTGAAGAAGAGGAAGATGATGACGCAGACGCATGGGCAATAAATAGGATATTGATAGATCCTGGTAGTTCAGTTGATATATTGTTTTACCACACTTACAAGACAATGGGTGGCAGAGATGACGACCTCATTCCATCAACTTACAAGATTTATGGTTTCAATGGATCAGCCAGTAAGCCAAAAGGAGAGATAACCATGCGAATTCCTTTCAGGAACATAACCAATGAAATTGTATTATGCGTTGTTGACATAGAGTCTCCATACAATGCCTTGATAGGAAGACCATGGTTACATAGCATTCTGGGGTGGCTTCAACTTTTCATCAATGCATCAAATTTCCATCACCTCAAGGCGTCGGAGTGATAAGAGGAGATCCAACAGAGGCAAAAACCTATAATGACATTGATATTGACAAAAGAAAAGAACGCGCAAGTAAGCGAAGAGATTGGAAAAAAGAGATACAAGAAGGCAAGCGAAGTGAAAGATTAATGGTTGATGTTGTGAACAAGGGTGGAGAAATAAACAAAACTTCAGCTAAGGCGACAACATCCACACAAGAAAACGAATATGGCAAGTGCGTTAAAAAGAATGAATTCCATATAGGAGAGATGGTGATGAAACAAGAACTTCCCTATCATAAAAATGGTAAAGGAAAATTGGAGACCGCATGGGATGGGCCTTACATCGTTAAGAGAGTTATTGGAAATGGAGTGTATGAGTTGATGGACAATAATGAATGAGAGCAATTTAGCCAACCTTGGAACCAAGTATATTTGAAGAATTAGTGTCCATGCGGCAATCATAACACAGCAGAAGAAATAGATTGTATGCGAGTAAGTATATTAGAAAGTATACGCGAACTTAATGAAGCACAGAAGGCGAAAGAAGGAAACAAGTCATCTCAGATATAGAGCCTTTTAAGAGGTAATTATTATGTAAGCGAATAAATGAAGAAAGAAGACATAAGAATTGTACTAATCAAGCGTATGAATGAAAATGAAAAATTCTTCTTCTTTACATACATCAATTATTTCATAATAAGAAAAAGGAAAAAATGAGACCTTATAATAAGACCTTAATAGAAGGCAACAGAAGTTAAAACCTCTAACTAGGGAGGCTGGGCATCCAATTGTGGCGTGCACCCTAGTTCGCATAATGGAAAGAGGCAATAATAATACCTAACGCGCGTCATAATTGGGGAAAACCTAGTTAGCATGACTCAGACGAAAGCTACACCGACCCTGGAACCTGAGTCATGGAGATTTGGGGTGAAATGAAAGCCCATCCAGCAGAGACGACTTAGTCGTAAGACTAAGGTGAGAAGGTCTCTCCTAAGGAGTGTAGAAACTCGATCAGGGAGCCGAGGTACACGGTTGAGTCAAGAGTGCCTGGGGTGTCTGGAGCGTACCTGGCCGCTCTTGGCAAGTCCTGACTATGATGCACTCGGTCCTCAAGAAACCCCAATTAAGGTGCGATCTCATAACCATAAGCCATATCGGCAGAGGGATAAGAGGTCGCGAAAACAACTGATTGTTGCATCACTGGATGGGAAGAGCCCACCCTAACCCGGTAGGGGTAAGCTTCCTTGAAGGGGCAGTCAGGGGGAATATAAGGACGGCACCCTCCATTAGGGAGCTGAATTGTGTCAAAGACGGTAATATCATGAGGCTTTTACTCACGGGAGTAATAAGACTTGTCGTATTAACGCACCAATACATCCTGCAGAGGAAATAATACGAGAAACGATAAGATGAAATCAATGGGTCATTGCATGTAAATGTAAAGACGGCCTGCGATTTCGTCGTACAATCAATAATACACTTAGGCAAAATAAGATCTCTAATTAGGGAGGCTCAATAAGACCTCATGAAAAATGTAAATAAAATCATATGACTAACATTATTCTGCAGGAAAGGAGCTTCAAACAATAGAGCGTGCACCATTAAAGAAAAAAGTGTCCAGCAAGAAAGTATAGATTAAATAGAGGAAAAATAAAGTACAAGCGTAGAAATACGCATATATGCGAAAATAACAGTACGCGAAATGGATAAGTAAAAAGCCTAAGATACAATACTAAGGTAAAATAAAGGAGAAACACTTCAGGTATGATACTAAATGATTTAGTAGCATAATAGATATTTGTGAACGCATGTATGATAGATTAACGCATGTAAGGTATTAAATAACATACGCACAGAATAATCATCACATGGAAGCTAACAGAGGAAAGAATGGGAATGCAAAACCAAAGTGTTACCCGCCACTATATGAAAGACTCACGCATATATTATATATTATTATCAATGCATACGTAATATACTATTATCGCCGCAATACGCTATCATCACTGGATTAACCCCAACTGTTCGATAGAACAGTACTTCGCTTTTCATTTTTGACTAAGTGCAGGCATAACACAAGAAGAATTTACATTGAAGGAAAAAACCCCAAATGCTTAGGAATTCACATTGAAGAAAACATCCCAAGGACTAGGAAACATCCAGTATACAAGGGACTGATAAAGAATTTACAAGCGCGACAGGGGAGAAAAAAGAAAAAAGATCTTCAGAAAGAGTGGCTAATTCCCTCCTATGTCATCTTCATCAACTTCCCGAGCCTCAGAACCACTGTCCTCCTCATCAGTCTCTTCATATTCATCATGCTCTGCTTCACTATCGGAGATGTCAGAGCCTTCTTCATTAGAAGGAACTTCAGCGAAATTATAATTTGACAAAGGAATGGTATTATCAGTGCAGACTTTCTTAACAGCTGCATCACGAACGTGAATCGCATCCTTACTCAAGTTAGAAAAAATGACAGTCAGCTTTTTCTTAAGTCTGCCGTATTTAGAGTCACGAGCGGTAAATTTCTCCTTCATACTTTTAATTTCCTCAAGATACTTCTTCTCAGCATCTGCGAAGGAAAATAAGAAGGTTAAAGCCGCATAAGAATATTTGTCAGGGAATAGTGAAGGAATAAGAAACAATCTTCTTTTTCAGAAAGGATAGTCCTAACCAATGACGCATGGTCGGATTCTAAACTAACATTTGTGGCTAAGCCAGTTCTAGCATTGTCAATAACCTTAGCATCCCAATCGAACTCAGCTTCATTCTCTATAAGCAGTCGAGAACGAATTGTATTCTCTCGATTAATCAAAGCATCCCTTTAGCTTATAGCTTGGTCTCTTTCCATCTGAATGAGGAGTTGATCCTCATGAAACTTCTTTAAAGCCTCAGCACCCTTAAGGACTGCCTTATCCTTCTCAGTAATAAGCGCGTTCTTTTTCGCTTCTAAAGTTTGAATTATCTCCTTGTCTCTATGAAGACGACGTTGAAAGCCATTATTTACAGATAACATGGATCTATGCTCACGCTTAAGAACCTCATACTTCGACCTTAGTTCTTCCAGACTAAGATTATCTAATCCATCATTGAGGAAATTATTCAAAGAGGAGTTAAGATGCTCAAGAAGAATCTCCTCATCATCAGGGAGACTAGATACTTCATCAGTTAAATTGTAAATCTCTGCGAACGCAAAGAGTTAAAAGGGTGCGAAAACAACGCAATTATGTGAAAAGGGGCACAACAAAGGAATACATACCAATCAACTGATTATTCCTCTTACGAAGTTCCACAACATCATGAGAATAGGTAGAACTCTCATCTTTGAGTTTAGTATTCTCAACCTCAAGGGAGCGAAGTCTTCTCTGAAGCTCTGAAGTAACCGCGTGAGAAATATGGGAATTCTGCGTCAATATGAAATGAAAGATTAGAATATAAAACGCGAAAGCATCATTAAAGAAGGTGCGGCGGTATAGAAATTACCAAAGATCCAAGCGCGAACTAAAAACTTGGGGTTATCGCAGAGGCAGCTCCAAGCAAAGACTCATGACTTAGAGAGGAAGCGTCACAAATTTTAGCAACCATCTCACATGTACGATTTAACGCATCGTTTCCAACGGCAGACAAAGAGTCAGTGAAAATACTCGAAAACTGCACCATAGAAGATGTGGACTCGGAGTTATCAGGGAGAAGGAGAGTATCATCTTAAGAACAAGAAGAAGTTGGAGAAGATGCCTTACGCTTTTTGAGAGGATTCTGAGAGGTGGACTTAGAGACGGTCTTCTTACTCTTACCCTTAGAAGGAAGAGCGTCTTTATTAGAACCCTCAGCGTCTCCAGCTTCCACCTACATGCTTAATGAGAGATAAGAAACAGAGGCAACAATATTGTTAAAATTCAAGAAGGAGTATTTCTTACTTCATTATCACGCGAATGTGACGCATGAGACGCATTTTTATTAGCCTTCTTCTTCTTCTTCACAATCTGAGATCAAATGAAATAATGAAGGAAGCGAAGAACAATAGAAGAGAAATAAATAGAAAGACGAAGGAAAAAGTAGCATGCCACATCATGTTCCTCAGGCCATCTAAATTCCCAAGGTTTATAGGCGGAAAACCCCGCAGGAAAAGGTAGAATTAAACCATCCGCACCCCTACTGTTGATGTAAGGACCCTCCAAAACGATAGGGTACTCCACCCAGCGAGTATCCTTTGATTTACGAGCGGTGTTGTTAGAAGAGTCATTAAATTCAACATCTCGCATAATCCTCTGGTCTTCTGCGACACCATCCTTTCTCATCAAGCGAATACCCCAACAGAATGATTCATTCTTCACAATGACAACATCACAGTGGATAAAGAAGTTCTCAACCGTGTACTCCGTGGGGACGATCTCTCTATGTGCATGGTTGGGATTCGTTACATCTTCTGGGTAAGCAGATTTTAACCTCGCCGCACAACGAGCGTACTCCATCATTATCCTAATACAATCACCACTCAGCTAGAATACGCCGCGCGAAAATCTCACATCAGAAAGAAGCTCATAAAATAAAGGGATCTGAGGATTATAGAGGGGAATGGGAAGACCAGCGAGAAGTTGCCCAGCTGAGATAATGATTTTTTGATCACTTCATTGATCGAGCGAAAACCATTTAGGATCAAGCGAAGAAGTAGATTCTGATCCAGGAGGAATAGATAATATAAAGCCCCTTTGCTCGAATTCATCCTTTAATCTCTTAAAATCTTTAGCATTTTTCCAGCCAGGTTTAAAACCCATTGTTAGAAACAATATTGTTAGAATGGGAATGGAAAACGAGAATTTAACCAGGATGATCAAATCAATCAAGATCTGGATGATCAAGATGATGATAAAGAATAGAGTTCGAAAACGAAAGAAGTACTAAGGGAAAAACAATTGGAAGAGAATGCGAAGAAAATGGTTTAAAAAGATCAAAGATCGAGCAGAGGAAGATGAACAGCAGCAGCAGAGAAAGTTGCAGAGAAAGAGAAAATATTAAGAGAAAGAGAAAATAGCACGCGCTAGATAATGTATGAAATCATGCAGCTTACACTTCTGAATGTCAGCTAACTCATCCTTGTTTTCTACACTTTGGAACAAAGAATCGGACAGCAACATGTTAAAATACTTATTTCCAACATCCTCCATTGAAATCTCTCCACTAGATGGTACAAGAAATCCTTCTGCCATCCATAATTGAATTATAGTTTCTCTATCGATCTCCCAACCTCTAGGAAATATAGAACAGTAAGCAAAGCATTGTTTTGAAGCTGATGACGATAGACGGTCGCAACTTAACTTCATTGCTGAATATATGCTCATTCTGGCTTCGATAATTACAGCCCGCTCCATTTCTTTTGTTTTTGAGCATAAAATGTTGCCTAATACTCTGGCAGCAAGTGGTAAACCACAGCATTTTCTTGCTATTTCTTTTCCTATATTCACCATTTTTGGATTCTCCAATACCCCGCCACGAAAATATGCCTTCTCCTTGATAATTAACCAACACTCGTCTGTTGATAATTCTAGCAAGTGATATGCAGGGGCTACCCTTAGGATGTTAGATGCAACATTGACTCTACGGGTAGTGACTAAAATCTTACTTTCATGAGAACCACACATCAAAACGTACTGTAGCCTTTCCCAGGTGTCTCCATCCTTAATATCCCACAAGTCGTCAAGTACTAGCAGATACTTCATCCCGTTCAATATCTTACTAACTTGTCTGATCATTGACTCAAGACTTCCATACTCATAATCTTGTTTCGCTTTATCAATGTATTCTATGATCTCTTTTAAAACATCTTTTAGATAAAAACCAGCAGATAAGAAAACCCATATTCTGAGTTCGAAGTGTTCGTTAACAGATTGATCATTGTAGACTGATTGAGCTAGTCTCGTTTTCCCGAGTCCCCCCATACCCACCATTGGTACGACCGATGATATTCGTCCACCTTCATATTCAGCTGAATCCTTCGACTGTGTGATCTACTAAATTCGATATATCCTTTTCCCTTCCAATAATTTTATCAAAATAACTTGTTGTGACCGAGGCTGCTCGCTTGTTTGTATTATAACGGCCTTTGCGAATTTTGTACAAAACTGTCCTTAATTTCTTTAACTTTTCACTTACATCTTTAACCCTATAAGCCATCTTTGTTCGAAAAACAAGACGATTAGAAGAAGAAAATAAATCCTTTACCTTGAGCAACAGATTGTCCGTTTCGAATCGACGACGCATGAGTTCATATGAGAAGTCATCTAATACATCCTCAGCATCGTAAGCAATATTTTCAAGGCTTCTCAACACTTTAACAATATCATCCCTTTGTGGTAAGCTCTTGGCTTCAGAAGTTAGCATAAATCATCCTTAAAGTGTCACTAAGTTTGTTTATGTCACCTTTGAGTTCCGGAGCTACCTCTTGAGCAATTGTAACGATCAAACTACGAAAAAGTTGTGAAGTACCGAAAACAAGATTTGCTTCGTCCATTTCTGCTATTATAAAGAATATTATACCTACCAGGGTCACAGCAAGGTTGCTTTATAATATAGTGTTGAACTGAAGAAACCATCTGCCTGTTTATACAGGCATGCATAAACTAGATGCCTAAATAACTCTAAAACTAAATATAGAAATACTAGAAAAAAGAAACAACTAAATTAAGGCTGTAGTATATAGCCGACTTCTAAAACTAGCCAACTCCTATTCTGTTATCGTCTTATCTTTTCTACATCACTTTACCACTTGACTTGAAGGGCATCTGCTTCTCCAGCAAAACCAGAACTAGGTAACCGGAATGAATGTCGGTTGTTTCTTGAGCTTATGCAGATCCAGATCAGCTAAACATTTCAAAAAGTATGTTTAATTTCTGAAGGAATTTTTAAACAGAAGAATTAACAATCGAGGCTGCTGGTGATAGATTGCCAGGAACCATAGATTTTTCTTTTACCTTAATGACATTGAGTGTAAGAAATTGTGTAGAGATATTAGCATATTACAAACCCGCCAATTGAACAAAGACATCGGAAAAATGAATTTATTATTCAAGGATTCATACACTCGTTGAAAAGAGAAACAGAAACTCGAAACATTAACTCTCAAACCACAAAAAAAAAACAAAACAAAACAAAAAATCCTTAATCTGACATGTATCATAGTGATTAATCTGATATATGTCCTCATAACCTATCACGTAACGCATTTAGGTTCCAATTAACAACTTTGGGTAATATATCTAAACATAATAATCTTTTTAATCTTTTAGTTACTTCTCTAACCTTGTAACCCATCCTTACTCGAAACACAAGTCGATTCTTAGAACAAGAATAAAAATCCTTTACCTTGAGCAACAGATTGTCGTCCACTTTAGCTCGACGAGGCAGGATTTCATATGATAATAATTCATCCAATACATCCTCAACATCATAAGCTACATCATTAAGTGTTTTCAGCCAACGTTTAACATCACCATCCCTTTGTTGTAATTTCTCGGCGACAGAAGCTATGGAATAACTCTCCTCCAAGGTGACATTAAGCCTCTTCAAGCCACCTTTGTTTTTCCAGTACGGACCTATATAAACCATCTGCCTGTTTTTATAGGCATGCATAGATACCTAAAAGAACTGAAACTAAATAGACAAAGACTAGAAAAAAGAAAGAACTAAATTAAGGCCGTAGTACTAGCATATAGCCATCCCGTTTAGTCCAAAAATGCGTCAAAAAGTACGGATTAGTTCATCCCCAGTTAACTAGCTACAGTTTAGTCCAAACGTTATTTAAAATATGTAAAATACATATATAACCCTCCTGATTTACAATTTAGTCCAAATATTTACGGTTTAGTCCAAAGTGACTCACGATGACGTCAGCAATTTTAAATAATATAAAAATAATTAAAAAACAATTTATCTTTTGAACCGTTTGTCCAAAATTCGTAAACTTTATATATTCTGAAAGCTCTTTCCGAGAGCAACAAAAAGAGTACCCATATGACTATGTAATTCTCATTTTTTAAAAATCTTAGTTTACACTGGTGTATAAACATGTACACGTATACATCTACAGAAATCCAGAAAATCCAAAAAAACAAGACAAGGTGCACCAGTTTGTACACCACATACAACTGGAATCATCCACAACAATGATAAATTTGCCAACTCTGCTGCCATTATTAGATCTCCTTCATTTTCTATATCTTCGTCATCAACAACAATGACCATCTGCAAGATACCCGAAAGAAAATTTGAATTAAATCATGGAAAACTCGATCATGCCAGACAAACCCATTTCCGAGCTAAGGGTGCAACTGTCTGCACAAAAAAAGAAAAGAAAAAGAGCTGTAGGTATCATCACTTTCACGGTTTCACTAGTCCTTTTGGGTAAGAAGAGTAAGTGATCATATCTAAGAAATAACAAACCTTGCCTTGACGAATATCTTCAATTGCATCACCTACGGAAGCGACTTCACCCGTTGGTGTATCCCATTCAGGCTCATCCTTGTGCATACAGAAATCATCAGTTGTAGGAAGCATATCTACTGCCAGTGTCTCAAATGCACCTGATAATTTAGCATGTTCATCCCCAGAAATAACTTCAGCTCTAACTATGCTGCCACCTTCGCATGAAATGCTCGTCTAATCATGGGAAAAGTCTATGTGTTTGCATTTGTTCCAAATGAGTTCTTGCATCTTAGCCCACTGAACCAGTTAAAATATTTCTTCCCTCTTCATAACAAATAAAGTAATCAGATTAGTCCCCAGAAAAAACAAATTCAAAGAAACCCAAACCTATTTTAACAATTTCAAAATACAAAGGAACCTTCATAATACTAGTTGCAAGCTCTTATAGAACTAGACACTCATCTGTTTCACAAAGATAGGCATATTTGCTATTTAAAGTTTACTAAAAATGATAGGTATGTTTATTTTGTGTTTGGTCAAAGAAAAATATAATAGGCTTGTTTCTAGGATGAGAATGGAAGTGAAATCCACCATCTCAGTTCCTGCAACAGGCTTGTTTTTAGGATGAAATGGCAGTGAAATCCACCTGCACTCATCTTGTTACAGGTGCACCAATATGTACACTTGTATTAGAGGTGCACCAATTTGTACACTTGTATTTCGGGTAAGTTTATCTAAGTAAAACTCTCCTTCTCTGCCTCACATCCCTTTGCTTGCTGACGGCATATTTTCAGCAGAAGTGGAAACTAAAGTCACAAATATTCATATACAGAGCCAACAAAAAAAAAATATAACCTCTAAAAATTCACTACCAACAAGAGCCATTGCATGATGAAAGCCTCATTCAGATGACTGATCAAGATCGACCCAGTCCAGATTAAGCCTTCCAACTCTTGCAGAAAGACCTGTGTTATTCACATATCTTGGAGGAAGGTCCGTATCATCAATAACATCAATTTCCTGTAACAAGAGAACAACAAAACTTCAATAATTATTCTTGTCTGAAACACCTCACAAATGAATCTATCTTGTTCAAAATATTTCATATTTAACAAACTTCTAAAGTACACACATATATTTATCTCCATAAAACCCTAATACTAACTAGAAACTAACGCATACATAAGCTTATGCGGTATATGTCCACCATCTTGTGATTTTTTTCATATGTGCACAACAATGTACACCTGTATTAAAAAGTGCACAACAATGTACGCTTGTATTACAGGTGCGCTATTATGTACACATGTAATTTCTATCACATGTGTACAAAAATGTACACTTATATTGTAAGTGTACTAATATGTACACATGTAGTTTTTGTCATAACAGTCAGTGACTCATAGCATCACTGATTCGACATCTAAGAAATGAAAAAAGATTGTTCACTTAAATTTGATTAAGAGTCCTAGAGTGGACTATTATGCACACATGCAATTTCTGTCACATGTGTACAACAATGTACACTTATATCATAGGTGTAAAAATATGTACACATATAAGTCCTGTCATAACCAACAGGAAGTGACTCTTCAATGGCAGTTGAGCTTAATAACAACACTATATTTTCTAATTCATAATTCTAGGCTAAAAACTTTGATATAACATTAAGATCAACATGGGGACTTAGTCATAAGAAAAGTTATCTAATTCAAAATTTTCTAAATCAACATGTGTACAATCATGCACACATTAAGAATTACTGGAGAATCCAAATAAAATCATCTCGTATTCGTTATTTTATTAGTCCGCATAGAATCCAAATAAAATCTTTATCAACCCATAGCAAAATCATATATCAAGTAATTAAACCCAATGTAGTAAATTAAACAAAACTAGAGAGTGAGTTCAAAAGACAAACCAATTGGTCATCCTCGTCCTCATTAGACTCGGAATCACCCAAACCTCTACCATGGAATTCTTCATCCATGTCGTCTTCTACATCATCCTTTTCATAATCATCCCCCATGTAGTTCATATCGTCGTACTGGGACATGTTATCCTCCATAAATTGCGAAAATCATCAAAACAAACCTCATAATTAATTAACACAATTCAAGCCAATCAGAATCAAATTCAACTTTTGTAATCATGCAAAACAAAAATCAGATCTTTGAATTGTTAAATACATAAAGGTAAAAATGGTCTGCAACAAATAGAATCACAAGTGCGATGATGCAACAAATTTCTGATGTTGTAGTGTACCTTCTTGTGCACTGGTTATGTTGCAGTGTACCATCTTGTACACTAGTCTGAAATAAATAGAAGGTGTACCTTTCTACCAGCAAATCTTTCTTTTAGTTCTCTAATATGATCTTGGACTTTTGTAAGTTCAAGTACTCGAATGAACCAATCAGAATCTATACCAATTGGAAACTGAAGTACCCATCCCAATGAGGAACAAAGAGAGAGAGAAAAATGAAGCATCGTGAGAATGACATTTAATAACCACATTAGATTGATGCTCAAAACACTGGGTGCAAAGAATCAATAGGAAAAAGAGAATTGTTCAGTCACAATTAAGACAACTCTAAAATTAGATAACTTGTTATGTAATTTAGAAATTATTCAGGAGTTTCTTTTCCAGATTAAGCGGTCATCGTAAACAATTCATGTAAAGCTTATAATTAATCTTAAAGTAGCATTATCTGAACTTGTAATTATGTGATAAAAGAGCGAGAGGAGCTATCCTTCATACAAGGAACTCTTGGCATATTTCATTCACTCAAAAAAAAGTCAACATCGTAAAAATGAAGGAAATAAGATTCAAAGTGAGACAGTCTAACATTATGCACACGTTAACACACATTAACGATCAACAAGTGTACTAACTATGTGAACATTAAACATCAATATGTGTACAACTAGTACACATTAACGACCAATATGTGTACAACTTTGTACACGTTAATAATTCAATTAAAAAAAAATGCACAAACTGGTAAGGCAAGTGTTTAAAGTATCACATAGTAATCAAGATAATACAGTAACACTAGCTTAGATTATTTTGCTTCAAAAGCAGTCCTCACCTGATTCCCACACACTCCATTGTTCAAATCATGAAAGTTAGTTCCGAAAATCCACTTATAATACCTTCATTAGCCAGGCATCTCACAACCTGATAGTAGAATTAGATATGAGAATCAGAACATGGTAGGGTATAAAATCCAACTTGTATATGATTTTAACTTGTCAAAATTCAGAAAAGGAGTAGTATCAAAATACAATAATCGACTATCAACTAAAAGAAAAAAATCAGTATGAAATAGGAGTTAATCAGTTGTGGTAAGGAATCAATGATAACAACTAATGTACAAATTTACAATAGGGAGACAACATCCACACATAAAAGTACTCATGCACAAATTTATAATAGAGAGACAACATCCACTAAAACTTATAGTATCGTTCTATTTTTCATTAACAATCCATTTAATTTGATTTCACACCCTAGCTATTTATGGAAATGTAAGCTTATGGAATCATTTTTTCACATGTGCACCAGTTTGTACATCCTAGTTTAAGGATCCAACAAAACATATAAAATACAAGCAATTATAAGAGAAGCAATTAAACGTTTTATACCACGATTAAAAATTCTTTCCTATGCTCACATTGGAAATCAACAGGTGTACAATTATGTACACATTGAAAATCCAACCCATCATATGCTAAATTAGAAAATTTATCTGCAATTGGAGCTCTATTCAGTACACTTTTATCAAAGAAGATGGGAACTCCACTTCCCTTATATATAAAAAATTAAATTCGGGTTAAAATTAGGATGCAAGTCATTTTAAGCAATGGCATCATACCCAGTGAATCTCACCTAAAACAAATCTTGGGAAAGAAATGGTAGAATAGGATGCACACAACTAATAAGCTTGTTTTTTGTTACTGTAAAGGTTTTAAATCTTGTGCTGACGATAGTTTTATGACCAGACTTAAAATGAACAAAAGTGGACCAAGCATATGCCACACCTCAAAAATAAAATAAAAATCGTGTGCAAACATGCATTCAGAGATTCTATGTTATACACCATGTCTTTCAAGACACTACCAAGTCTCAAACTTAATAAAATGCCTTAAGTTACCTCAACTGGATTGACGAATCAACTGTTCAAGCTTTGGCAATAGAAAAATGAAACAAATATAGAAGGTTCGCATTGTTTTGCATCAGGGAAAACATGTCTACTAAAATTATTGCTTATGCTCACATTGGATTCATGACACCCCCTTCAAATTAAAACTAAAGCAACCATAAGAAGTAGCAAACAAAAAACATAGACTTATTCCCAAGGCACATCTCCCAATTCCCTCTCCCCATATGCTAGAACATATTTTGATCCATGTAGAAGATCCCAATGCTTGCTTTCTCTCCCAAGAGCCCCATGTGGCCCACATTGGCCTGAGGCATACAAAAAAAATCACTAATCCATGCTAACAAAGGCGCCGTTTTGAAGTTCAGTTAAAAATTAAGTACTAGGTTAAGGTTCTTGTAGTCGGGAATACAAAATAATTTACCAATAAAAAGTAGTTGAACATTTTTTCAAGAGAAAAAGATAGCTCCTAATACTCGTAGTAAGTTCTCAAGTCCACCTTTCGTAGATAAGGAGCACCATCCATGCTCACCTTGACATACAAAGCATTGGGACCAGGTTTTCCATGTACTTCCTCGCTGGTCTTTTTAGTAGTCGCCAATGTATTTTTCCGGAATGCTCTAGCCACAATCGCACGGAGCTGTCTCTTATATGCTTCTTTTCAGCATCATCTGTCACTACGGCTATCATTTTCAAGGTGTTCTGGAGCTTTTTGAGATCATTCTTAACACCCCAAATGATACCAATTTCCTTAGCCACTAAAACCCCAACATTAGATACTTGCTTAGCTTGGTATACCACCACTGAATTTCAACCAAATTTTTATATGAACAAATTAGTAGTAACGAAGAAATAGCACAAACATCAGCTTTTTACTGGTTCATTACCAAAGTTCAATAAGTAAAAGAGAAGAAAATTTCACCTAGATAGTTTTCTAAGAAATTGAATAATTAATATATGTAAGACAACATGACTTACCTCATTGAAGCATTCAATCAAACGATTTTGATACACTACCAATCACTAGTATTATTTATACTAAATCAAAGGAAATTACTAGGTAACAAAACTTCCTAGCTAAAGTAGGCAGTAGAGGTGATTGCTAGTTAATTATACCCTATTCAACATACCTCCTAGTCAGCACGTCCTTAATATCTTCCCATTAAAAATCACCATAATCTTAATATTTTCAAAATGTAGCTATCAAATTTTAGACTTGATTGTAACAATGCTTTGCAATAAAAGAAATCATCAAAGTCATTAACTCGATCAACATGAATTGTCATGGATACTTCCACACTAAAACTACCCCCATTAATCCAAAGAATAAGTCAACACTATATAATCTGTATTCTAGAATGCTTTAGCATAGTACCATAGTTGAACTGGAAGGTAAATAAATTCAAATTCAAATTTATGAAAACTGAAACTAAAATAAATTTGATTCGTAATAAAGATTAAGCTGCACTGATTTCGAATCTAAAATTTGATTTTGCATCGGAATCATAGTTTTTCGAGATGAGTTACAAGAAATTTTGTGAAAATTTTTCCAACATTCTTATCTCAAGACAACTATCAAGATGAGGTGATTATAGATCTAAAATCTGATCATGATGCATTTGAACTGATCAAAGAAATTAGGTTTTACAAACTACAATTTTTTTATGGAATCAATAAATTAACAACTGCAACCAAATTAAATGGAGTAATAATTTATTAAACTTATCTTTCCAACCGCTTTAAATGATGAAAACTTCAAATTGATTTGCAGAAATTGAATATCATTCACTTTTCTCCTCGTTCTCGACTTGATCTTCAAAAGAAAAAGTAGTGATGATTATGGTTTAAGCTTTCGAAAGTTGAATCAACTTGATGAGTATTTGTTTAATTCTCGGATTTAATTAAAATGATGGTGAGAGAGATTCCTAAAGATCTGTTTCGATGTTGATAATAAAAAGAAAGAACTTGAACTGTGGAAAATTAATACGGGATCAATGGTGGATGGGTATTTTCGACATCATAAAATATGGATTTTGACTGAATCGTTGGAAAATGGACTAACCCGTTGTAAAGTTGGTGAATTAGGACCTCCTCGTACTAGGCTTGAGAGGAGTGGACTAGAGTGTCTAAAGCCCAACTAGTTTGGGATTAAACGTTAATTTTTATACTTCTATATCTAAGCTAAGAATAGCCAACTTCTATTCTGCTAACGGCTGCTGTTTTGTACACTTTAGCTCGTACTCGACTTGAAACTAAGGAAGTTTGCTTCTCTTGCAAAACCATAACTAGGTTACAAATAAAGTGTCTGCGGCTGATGCTAAAGTGTCTATGCCGCGACTCTAGCTACTGCGTGAAATCCTTGTTCACCCAAAATATATATGGGAATACAGGCTGGGTTGCAAGAAATCCAAACCCCGAGATGAAGCATTCAATGCATGATTCGTAATCTATCATCTGAATAGGATTATGACTAGCTAGGAAGATCAGATTTAGTTGTTGAAAATTTAATCACAAATTTGGCACATTACCGCTGTGGGTGCAAAATATCGCACAACCTATAATAATGCGGAAGGATCATTTTGGTTGCAGGCGATTATAACACGTCCAGTATAACTCAACTGACGAGTGCAATGACGTCACCAAGTCACACCAATCATGTATGATCAGCGCGGTATTTATTAGGGTTAACGCGCAGACTAATGGACAGGGCGATCTTATCGCCCTCTCAGATCCGAAAATAAGGGCTTTATTATCCTTACTCCACTATGTAACTCCTATAAAAAGAGCAAGAAGCCATTTTAGAGAGAGATACCTTCTTTTGAGAGATTGTGTAAGGAATTTAGGAGAGAGAATTGTTTATTTTCCAAGTTAGGGTTTTCTCATATTGTATTTGGTTTTGTGTTCTTATTCTTAATGAAAATAACTTAGAGAATTTATTATCATGTCTTAGATTTTCTTAGATTATTACTTGGGTGTAGGTTGGAGGATTTCCTACAACTACATTTTGGCGCATAGAAACAGCTTGGATCCGTGAGAGAGAGGTTCATTGTGTGTGAAATTTTCTAAATGTTTTAAAACAATCGTTGGTTTTCTTTTCAAGCAAAAGATTTGTTCTTCTTTTAATAATTATCTTCTCTTAATAATAGAACTACAAACCAGAGTTTAAGTTTCATCATCCGGTAGAAGGATTTTCAGTGGTTGTTGGTTTTTTAGTTGTTAGATCCTACGAAGGATCACTTTATATTTTGTCAAAGAAGGTTTTATTTCAGGAAAAAGATGGTAAGAACAGCATCCGAGGCAGAGAACTTAATAGCAACTAGGAGGAGCAAAAGAATCGCAAGGCGAAGAGGAGGTGAAATAGGTGAATCATCAGCGATGGGTGAAAGAAACAACCAAACCCAGCAAATCCAATCTCAGATCCACCGTGTACAGGAGGAACTCTAAGACTTATGAAGATTCGAGTTTTTAAATTTAATAAAAATATATACAAAAATATTACAAATGGTGCAAGAGGTACTGGGACTAAGGATTTAGCCAATCCTCATAACATAAGGTTCACTTATTTATTCTCAACAATTTTAGCTCAAGAAATATAAACATGGACTCTATTTTTGCCAAGGTAGATTCTCAAAACATTAGATGTAAATGTTAAGCATGGGACATCAAATCACCTAAGCTAAGCATGACCCATCTAATCAAATGACAACTAATTAAATCAAATCATATTTCAATTAATATTAGTGCAAAAGTCATAAAAAAGAATAAATTTTTTTTACCCATGTATGAAGTTCGGCCTCCTCCGTCGTCCCAGTGTTGGGGTTTAGCTCCTCATATTATAGACACGCTCAAAATTCATCTTTATTAATGCTCAAAAGTGTTTTATAATTGATGAAAAGGAGAAAAATTGGTGAAAATCGGGTTTTGTAACAATTATATTTGTTACAAACCTTTGTTACAAAGAACGATAATTGTAAAGTGTTGTTGTTACTGTAGCATATAAGACTGTCCTCGCACTGTCGCGTCCACTGTAGCAGTTACGACTGTTCTTTGGGGTCTTATGTTCTTCGTTTTCTTTTTCCCTGCACCAGCAGAAAACAGCAGCAGGAAGCTTGCTATTCGTCTTGATTTCTCACTCCTAAGCCCTCCTAAAGTCCCCAAAATCTCGACACCCCTCTTTGTGATCCCAACACCTCTTTTATACTTGACAGGCCCCAAAATCTCAAAAATATCTTTATTTAATCTTCCTTATTTCTTTTCTTCTCGGAATATTTTCTTTCATGTGTGACGTGAAATGTTCTGTTTATCTCTTTACGCGTCAAATATCCCTCAGTCAATGCAGAATAACATTCCGGGATAATATATCTTCCAATCAATGAGTATCTTCCATAGTATCTCAGAAATAAATTCCGAGAATAATACACCCTCTGTTTGTCGAGAAATGAATATCCAGCCCAATTTCCTCCAATACAATACTTATACCAGTCCTGTTAAGCCAAATGCAGTCCAACACAACAAGGTTTGGTGATTGAATCTCTCTACAAAGGCTTCAAAATTTGAATCCCAATCTGCCAGTGAGCTGTGAACTTTTCCCGCCAAAACTCAAAGTTCAAAAGAAGAAGATGGGTTACCCCCTAACCAGTCCCGGTCTGTGTTTAGTAGCTGCTTGGAAATGGGTTACCTCTTATCCAAAGTGAGAGTCTGAATAGCAAATGTCCATTGGGTGCCTTTAGACAACTTTTCGAGCCGATTTTTCCAAAAATGTTTATTGCCCAAAAATACCTACAAACACATAAAACACCATAATAAGTACAAAAATGGGTACTAACAATATACACAATAAAGATGAAAATAGACACATAAATGCGTCTATCAGGCAGCGCGATAATAACCGCATGGAGCAGCATCACAGGGATGATCGATATGAGCAGCAAGGCGAATATATTCGCGCTAGAGATAGTGAGGAAGATAATGAGGATGAAGGAAGAAAAATATTACAAGAAAGAAGACGGATGCCCTATCGGAATCAACACCACCGCGCTGAGTGTGGAGGAGAAGATAATGAAATGCAAGATAATCTAAGGAACAAAAGGCGCAGACACAGAAGAGAAGAGGCAGAAGAGCAAGAATTTCAAGAAGGATTGTGTCAGAATAGACAAGACAACAGAAAAAGACAGGCAAGGCTAAAAAGACCTATGCAACAAGATGCAAATATCAGTCAAACAATACTAAGAAAACTAGAAGAGATGAGAGCGATGATGACCAAGCGAAAGGATGGAGGAAGAAGGGAGCTAGAAGAGGCAATAGAAGAAGCAGGAAAATCACCCTTTGTGCGAGGAATACAACATGCATGGATTCCAACGAAGTGCGCTTTTCCAACATTTACCAGCATTTTCGATGGACTACTTGTGTAATCCAACATATCAAGGCGTACAACTTATCTCTCTTGCAGTGGGGACACAATGATGCGGTGCTATGCAGGTATTTTCCAGCAAGCTTATCAGGTGAAGCTCTAAAATGGTTCGATGGATTACCCGTGGGAACTATTAGCTCATTCAATTCGATCACTTACAAAGCATATTCTTTGGAGCATACATCATCAATAACATGTTACGTCCTGGAATTGAGATGGTATTCAGCTTAAGGCGGAGAACTAATGAAATCTTACGCGCTTTAACTTCGCGTTGGGGAACCATGTGTAGTGAAATGGCAGGAAGAGTATAAGATAGAAATCTGATCCTAGCATTTATTAACGCACTTTTCCCAACAAATTTATTGTACACACAGATATTCAGGCTAAAGGACACAATAGGAATGACGAAGTTGCGACAGTATCAAGAGGAGTATATCGCTCTTGAGGAAAAAAAAAGGGACATGGATTCATACCCAGTCGCTATCACTAACACAAAGGAAGGAAATTCGAGGTTATTGCCAAGAACCACGAATGCGGTTGCAAGCTCTTCTCAAGGAAACCAAGGAAAAAAAATCATCGAGGATAAACAAGTGGCCATGAATAGCAGAGATCAAGAAATGTTTGATAGGAATTATAGAGAGAGGCAATATAATGATAGACGCATTTATGTGTCTATTTTCATCTCTATTGTGTATATTTTTAGTACCCATTTTTGTACTAATGTTGGTATTTTATCCCTTTGTAGGTATTTTTGGGGAATAAACATTTTTGGGACAATCGGCTCGAAAAGTTGTCTAAATGCACCTCAAGGGACAAGTGTTATAGGACTCCAGCAGCGGATAAGGGGCACCCATGGCTATGTGTAGCCCAAATTCATCTTTAGCACCCATCTTCATCATTTGAAAATAAATTTTTGGCGGGAAATTTCTTTTCTTTACTGGCAGTTGGTTGATCGATTTTTGGATGATTTTTAAGGAGATTCAAGGGCTGATTTTCGTTGGGTTAACCCTGTTAAGGATAAACAAGTATGGTATGAGCTGTAGAATCGATTAAACAGGGATAGAAATCCGTGTTGGAGCAAAACAGGGAGAATTCACGATTTGAGTTGTTTTCGGTTTACAAAAGAATTTGTGAAGAGTTTACGGCAAGATTGGAGTGTATGGAGTTCTTATTCAGTCCGGAGAGAGTTTGAGAGAGTTTGGAAACCAAGTTGACGTGTAAAAAGAAGATCAAAAGGCTGTAACGTGTTGTGAAGAAAAAAAGGAAAAGATTTGGATTAACTCGAGTGATTTTGGGGTTTGGTGGATATATATAGGTTGATTCGAGTCATATTGAGAAGCAACAAAGATTAGGGGAAAGTTTAGAGCCTTAGAGATGCCAGAAAAATCATTGGAAGAGAACGCGTTTCTGCTGGTGCAGCTATTGCCGGAGAAGACGAAGAACACAGAACAGCAGTAAAAGAAAGTCGCAGAAACTGTGACCGTAGCTTTCAAATTCTATACCCTTTGTAACAATTTTTCCAACAGTTAGCTTCAGTTCGCAACAGTTTCTCTGTATGAATAGGTTCTGTAACAATTATATTTGTTACAGAATCCGCTGCTTAGCACTTTTCACTCTTTTAATCAACTTTTGAACACCAAATATGTATTTTGAGCAAGTGGTTAATATGAGGAGCTAAACCCTTAGCCGAGGCGACGGAGGAAGCCATTGTTCCATGAAAAGTGGTATAGTTCTATTTTAATTATTTATTGCAATTATTTTACATGATTATTTGCATAGAACTTAAAAGAAAAAATTGGTTTTTATTGAGTAGTTGTGAAGTGTTTCGATGGGACATGCTTAGTTTTAATACTTTTGATGTTTCATGCTTCGTGCTTACAATTATTACTTCAAAAATCTATTAAAGGAAAATATTAGAATCACTTTAAATAAGAATATTGCATGAATATTGATTAGAGTTTATCAATTAATTGGTCAATGGTGGAATCCAGAGTCTCGGTATTTTCTTATTATTGTCAAAACAATTTTATTTAATTTTCAAAAATCCTTCACAAGTTCGAGCAACGAACCTTTTTACCACTACAACTACAAAACACATCATATAACAACCATGCAGGTAACAACAACCAAGGAGGAGGATATGGTGGACAAAGAAGATACAACAATCAAGGACCAGGCTGAATCTATAGAGCGAGGGAAGAGATAAAAATGCCGCACCTAAACACAGCAATTGATAAGATCTGGGAGGTAGTGATTTTAATGGAAGAAATACCAGCACCACCAAATATTGGAGTAGAGCCACCTTAAGGAGGAAGAAGTAGAGACTTTTGTGTTTATCATTGTTTTCATGGACACACTACAAACAATTGTCGAAATATACAAAAGATTATACTTAAAATGATCATCCAGGGGAAGCTTAATCATTTCTTGACAGAATAGCAAACAAACCGCAACCACCACACGGGCCTGCATAGGAAACAGAAACAAGGAAGAACACGTACGTACCTAATCGAGGTGGGAGAAAATGCGAATAACTTGCATTGCAATTCAATTATTCACTCGTTTAGGAGCATAGAAGATTTCCACGATAATGTATTGAGTCGAGTTCACGCTTGAGATAATGAAGGAAGAGAAATATACAACTTAGCCAGGATGTCACTATTACAAGACTGGCATAAGCAATCTATCTCATTCAGTGCATAAGACGCACCAGGAGGCGGAGAATTACACACCAACCCGCTAGTTATCAAACTAGAAATTAAACCAAAGTCTAAGGTAGAAGAAGAAGAAGATGATGATGATAAAGAAACATAGGCGATAAACAGAGTCTTCATAGACTCTGGAAGCTCCATCGACATCTTGTTCTATCACACATTCAAAATGATGGGTGGCAAGGAGTCAGACTTAATCCCCTCTACATACAAGATTTATGGTTTCAACGGCTCGGCCAACAAACCAAAAGGAGAGATAACAATGAGAATTCCTTTAAAGAACATAACTACAGATGTGGTGTTCTGTGTAGTTGATGTTGAGTCTTCATATAACGCCTTAATGAGAAGGCCCTGGTTACATGGAATACTGGGAGTCGCTTCAACATATCGTCAGTGCATCAAGTTTCCCTAACCTCAAGGCATAGGAATGATAAAAGGAGATACAGCAGAGGCAGAAACTTGCAATGAAATAGATATTGAGAAAAGTGAAGGGGGTACGCATAAAAGAAGAAATTGGAAGGAGGAAATAAAGGAAGGAAAAATAAAAGAAAGACTAATGGTCGATGTTGTAAGAAAGGGCGAAGAAATGGACCATACCAAGGCGACAACATCAGAACCAACAAATACTACCGCGAAGAAAGGTGCGGACACGAGTAAAACGAACTTTTATGTGTAAGTGCATTTCCAAAGAGGGCAATAATTTAATGCGAAGAAATTAATTGAAGAAAAGATGCAGAAAAATAACCATCTTACGAAGTCAAGTTCATTTTGAAGAAGTACTTTATTTTGAGTGAGTAGTTATAATGTTGGCGAATAAAATAAGGAAAGAAGATCTCAACATTGTATTGATCAGAAATATGAATGAGAAATAAAATATTTCTTCTCAAAATAATCAAATATTTCATATAAACTACATGTAGAAGAAAAAGCCAAAAATAAGACCTTAATAGAAGGAAAAAAATCTAAAACCTCTAACTAGGGAGGCTAAGCATCCATTTGTGGCGTGCATCCTAGTCCGCATAAATGCAAGAGGCAATATAAATAAGACCTAGATGATAGACGCATTTCTGTGTCTATTTTCATCTCTATTGTGTATATTGTTAGTACCCATTTTTGTACTAATTTTGGTGTTTTATCCCTTTGTAGGTGTTTTTGGAGAAATAGGCTTTTGCGGCGAAATTGGCTCGAAAAGTTGTTAAAGGCACCTGGGAGGACAATTGCCATTCGGACTCTTATTTTGGATAAGGAATAACCCATTTCCAAGCAGCTGCTAAGCACAGACCGGGATTGGATAGGGGGACACCTTCTTCACGGTTTAAAAGGAAAGTTTTGGCGGGAAAATGGTTTTCACGGACGGATTTTAAGGTTGGAGTTTTGATCAATTTTTATGGAGATTAAAGGGCTGAAATTGATTGGGTTTACTCCTTAGGACTACACAGGACTGGTAAAGTCTTTGGATTGAACCCAAATTGGCTAGAGATCGAATTAGAGCAAAACAGAGGTGATGGAAGTTTTGGGTCTTTGATGAATTATTTTAGGAATTTCAGGGAGACTAAAGGAAAGATTTTCTTCCCAAAGCTTGATATATATCTAAGGAAGAGTTTAGAATCAAAAGGAAAGCTCAGATACGCGTAGAAATCCTAAAACAAGAAATTGCCGCAACTTTGACGTGAAGAAAAATGAAGAGATTTTGGAAGATTTTGGAGAGTTTTAATCGCTATTTTTGATATAAATAGGTTGGTTGGGTCATATAGAAGGGGTGTCGAAAGTTAGGGGAACTTTAGAACACCACAGAGCCGAGAAATTAAAGTTGAAGAAAACCCGCTGCTGCTGAAGAACACGAAGAACTTCGACCCACACCGAACCGTCACAGAA
Organism: Papaver atlanticum; assembly: GCA_023531105.1. NCBI lineage: Eukaryota > Viridiplantae > Streptophyta > Magnoliopsida > Ranunculales > Papaveraceae > Papaver > Papaver atlanticum. The sequence goes on from JAJJMB010015994.1 coordinate 1,699,543, forward strand.
GCAGTCTTATGTTCAACTACAGAAAGCTGTTATCGTTTTCACTGTCGTTGCTTAATACTTTCAGCAACCATTACTTTCCTTCCAAAAAGCTTTTTGTAACTACAGCTCGTCCTTCTTAATAAAAACACCTTATTTGAGCAATGAAATCAACTTTTTAGCATATTTCTATTATGAGGAGCTAAACCCCTTAGCCGAGGCGACGGAGGAAGCCATTGTTCCATGAAAAGTGGTATAATTCTATTTTAATTATTTTTGCAATTTTTTATATGATTATTTCCATAGAACTAATATAGGAAAATTGATTTTTATTGAGTAGTTGTGAATTGTTTTGATGGAACATGCTAGGTTTTAAAAAAATTGATGTTTCATGCTTTATGTTTACAATTATTACTTCAAAAATCTATTAGAGGCAAAATATTAGAATCACTTTAAAAGAAAGAATTGCATGAATATTGATTAGAGTTTATCACTTAATTGGTCAATGGTGGAATCCAGAGTCTCGGTGTTTTCTTTATATTTTTGATACAACTTTATTTGAATTGTTGAGTTTAATTTGAGTCTAAAAAAATCCTTCACAAGTCTTAGAGTTCGAATCATTTTTACTACAACTACAAAACACATCACTAGCACGCCATAATTGGGGAAAAACCTAGTAATGCATGTCTCACGGGAAGGCAATACCAACCCGAAGCCTGAGGAATGGAGAATTCGGGACGAAACAAAAGCCTATCTAGCAGAGACTCATGGGCCACAGGCCCAGGATAATAAGTTCTCTCCTAAGGAATGTATAAACTCGATCAGGGCGCCGTGGTACACGGTTGAGCCAAGCGTTCCTAGGAGGTTTGGAGCGTTTCCAGCCATTCTTGGCAAGTCCTGGCTATGATACACTCGGTGTTATAGAAACCCCAATTAGGGTGTGATCTCGTAAGAGATCACGAAAACAACTGATTATTGTATCACTGGATGGGAGGAGCCCACCCTAACCCGGTAGGGGTAAGCTTCCTTGAAGGGAGAATATAAGGACGACACCCTCCATTAGGGAGCTGATTTGTGTCAAAGACGTCAATATCACAGGGCTACTTAGACCTGTCATATTGACGTGTAAATACATCCTGCAGAGGCAATAATACGAAAAGATGATAAGGCAAAATCAATAGGTCACTATTTGAAAGAGTAGTGTATGCTTGCGATTTCGTCGCCTAACCATAAATAACACCTTGGGGAAAAGATAAGACCTATCAACAAGGGAAGGAAAAATAAGACCTCTACCTAGGGAGGCACAATAAGACCTCAAAAGAAACACAAATAGACCTATGAGGCTGTTATTAACACTATTTTGCAGGATAAAGGCTAATGAAAAGAGTAACAGATCTTAACGCGGAACAATAAACGGCAAGCAAAATAGCTGAGGCAGAAAACAAAATAAAACATAAGCGAATATATCAATGAAGAGGACGCAGAGAAAGGTAAAGCAAGGACGAAAAATTCAAAACAAAGGTACGCACCTAACCTAAGTTATTAACGCGGCAATAACACATGGCAGCACCCATTCAATAAATATAACCGCCTTAGAGCATGCACACATATATCCGTATAACTCATTTCATAAAGGTGAAAAATAGAGGAAAGTATGTGAATATAAACATAGAAAGAAAATGTTATTCTCCTCTACACACTAGAATTATACAAATCTTATTTCTTGTTATATTTAATCAATAATAATAGCATAAAGAGAAGTAGTATTTTTCTTTGTTATTACTAACAATTAAATGCAGGGGAAAAGCATCGATAATACAGAAACCAGACAAGAAAAGTTGTTCATAGGAAAGGAAAGACGGAACTATACAATAAGATCGATCATATACAAGTAAAGGAGAGGAACCAAAATAAGGAGAAGATGCGAATAGTTTACAAATAAGAAGAAGAACGAAAACAAGAAAGATCCTCAATCGATGCGGTCATTTTCTCCCTCTGTAGTAGACGCACCCCCATCCTCTTCATCCTTTTTAGACCCTTGGTTGGCGGAGCGATCTCCCGATTCATCTTCAACCTCTTGATCAGATTCTTCTTTTTCCTCTTCATACTCCTCTTCGCTACTAGAAATGTATACATCTTGTTCATCTTGAGGAACGTCGGGAAAATTGAAATTCAACAAAGTACGGTTATATTTAGTGCATATTTCATTGGCATTTGCTTGAATTTGTTGGTTCCGCTGGCGAAGTGCATTCTTCTTGGTATTGGAGACGGAAACCACCAACTTCTCCTTAAGCTTAAGGTACTTGGAATCCCTAGCAGAAAGCCTTAACTTCAGAGACCCCAACTCCTCAGTAAGATCCTCAATCTGTTGAAGATGGCCCTTCTCAGTATCTATAAAAAAGTGAAGAAAGTTAACATCACATGGGAGCGAAATAAAAAAAGCAGCATTAGAGTACAGAGTGAACCAGCTAAAACAACCTTCTTTTTATGAAATAATCGTCTTGGCCATTTCAGCATGATCAATTTCTAAACTATCGCGTCTATCCAAGCATGTCCTAGCATTATCAATAACCCTCACATCCCATTCAAACTCATCATTACTCTCTATAAGTAAGCGAGAGCGAATAATATTTTCCCTGTTGATCAAAGAGTTATTTTCGCTTATGACTCGATCTCTCTAAGTATGAACCAGTAGGAGTGCCTCTTGGAATTTCTTTAAAGCCTGAGCACCCTTAAGAATTGCCTGATCTTTTTCAGTTATTAAAGAACTTCTCTTCGCATTTAGGCTCTTAATTTTTTCTTTGGCTTCATGAAGACGAGCCTTGAGGTTATTATTAAAGGATAACATAGACCTATGCTCAAATTTAAGTATTTCATACTTCGCCTTGAGTTCATCCCAATCAAAGGTATCTAAGTCCTAACCAGGAGGATTATTCAAGGCGGAATTAAGATTTTATAAAAGAATAGAATCTTCGATAGGGTAACTGATTGCTTGATCGCTTAAATTGTAGATCTCTGCAAATGTACATAATTAAAGGACGAAAAATAACGCGACGATAGTAAAACCAACGGAAAGTTCAGGTACTTACCTATAAGATGAATATTTCTTTCGCAAAGCTCCGTCACTTCTCTAGTGTAAACAGAAATATCGTCTTTGGCTTTAAGATTCTCTTCTTGAAGGCCACGAATCTTCTCACGGTGATCATCTTCAAGGTTTGGGATCTTTTCGCGTCGGTCATGAATAACTGCATGAGATAACCGAGAATTCTGCATCAACATAGAAGAGGAAGCAAACATGAATAACTGGCACAAAGGCTTCACAAAGATTGATATGCATAATAAAAACCTACCAAGGATTCAAGAGCAAATTGAAAATATGGGCTCAAGGCAGAGGAAATTCCACAGAGGGACTCATGAATCGAAGAAGGAGCGTCACAAAGTTTAACCACCACGTTGCAAACCCGACCAAGCGCGGGATTATTGACAGTAGACAAAGAAGAACTAAAAACTTCAGAGAGAAGACCCATGGGAGATTCAGACGCAGGGCCGTCAAAGGGAAGAAAAGTATCATCATAAGAGCAGGTTTTCAAACCGGAAGCTGGAGCTCATTTCCTTTTCTTCGAAACATTCTCATCTGCAGGGCTCGAAGGCGTCAATGTTTTCTTTCCTTTCGCCTTTGAACCAAGGCGACCGCCCTTAGACGGAAGAGATCCATCATTAGAGCCGGAAGAAACATCTTCAGACTCCTGCACACTCCAAGTTAGATAATAAACAGAGGCAACAATATTGTTAAAGAGACAGATGAAGTTATTTCTTACTTCCTTAGAGCGCGAAGCCATCGCCTTCAATAACTTACTCTTTTTCTTCAATTTCTGGAATAAGAAACATCAGTGAGTAAAACGAGGTATGGAAGACATTGAAGGCGAAATTAAGAGGAAAATACCTCTTTCTCATCCTCAGGCCAGTTAAGAACCCAAGGTTTATAGTCAGCAAATTCAATGAGAGGAGAGCGGTCAGATCCATCAGCATCCTCACCGGCGATATAGGGTCCCTCCATAATGAGAGGATATTTCATCCAGCTAATGTCTTTGGACCACCAATAAGAATCATTGATTTTATTATGAAAATCAATGTCTCACATAATCTTTTCTGTCTCAGCAAAACCATCTGCGCGTCTCAAACGAATATCCCAACGATAACGCTCATCAGCAACAAGGGCGATATCATAGTGTTTAAATAAATTCTCCACTGTGTACTCTTATTTGTTAGGAGGAACTGTCACATACTTCTTATACGAGGACTCTAAACCAGCAGCGCGGCGAGAATACTCTACCATGATCCTGATAGCGTCGCCATTTAACTTGAATATTCCGCTCGAAAATTTGATATGCGCTAACAACTCGTAAAAAAAGGGGAATCTCTGGATTGTAAAGAGGAATGGGAAGACCAGCAAAAAGTTGTCCAAGTGAAATGATAACCCTTTTATCGTTCCATTGATCGAGCGCGAACCAATCAAGCGCAAGTGCGTTACCATGAGTTGAGCCCGAAGGGACTGTCAGTGTAATCCATTTCGACCCAAGTTCATCCCTAAGTCTTGCAAGTTCATTGAGTTGTGTTTTTTCCTGCTTGAGAAGCCATTTCAGTATGGGAATGAAGAATGGAGAAAACTCGATCAAAGAACAGGTTTATCAAGAATTCAATGAAGAAAAGCAAAGATTATAAATTCAAGAGATGGAGATATAAGTACGAAAAATAACAAAGATGATGATAGTGAACCAAGAGTAACATCAGACGATAATGATGATGATCAAGCGATGAATCCGCAGCAGCACCAGCAGAAAAGGAAAGTTACAGAGAAAGAAAGAAAAGAAGGTAAAATAGAAAACTAAAGGCATGATGAAGTAGATAAAATATATTATTCCTCTTCCCAAGATATTTTATTCCACAGACGCATTTATTAGAAGACAAACAGGAAGAGGCGGTTACCAGTAAAAAAAGGAAAGACCAGAGACGTGTCAATCAGTAAATAATTGAGTCAACACCAGTAGACGGTCATGCGGAAAATTCGGAAAAATGTCGGTAGATTTGAAGAATATGAAGAGACAGGTTGATGCGGAAAATTGAGATTTCTCTTATCGCCCTTCCCTCTGAAAGAACGATACGAGAAGAGACAAAATGTGGGTGCAAAATATCTCACAACCTATAATAATGCGAAAGGATCATTTCGGTAGCAGGCGATTATAACGCGTCCAGTATAACTCAACTGACGAGTGCAATGACGTCACCAAGTCACACCAAACATGTGAAGATCAGGTCGGTATTTATTAAGGTTAACGCGCAGACTAATGGACATGGCGATCTTATCACCCTCTCAGATTCGAAAATAAGGCTTTATTAGCTGTACTCCACCATGTAACTCCTATAAAAAGAGCAAGAAGCTATTTTAGAGAAAGAGCCCTGCTTTTGAGAGATTTTGTAAGGAATTTAGGAGAGAGAAAGTTATTTTTTCAAAGTTAGGGTATTCTCGTATTGTATTTGGTTTTGTGTTCTTGTTTTTAATGAAAATAACTTAGAGAATTTCTTATCATATCTTATATTTTCTTAGATTATTATTTGGGTGTAGGTTGAAGGATTTCCTGCAACTACAACTGCTACAAGAATATGATATGCTTGTGCATAACCTGTCGATGAAACTGAAATTTATTCTCAAAAAAATAAACAAAATTAGTTGAGATAAAATTTGGAAATTAAGTGGGTCCAACTTGTCGCAAGACAAAAGTGGTAACGCGATGCGATCCTCTATTCGAATTTCAAAAGGCCGAACATAACTGTCAATAAATGATTTTCTCATCTCGTCAACAATCGAGCTAGATTGAGCTTCTCTCATTTCAAACACACTTTTAATGACAAAAAGCTCAATGGTTGATGGGTTTTTTTCCCGTTGTTGCTATCAAGTGGTCCAATACGGTTTTATTTTTATTTATTTCTTTGATCGGAAAAAAATAAAGTTTAAAAAACTTGTTTTCTGTTAGGGCAATTCCTATGGCAATGAACAAACTTATTATTTTGTTGAGCCACGTGGATGAACAAACTGTGTTTTCCACTATGGTAAAGGGTTGGGCGTTAGATAGCTTAGCGCGCGACTGTAATACAAACGCTGGCGCTCAATGATAAATCGCTGGAGGCCGTTGCACAAACGCTGGCGTTTGTAAAAGAGGCGCTGGCGTTTGAACCAAGGTCGCAATGACTACTTTTCAACGGTCACCGGACCGACTAGTTTCTACCGTCTAGTTTTTTCCTTTATAAATACGGCTCGAGTTTGATCTCACAAATTCATAACAATCTTTCATCCGATCAATCATTTCTTTCAATTGCTTTCAATTTTCAACCATGAATTCTGATTTTGATTCTTCTGAGGAAGATATGGAGATGGATGAAATGTTGTATGAAGAAGATGAAGAAATGTGTATGGAGGTTTTGCGTCAAATGGATGAAGATGCATATCAAGATAGAAGAAGGCGAAATTTTATGTTGCAATTACAATCCGGGATCATATCAAAGTCTTTAGAGCCGTATGAAGTTGCGACTAGAAGATGGACGTGGCGAGATCGACATTTTTACCACGAAAAGATGATGCATGATTATTTTAATCATGATTGTGTCTATTCCGATGAGGATTTTCAGCGACGATTCCGCATGGTACGCAACTTGACGCAAAGGATTATTGCAGAGCTTTGTCAGGTACAACCTTTATTTAATTATCAGTATGATGCACGACATGTACGAGGCTTTAGTCCCGAGCAAAAGGTCACTGCGGTCCTCCGTATACTATGTTACGGGGTACCAGCGGATTCCATGGATGATTACATCCGTATTGGGAAAACAACTTCCTTTAGGTATCTCAAATTGTTTTGCGAAACAATAGTCGATCATTTTGGTCCAAACTTTTTAAGAAAGCCTAATCAGGAAGATGTTGAAAGAATAACTGCAGAAAACACCGAGAGGGGTTATCCGGGAATGCTAGATAGTCTTGACTGCATGTACTGGACGTGGCATGCGTGTCCGGTTGAATGGGCAGGCCAATATAAGGGTCATTATCCAAAACCAACTGTAATTTTGGAAGCTTCGGCTACTTATGATTGTTTGTTTTGGCATGCCTTTTTTGGACTCCCGGGTTCAAATAACGATCTCAATGTTTTATATAAGTCACCATTGTTTGGAGATCTTAAGAATGGGGTGGCGCCGCACTGTAATTTCACCATCAACGGTCATCACTACACTCAGGGTTATTATCTAGCAGACAGAATCTATCCAGAATGGTCAACTATGGTTCAAGCTTATAAACAAGTAGGTTTTGGACCGACGTCTTCAAAGGATATGAAGTACTTTAACAGCCAACAAATGAAATGCGGAAAGGATGTTGAACGCGCTTTTGGCATACTGAAAAGGAAGTTTGCCATCGTAGCTGGGCCGACACGCTTTTTTGATATTCAAGAAATGAACAAAATTATGCTGACTTGTATCATTCTGCATAACATGGTCATTGAAGAAACAAGGAGTGACCCAACCTGGACTAGTTTTCCAGATGAAGATTTAACCAAGAATCTCGTGGTAGAGCATGGGCGCCCGGCAAGAGAATATAGACTTTCCACTGACAGACTCCAAAACCGGGGAATCTATGGACAATTAAGACAAGATTTAACCAAGCACCTTTGGGGTTTAAAAGGAGCAACAGATGATGCGCGGGGGCGAGGGAGAGGGAGATAGATGTTATTTTCAATTTAAGTGTTATTTTCAATTTAGTATTGTTGTTTATTTTAATTAATATGTTTTTTAATTTAAAGTTGTTTGTTTAAACGAATTTAAAGTTGTTTGTTTACTTAAAATTTAAATTGAGGCATTTATATTAAAAGTAATTTTAAATAAACGAGTACAATTAAACTAAACTGAATTAAATTAAACGACTACACTGAATTAAATTAAACTAAACTAAACATGAATTAAAATCAGCTAGCAAGACTGCTGTATTCATCTTCGTTTTCTTCTGAGGCATTATCTTCTTCGTCTTTTTCCACATTCATATACTGGTGAGTTTGTTGAGGGGGGTCTTGAGTTTGTTGAGGGGGGGCTTGTTGTTGTTCGTCTTGGAGTTGTTGTTGTTCGGCCTGGAGTTGTTGTTGTTCGACTGCATCCATTTTCTTAGTCCATGCAGCATATTGTCGTTCATTAATTATTGAAGTGTTCAAGGAGAGTAACTTGCTTAGCTTACAATCCCTGTAGTATTGTTCTCACGAAAGATGACATTTTTGTTGATTATTTATAGCAATGCCACGGTCCCTGAATCTATCTGCATCTCGAATTCCTTGTGATCAGCATAATTGAACTCGCTTGAACCTCCTTCTAATGCTGCTCGTTGGGATGCGTCTCTTGCTGCTTTTGCATCTTTCTGACCACCTCCTCTTCTTCTCTTGACGTAGGTGCTAACATATAGATTAGTGTTGTGTTGTTCCTGACTACATGGAGTTCCATCTGGTGAGGAAGCATGCCCTCCATTCTGAAAATCCTGCGAGACTGGACCATATGGTGATCTTGCAGGCACTTGATGACCTTCCAGCAAGTATGGATTAAACTTGTTAAGCATCCTCAAAATGGTGAAACACTTTTCATGTTGGAAGCTGCAACCTTTGTGGGATATTTGCCACTCTTCCCAACATCTTCGTTCCACATCCGGTTCGCCTTCACCGTTTTTTTTGTTGTTCCACATTTGAGTGATCAAAGCTACATATTCACTAACGGCTGCTGAAATTGCGTGAAAACGATGAGACAACCCATCGCAATCACGTCTATTGGGGTTACCTGTTTCTTCACAAATTTTTTGAAAAATCTTATCATAAAAAGTTTTTTTTTCTTGATAAATACCATTGATTTCATCTAATGTATATAATACATAATTTCTGCAAAGTTACTCGTCTTCGTCCATCGTATACCTGACACCATGAATTCTTGTGTTTCTTGGTTGTGATTGTTGTATATTTTGTTATGTTTCTTGTTGTGATTGTTGTTGTGTTTGTTGTGGTGTTTGTTGTTGTGACCGTTGTTGTGCTCGTTGTTGTGCTCATTGTTGCGATCGTTGTTGTGATCATTGTTGTGATTGTTGTTGTGAGGATGCCATATTTGTTAGAAATGAAATATGGAGAGATGAGATTTTTTCTAGTAGATTGAGTTGATATGAATAGTTTTGTTTGAAAAAAGAAAAGAAAAATTAGAGATATGAAATGTATAATTTTGAGGTAGTGATGAAGAAGGTGTGAGTTTTAAGTCCGGAGATGAACTGAATTTATAGGCAAACCAGAAACAGTATCATCCGTTGGATTGAAGGAGCCGTTGGCGCTTTTAAGAAGAACGCTGGCGTTTCAACTTTCAGCGCGCGTTGGAAATAAAAGCGCCCGCGCTGTTGTCTCACGCGCCAGCGCTTGTGTCTCAAACGCCAGCGTTTGAGGCAAGCTCGCCAGTCCTATCATTAATCGCTCGCTACATCATCCAACTCAATGAACAAACCAACAAATTTGTTGGTTTTAACATCCATTTTTCATGTTTGTTGAGTCAATAGTGGGAGCAAAATCAACAAACTATCAAGTTTGTTGAGTCCATAGGAACTGCTCTTAGTGATGATAGTCTCTCAACTTAGTACGTCATTAGGAAAACAAGAATGGAAGACGTTGTAAAACTAATCGCATTCCATGTCTCTCTTGCAGCATCACAAGTCTCCATATCGTGAGTTGGACATAAAATCCTCAATATCCCAACAATTAGCCAATACATTCGTTGTGGAGTATCCTGCGATTTACGTATATTTTCCTTCTTCCAGTGATGATGTATGGGTCATTCAGCTCCTCCCGCTTACAAGTCGACTGAAACTAATTCCCCGATCCGTAAACGCGTTACCTTAGGAAGAAGAGGACCCACAAATATTAGATCCTATGAAGTGTGTAAATGCGGAATCAGTGTTGAGAGGGGAAACAGAAGATACCGATGAACAGGGGCGGAGCCAAGAATTATGAGATGGGTACAAAAATTTGCTAGGAGTGCAAAAATAAATAAATTAGGGGTGCAAATAAGCAAAAATAGGCTTATATACAAAACAAAAAAAGAAAAAAAATAATCTTGTTGGGCCTAAAATAGGCTTTGGAGCCAGCTGGGCAGGGGTGCAATTGCACACCCATGCAATGGGCTAGCTCCGCCTCTGCCGATGAATTCTTCTTTTCCAATATTGAGGATTTGGAACTCCCAGAAAATTCCGGTTTTAATTTTCAACAAGATCTTAGAGATGCATACTCAGGGCTCATTGGGGAAATAAATCCCGATGACTTTCTTGATCTTGATGGTGAGTTTCTCCAAGGTTTTAGTGACGAAGAATTAGAAGAAGGTGAGATCCCTGAATGAAGCGAGTGCAGTGGGTGTATCTGTCGGAAATTCTTTTGTTATTTTATGTTGTACCATACATCTCCCCCCTCTTTAATGCAAGCAAGCTAAATAAGAAATTCCTACCTTTTTTTGGTTCACCTAACGGAATTTGGTTAACCAAACGGAATAAGGACCAAAATACTTAACGGAATAGGGACCATTTAGTTAACAAATCTCAGTATGGACTGAAATGCCTAACAGAACAGGGACTTAAAAATAATAATATGATAAATCATTTATTTACAAAAATACCATTTTTATAAAATTGTAGATAAATATTTTAAAACTTCATATCTTCCAAATACGTTGGTTGGATTTCTGTGAATTTTATATATTTGGAGAGCTCTTTGAATCATCTACGCAACGAGTATAAACAACTATATCAAATTTTTACTTTTTAATATATTTGTAGTTCTCCAAAAAAAATAGTTATAATTTAAAGGTAATTTGAAAGAACCTATGTACTTTTTAGATGTTACCTATATGATGTTCAAATACTTCACTTGAGATACCATAAAATTACTCATAGATTTTAGTTTCGGATACGAAAGATTACCTTCATTTCATTAAAAGTGATATTTTTATTTTTTTCATTTCTACCTAATAATAAACCAAATTGAAAAATAAAATAAAAGTACTACTTTTTCAGAAATGGGAAAAATTAAGAAAAGGTAATGTTGCCGACATGCATCGCACGGTTGAGTGTGCATCTCCTCTAAATGATGGTGAACAAAATCCATGGTTTATATGGGCTGATACCAGCTCTATTAAGGGCTGATACCAGTCCATATAGGACACAAAGGTCCTAGCGATCCTGACCATTGGATCGATGGACTGGCATCAGCCCATATAAATCATGCAAAATTGAATGCCCTGGCATATATTATCTTCCTGTTAGTCATTTCTTTCCTTTTATCGACTGAATTTAAATTTTGTACATTACTTAGTTAGTGCCCAGTTGCAGGCTTCCTGTGTAAGTAATGAGAAAAAAATATTCTGCCTCATTCTTCTAAGAGGTAGGGTTGGAGAATAGGGATAGAGAAGCAAGCCACTACAAATTCTCTAACAATTCAGCTCTTAGAAAGATTTATGACTTTATATGGATTATAGGACACTTGATTAAAAGAACCGTCTATACTTCCCCTGAAGATGAAACTGTCTATACTTCCCCGAAGCTGAAATACTCTTTTATATGGGGCTAAAGCAACTAGAAAATTCAGTTTGCTGTTGATGCGGGGTCTGGATCTGATTCGGCTTGAGTCAGATGTCAGACCGTTTGTTTTTCTTTTGAGTCAGATCTGACTCGTGATCTGAGTCAAACCTAACCCCTGACTCAGACTCGTTTGAGTCAGGTAATAAAATACCTCTGACTCATGGTAAGAACTAACTGAATCATATCTTTGAGTCAGATGACAAACATATTGAGTCAGATCCAGATGAATCAGATTCAGACGAATCGGTAGAAAACAAACATCCTCTAAGAGATTTGTAAGAAATTTATTATTATATTATAAACATTACAAAAACACATACTGAATCAAGACTTTTGATCTTCTTTGCAATCTTATACATAGACACTCTCTGAACAAGAAGCTACAATATATTCCATCCTGTTAAGAAACTCAGGCACTACTTTGATTTTTGTACCAGAGATGTCAACCACTTTTAGGCTGCTCAATGCTTCAATTCCTCTAGGCAAAGCTCTGAGGTTAGGACACGAGTGCAATCTGAGCTTTACCAATCTTTCAAGACAACAGATAGAGTCGGGTAATTTACTCACCTTTGTATGTGAAATATCAAGGCGCCGGAGATCTTTCAAGGCTCCAATGTTTTCAGGTAATTCTTCAAAATCTGGGCAGTTGGAAACATTTAATGTTCGCAAGTTCTGGAGACTAGTGACTGAAATAGGCAGTTTTTTTATTCCTGTATATGAAAGATCAATGTGCCTCAAGTTTCTCAATGATCCAATGCCTTCAGGAAGTTTCGAAAGGGAGTTGCAGCCTTGTAATACCAATGTCTGCAAATTATAAAGATTATTGACAGACTGATCATCCAATACATCAAGATTACTACATCCCGAGAGGTTAAGATATCTGAAATGTCTCAACTTTGAAAGCGAAGCCGGTACCTTTTGGATCGACGAACATCTCAAGTAAATATTAATATAATCACATTCTCCTGCTTAAAGAGCCACAACCGTGCGTAATCTATTTTTATAATTACCCACTTCTGGAAACATTCTCGGCATATCTTCATCAAAAACCAAACGTCGAGTTTCAAAATCACTTACTACTACCTTCTTGGCTGTTGAAATTGAGCACCCATCATCGCCAGCAATAGCACGCGCTAGATAATGTACAAAATCATTCAGCTTACACTTCTGAATGTCAGCTAATCGTCCTTGTTTTCTACACTTTGGAATAAAGATTCGGACAACAAGATGTTAAAATACTTATTTCCAACATCCTCCATTGAAATCTCCCCACTAGATGGTACAAGAAAGCCTTCCGCCATCATAACTGAATTATGGTTTCTCTATCGATCTCCCAACCCCTAGGAAATATAGAACAGTAAGAAAAGCATTGTTTTAAAGCTGATGACGACAGACGATCGTAACTTAACTTCATTGCTGAATAGATACTCCTTTTGGCTTCAATAATTAAAGCATGCTCCATGTCTTTTGTTTTTGAGCACAAAATGTTGCCTAATACTCTGGCAGCAAGTGGTAAACAACAGCATTTTCTTGCTATTTCTTTTCCTGTGTTCACCATATTCGGATTCTCTAATGCCCCGACACGAGAGAATGCCTTTTCCTTGATAATTGACCAACACTCGTCTGTTGATAATGGTTGCAGGAGTGACCCGTAGGACGTCCGATGCAACGTGGACTTTACGAGAAGTGACTAAAATCTTACTTTCATGAGAACCACACACCAAAATGTCCTGTAGCCTTTCCCAGTTGTCTAGACCCTCAATATCCCACAAGTCGTCCAGTACTAGCAGATACTTCTTCCCGTTTAACATCTTAGAAACTTGTCTGATCATTAGCTGAAGACTTCCATAATCGTAATCATGTTTAGGATTATCAATGTATCCTATGATCTCTCTTAAAATATTTTTTAGATCGAAACCAGCAGATAAAGAAACCCATATTCTGAGTTCGAAGTGTTGGATAACAGATTGATCATTGTAGACTGATTGAGCTAGTCTCGTTTTTCCGAGTTCCCCCATACCCACTATTGGTACCACCGATATTTGTTCACCTTCATGTTGATCCTTTGATGGTATGATCAATAAATTTACTAAATTTGATATTTCCTTTTCCCTTCCAATAATTTTATCAAAATAAATTGTTGTGACCGCGGCTGCTTGCTTGCTGGTGGTATAACGGCCTTTGCGAATTTTGTATAAAACAGACCTTAATTTCTTTAATTTTTCACTTACATGTTTAACCCTATAACCCATCTTTGTTCGAAAAACAAAACGATTAGAACTAGAAAATAAATCCTTTACCTTGAGCAACAGATTATCCTTTTCGAATCGACCACGCATGAGTTCATATGAAAAGTCATCTAATAAATCCTCAGCATCGTAAGCAATAGTTTTAGGACTTCTTAGCACTTTAACAATATCATCCTTTTGTTGTAATCTTTCGGCTTCATAAGTTAGAGCTTAAATCATCCTCAAGGTGTCATTAAGTTTGTTCAAGTCACCTTTGATTTCTGGAGCAACCTCTTGAGCAATGTTGAGATTATTAGTCCCACATTATCTAGGCAACCTAAGATCCTGCATTTTATAATTCTAAGGGCCTCTCCACTCATTGCCAATAGATGCCGTTATTCTAACAAGCAATTGTAATGCTCCGTCCATTTCTGCTATAAAGAAAGAATAATTTTGCCTGTTTATATAGGCATGCATAAACTAGATACCTAAAATAACTCTAAAAATACTAAATATAGATATACTAGTAAAAGGAAAGAACTAATAAATTAAGGCTGTAGCCTGTAGTATATATATAGCCGACTTCTACAACTAGGCTGTAGTATATCAGCTAAACAATTCAAAATGTTACGAGTTATGATGTTTGATTACTCAAGGATACTTTAAACAGAAGAATTAACGATCGAGGCTGCTGCTCATAGATTGCCAGGAACCATAGTTTTATTTTTTTCCCCTTAATGAAAGAAAACATAGGCATTGAGTGTAAGAAATTGTGTGGGATATTAGCACTATATTACAAACCCGCCAATTGAATCAAGACTTTGGAAAACTGAAATTCTTATTCAATGATTCATACACTCGTTGAAAGAGAAACCGAAGCTCGAAACATTTACTCTCAAAGCATCGAAAGAAAAAAATGGCTAAACCAAGCATAACTAGTAACAAAAATATAAATCCTAAATCTGACATGTAAAACTTTTATCATAGTGATTAATCTGATATATGTCCTCATAACATAGTGCGTAACAAATTTATCTTCCCAATAACTCTATCGATATCACTTATCAAACACTTACTATCGATATAATCTAAGCCAAATGCTCAACTTATATTTAGCATAAAACGAAATCAGTTCAATTGTGATAAATCGAAAATGTTCTTCTTTTTAGAAGCAAACAAACAAGAAGAACATATCTTTTAGTAATTGGTTACATATTCATCAAAGAGTAACAATATTTTTGATCAGTTATGGATCACAACAAATGATTTAAACGTACACTTTTTCGGAATCATTATATTCTATTTCACAATCATCGTTCAGCCAGTGCTAACTAGAACACAAAAGCGATATGAAACTTATATTGGCCAAGATAATTCTGTCGGTTACATATTCCAATTTTACAACCAGCAGTCGTATGTCATAGGTGTACTACATCCAAAACATTGGTTGTAGAAAGCTAAGGAAAACAAGATATTGCAATGACCATAAAACCTAGTTTCGGGATCAATTTTCTTTCTTTCTATTGTCCACACTTGACGGTTCAACATATTTCTGTTCCTGAAAGAGGCTACCCCAATATGTGGAATATACCATTTCAACGAACAATGGTAATTGCAACCACGAAAACAAGGACACGGGAACACCTGCAACTAGAACTATGGGAATTAGAGACCACAAGTTGTTCCCAAACACGATAAAAAGTGATGCACCAAAAGCTACCAACATGGTTGCCAGATATACAAAAAGAGTTGCTAGACCTATTATCATTTTTTTGGGGCAGGGATTTGAGATAATCCTCTTCCGCATATCGTGAAGTATATATAGTTAAGAACATGAGCACTGACTGTTAGGAAATAAGTGTATTTCCTGTTTTGGGCCTTTTCCACATTGAGTGGGTTTCCTAATTTAGGTTCGTTTCCGCATTGAGGTGGATTTCCTAGTTGGAGTAGGAAATATATTAGGAAAGAGTTTAGTTTCCTAATAGGAGACTAATACTTGGAGGCCAAGTTTGTGTTCTCTATATATATGACTAGAATTGTAGGTTTGTAGACATCCAACTTAGAAGAGTGGTAAATCCTTGTGCTTAGGATTTTAGTCTCTTTGTTAGGGAGGATCGAGTGCTACGGTGAAGGTCAATATCAGTGTTGTCCGTGGATGTAGCCTGTAAAGGTGAACCACGTATATCTTGTGTTGTGGTTGTGTGTGCTTCTTATCTTCTGTCTCTCTTATTATCTTCTGTCTCTCTTCTTTATCTTCTGTCTCTCTTATATAGTGATATCAAGAAAATTGTAAAGGGAATCTTTCCAAAGAAAACTGGGGCGCCATTCTTATTACTAGTGCTATCACTAATGTTACCTCCAGGAGCAGTAAAAACTGCTGCGAACGCTATGGTAGCGATGAGGGCAGTTACTATCATGCATGATTCAGACGTATCCTTATACCATGTCTCTCCTTTTTGCTTCAAGTCATTGTGTTCTAGTGTAAATATCTCTTGAGTTGTACACTCCTTCTTATTTCTGATGAATTTATGTGTTTCCGGAAGAAGACTTTCCACTCCCTGGTTAATATGAAATCAGAAAGAAAATAGTGAAAAATATTCCTAAGAACAATAAACTAACTACTTAAGTGATGGTATCAAATAAGTTCAAAGAGGATTAGTTTGTGCAAGATATTAATTACGAAAATGAAAACAAGACATAAGTTATTAAGAAACCATTGTTTTTTTAAGGGCAGATGAAATCATCCTTACCTTAAACCACTGCAATTCTCGTTGCATCTGAAGAGCTGCTCCAGACACCAAATTGATGTGAACAGGGGAAGCTAAAGCAGCAGCATTGTGCAAGATGGTGTTATTGGATTTATCTCTTCTAAAAACCAGGTCAAATATCTCGTCTTTATTTGCAGTTTCATATATGAGCTTCACTATCATTTCATTCCGCTCCTCAATCGCTATTTGTATAAAAGTTTGTCCTGATATTTTACGCTTAATAAGGAAGGGAAAGTTCCGAAGACACTCCTCTACGAAGTCTGTGGTTCCGCGTTGCCTTACGGATGTCTTAATTAACATAGTTTTTGTAAAAGAATATACTACCTCGTTGTCCTTCATAGTTTTACGGAGATGCTCAAACATACATTTAACCAATGCAGAGGTTCGTTTATGCATTAACTTTTTTGTATATACTTTCCTTATACGATGAGACGCTGAAATAGCAATATTGGAAACCAAATTAACCACCATAGAAATTAAAGTATTAGTACGGTTGCTTATCCTCTGATTAAAGTAATTTATAGCTAGCTCAAAGGAAAATACCTTGTATTAACAAGACCATGAGGTATTTTACCACTATATGTACTTCACTAGCTGAGTCGACTACTGGGATCTCGGGACGGTTTACCATTATATGTTCACTAGCTGGGTAGACTACTGGGATCTCAGGACGGTTTTCTTCGTCTTCATGGATGTTTTCTAAGCACTCAGAAGGGTTTTCTCTGTCTCCGTTGATACTTTCTAAGCACTCAGAAGGGTTTTCTTCGTCTCTGTTGATGCTTTCTGAGAACTGATCAAAAGGGTTTTCTTCGACCCTTCTTACAAAGTTCAAATTCACCGTAGTTATACCTCCCGGAATCACTGCACGACATTTTGTATTGTGGATTATATATTGTCAAGGGTAAAATACCAGAAATGAATAAATTTAAAAGAGCCCAATGAAAGGTGACCACTAACATGAATAGATTTTGCGCTGCCACCATGTCAGCTTATCCCCACTTAGAAATGCATATGTCTTCCGAACGAGTAACTTTAATCCGCACATATTGTGTGCCTGGGATTCCTCCATAGCCAAATCTGGAAACCCTTCAACAATATCTAGTGCCACATCTTAAAAAAGAAAAGAAAAGAGAAGAGAGAGAGAGTATTTAAAATAGAAGGTAGGAAGAAAGAAAAAAACAATGATGGGATGGCTGCCGTTGGGAATCCCCAGCCAGCAAATTTTGCTGTAATAGTACAGCTAGAAAGCCACGAAATTAACACTCATTGACTTGTGGCTTCACATTCAAATATCAAACTACTTTTGCTTACCGTAGAAATTGCCGTCAATTGCATAGCACAATAGGGAAGCGCCATGACTACCAACAAAAAGACGAGGATTTTTTTTTGCAGCCTCGTAAAGAATCTCAATCGTACGTGTTTGTCCTATTGTAACACAATTAAAAGCATGTACAAGTGGTATCCATCCGTTCGAATCGTGTACCCGAGTCATACGTGGGTGCTTAGCGACAATTATTCCAGCAGCTATATGATTTCCATATCTAGCAGCTGCATGAAGTAGTGTCAAACCCTCCCGTGCCCATATTCAAATAATATTGGGTCCACGAATTTCAAAATTTGCTCTATAAACAGCGTGTGCATATTGACTACGGCTATATGTAATACTGTCTCAAAATCAGTAGTTATCGCTATATATATACCACTTCAAGTAGTTTGTTTATGGGATTCAAATTTCCATCGTCCTATTTGAGAGGGCATGGAATAGCAAGAATGTGTGTAACCTCATATACTCTTGCTCTTGTAATTTTTTCGTTCTTTTTGTTGATCGATTTTCATGTCGGTTCCCTTTTTTGTTTCGGTTGTATTTATTGGGTTAAGATACCCCTTTAGTACCTTATTTTCAATGAATTTTACTTTTGACGGATCAAAAAAAAAAAAAAAGGATAGAGTTGAATAATTTCCCAAGCTTTGTCCCAGTCACCTGCCTTTGCAGCATCAAGTAATGGTTTATACTCCAGCAGCAGCTGATCATATTCTTTAGACATGCAAAACGCAAGAAATACAATAAATATCAAGGAAAACAAAACCTATATAAATTGACAATCCATTTTCATGATGGTGATGATAATCATCTTCAGCATTTTGACAATCTATTTTTGTAGCTTACCATCTTCAGATGGTTACATCTGTTCATCATCATCATCATCACAACAATCATAATTTTGTTCCTTTGAGAATGCGACCAGTCTCTCCTGCAACTCAATCATTCTCTCCTGAGATTTAACCAGTCTCTCCTGAGATTCAACTAGCCTTCCCTCGAGGGACTCGACCAGTCTTTCCTGGGATTTGACCAGCCTTTCCTGGGATTCAACAAGTCTATAGAACAAATTTTCTTGGTGAGACCCATGATCTTGAAACTGATCATCAGCTAATTCTCTAATAGACATTTTGGTGAACGAAGGAAGTTCTTTGAGATGGAAAATTTTTGGTAAGCAAAGGGTCTAATTAATAGGGGAAGAGCAGGTATGACATGCGGGTCCAGTTGACCCCACATTGTATAAGGCCGGGCTGGGAAGTTCCGCTCGTTTGCACGATCATGTTGCGATATAAAAAATGGATATGTACAAGTTGTTATTGTTTGATTTCTAAATTACTAATTGATCTAGAATTAATGATCCAAAGAAGTCTTTTGACTCTTAGCGTTGGTGAAGGGGTATGTCACGTGATCTCACGTTGTTTGCATAATTTTGTGCAATAAAAAAATGGGACTTCCTCATTTACAGACCATTTACCAGTTTTTAGGAGGTAAAATGATCATCGAATAGAGTATAGTTTGTCGGAAAATTAATGCTCCAAACTTATTTTTACCCTTGCAACTCGCTTTTCATTGGATTTCAAGAATTACCCTTGCAACTCTTTGTTTTTCATTGGATTTCAAGGCTATTTACCCTTGCAACTCTTCGCTTTTCACTGGATTTCAAGAGAAGAATTTGTTTTTTTTTTGTTGAAAACGGAAACAATCTGTTAAAGTCTTGCGGGCATCCATCTCAAAACCGACAATGAGTGGAGCGGTCCTTCCATATTGTATTTAAGTTAATTATATTGAATCTAGCGATTGGGACTATTGTCCTTTCAAACAATCAGATAAAATGAAATTGTTTTATTAAATCAAATCAAACAAAATTGTTTTATTAAATACGAGAGAAATCTCGAGAATCTGTTGTTCGGTAGGGAAAGGCTTTCCCCTATTTTCCCCAACAAAGTTTCTCAATATCAATTTTGTTTACCGATCATGAATCCAATTATCTTCTTCACCACTGCTCTAGCCAAATAACTAAGTAGAATTTTTCTCGCATCCCATATAATCTTCAAATGTAAGGTAAATAAAAAATCAAAAAATCCCATCATTTGTGATAGATGAACGTAGCTCTGAGAGCTTCAAAGTAAACGCTAGACAACCAAGTCTAATGTATATAAGGAGTATTTAGTTGACTTTAAATTCTTTTTAAAGCACCCTGAAGGGGGACATGCACCCAACTTCTAAGTTACGCCCAAGTCTAATTGTTGTCATTAATTTCTTTAATAGTTTATGCCAGCTTCCAAAGAAAAGAAAAAATGTTTATGTTAATAATTAGTAATAACCAGTTCTGCAACTAGTAATTTTTTTAACGAAAAATTACAAAAAAATAAATAAAATAAATAAAAATAAATAAAGGATAAGTAACGACTAAGGAAAATATCATCGTAGTATTGCTTTAAAATTTGGGTACAATGAACTTTAAGGTGGGTAAAGGTACTACATATTGACCATATCTTGTTTGAGTGCTTTTGATTTCAATACACTCAAATCGTATTAATCTTACAAGTTGTTATCGAGCTACAGATCTTCAACAATAAGGTGTTGAACAAACACATGCAGAGCCATAGATTAACTTAAAGAACGAAGAATTTGAAACATGTTAAAGATTCGAGGAATCAAAAAATGTTATGGAGATTGAGAAGAAAGTTTATTTTATTTTACCAGATGTAATAATTGTCACTAAAATTCATAAAGGGGAAGATTGTTAGAGCATATCGCTCGGTGGTACCTAAAAGTATTGGTATTACAAGCTTGTTGTCAATGTTAGATGACAGTAACCATGTCTTGATTTATAGTCTACTAAAATCAGCGCTTCATAAGAGGTTTAAAACATGGTAGTTAAATGCACTATTATAGGATTAGGAGTCCTTAGTTTAATAAAAGCATATTGGAGGCGGTTTTGAGTTTGAGTGGATTTGAATTTTAACATGGACGGCGGGTGAAAATCTCCATGTAATTACACTAGTAAAGAGTAAAACACTACGGCCACCGCTAAACTGAAGGGGTGGTGGAGGTTAAAATAACTGCATATGAGGCATCTTTGAGGAAAAGCACTCAAGTATGCTTAGATAAAACCAGAGTGCCCGACTATGGGCTCTACACACTATACCACTATAAAAAGCACCTAGTTGCCTTTATATCTCGAAAGCGGAGACAGTAGCTCTTCAATTATGAAACTGATCCAATACATTCAAGAAAGAGAAACGGTTAGACTCACATTTGCTCAGTATCACTGCTATCTCCTCTCCCTCTTAATTATGTGTTTAGGTCCTGACCTGCACTGTAGTCTAGGCTCAGTTTTTGGCTTCTCATTCTTGCTCTCAGTTTCATTCTTCGGTGGTCTCTCAACCTTTGGCTTTGGTTTAGGGATCTTATTCAATGTTGCAACCTACATGAATTCAAGTCGGACTCTAAATAAGAAAAATGGAGAAAATAGAAGTCGAGAGTTTTGATATATTTCCACTCAATGACTCAAGGAAAGAAAATTTGCTTACTGTAGTGTATACAAAAAGAATTTTACATTACCTTATCCCTGAGACCAAACACTTTGTGGTACACGTCTTCGGATGAAAAATGCTGGTGTGTTAAATAGAGAAGTTCTGTAACGAAAACAAGTTATTAGCAATAGATAAAGGCCTCCGCCACACCAGTTTCAGCTCTGAGTAACTTAAAATGATTAATCAATTGGGCACCAAAACCCCCAACTTATTAAATCAGGCAAGAAGGGGCGAGTTTGTTGACAACGAACAGTAATTTATATATTTTGATTGTATATATATGGGCTGACTTTGATATTATCCTTATAGATAACTTATAGTACCATATATGGTTCTCAAAGGCTTAAGTATAGATATATGTATTTCGTCATTGAAGATACATAAGTTTTGCTCGACGGAAATTCCACTTTGTTGTTGTAGACACAGAAACAGAATGATGAAATCTGTATTCGTGCAAAAGCAGCATCTGTCAAGGTGCGATGAGCTGCGCTTCCACACGAACTTTCTGACTAGCTGTTACAACACTAAACCGGTCGAATTCTTTTTTAATAGTTATATTGCTGTTCATGGTGTAAGGTACATCATTAAGCAAACAAGAGTGAAAGACACTGTAAAATGTCCTAATCTCATTCTCTGTCTCTCTTGCAGCATCACAAATCTCCATATCATGAATTAAACATAAAATCCTCAATATCCCAACAGTTAGCCAATACATTCATTGTGGAGTATCCTGTGATTTACGTATATCTTCCTTCTGCCAGCGATGATTTATGGGTCATTAAAGATGCAGCTCCTCCCGCTTACAAGTCGACTGAAACTAATTCCCCGATCCCTAAACGTGTTACCTTCAAGGAAGAAGAACCAAAGGAAGAAAAGGACCCACAGATATTAGATCCTTTAAAGTGTGTAAATGCAGAATCAATGTTGAGAGGGGAAACAGAAGATACCGACGAATTCTTCTTTTCCAATATTGGGGATTTGGAACTCCCAGAAAATTCCGGTTTAATTTCGAACAAGATCTTAGAGATGCTTATTCAGGGCTTATTGGAGAAATAAATCCTGATGACTTTCTTGATCTTGACGGTGAGTTTCTGCAAGGTTTTAGCGACGAAGAATTAGAAGAAGGTGAGATCCCTGAATGATGCGAGTGCAGTGGGTGTATCTGTCGGAAATCTTTTGTTATTTTTTATTTTGTGCCATACATGCATAATCTAATTTGAGTGTGCATCTCCTCTAAATGATGGTGAACAAAGTCGAACGCCCTGGCATATATCATCTTCCTGTTAGTCATTTCTTTCCTTTTATCGGCTGAATTTAAGTTTTGCACATTACTTCTTTTTTTGTGTCAGTAAGTGCCCAGTCGCAGGTTTGATGTCAAAAGACTCAAAACTCTTCCCCTGAAGCTGAGTCTCTCGTATGGAGCTAAATCAGCTATAAAATTCAAACTATAGCCATTGAGTGAAAGAAATTTTGTGTAAGAAAGTTATCATTAAATTATTAACATTACAAAAACACAAACTGAAATTTTGATCTTCTCAACAATCTTATACATAGACGCTCTCAGAGTAAGAAACTACAATCTTTTCTCTCCCGTTGAGAAACTCGGGTATTACTTTGATCTTTGTACCAGAGATGTCAAGCACTTTTAAGTTGCTCAATGCTTCAATTCCTCTAGGCAAAGCTTTGAGGTTGGGACACGAGTGCAATTTAAGCTTCACCAATCTTTTGAGACAACTGATAGAGTCAGGTAATTAAGTCACCTTCAGGTTATTCTCCAAAGTCTGTGCAATTGGAGACATTTAATGATTGCAAGTTCCGGAGACTAGTAACTGAGGTAGGCAGTATTTTGATTCCTGTATATGAAAGATCAAGGTGCCTCATGCTTCTCAATGATCCAATGCCTTCTGGAAGTTTCGAGAGCGAGTTGCAGCCGTGTAATACCAATGTCTGCAAATTATAAAGACTACTGACAGGCTGATCATCAAATACATCAAGACTAGAACAGCCAGAGAGGTTAAGATATCTTAAATTTCTCAACTTTGAAAGCAAAGCCGGTGCTTTTTGAATCGACGAACCTCTCAAGTATATAACGTGCAAATTCCTATTCCGAAAAACATTTTGAATATTACCAGTCTCCTGCTTCAAGGGCCACAACCGTGCGTAATCTATTTTTATAATTACCAATTTCTGGCAACATTCTCGGCATATCCTCATCAAAAACCAAACGTCGAGTTTCAGAATCACTTACTACTACGTTCTGGGCTGTTGAAATTGAACACCCATCTTCGCTAGCAATAGGACGCGCTAGATAATGTACAAAATCATGCAGCTTACACTTCTGAATGTCATGAGCTAACACATTCTTGTTTTCTACACTATGGAACAAAGAATCGGACAACAACATGTCAAAATACTTATTTCCAACATCCTCCATTGAAGTCTCTCCACTAGGTACAAGAAAGCCTTCTGCCATCCGTAACTGAATTATAGTTTCTCTATCGATCTCCCAACCCCTAGGAAATATAGAACAGTAAGCAAAGCATTGTTTTAAAGCTGATGACGATAGACGGTCGTAACTTAACTTCATTGCTGAATAGATGTTCCTTTTGGCTTCGATAATTAAAGCCTGCTCCATGTCTTTTGTTTTTGAGCACAAAATGCTGCCTAATACTCTGGCAGAAAGTGGTACACCACAGCATTTTGAATTGGAACCAAGAGAAAAAAGGTTCGTCTTCTTTTCCTATGTTCACCATTTTCGGATTCTCCAATACCCCGCCACGAAAATATGCTTTTTCTTTGATAATTGACCAACACTCATCTGTTGATAATTGTTGCAAGTGATATGCAGGGGTGATCCGCAGGACGTTTGATGCAACATTGACTTTACGAGTAGTGACTAAAATCCTACTTTCATGAGAACCACACATCAAAATGTACTGTAGCCTTTCCCAGTTGTCTTGACCTTCAATATCCCACAAGTCGTCAAGTACTAGCAGATGCTTCTTCCCGTTTAACATCTTAGAAACTTGTCTGATCATTAGCTGAAGACTTCCATAATCGTAATCATGTTTATCGTTATCAATGTATCTTATGATCTCTCTTAAAACATCTTTTAGATAAAAACCAACAGATAAGGAAACCCATATTCTTAGTTCGAAGTGTTCGATGACAGATTGAATATCATTGTAGACTGATTGAGCTAGTCTCGTTTTTCCGAGTCCCCCATACCCACTATTGGTACGACCGATATTTGTTCACAGTCACATTGATCCTTTGGTGGTGTGATCAATAAATCTACTAAATTTGATATATCCTTTTCCCTTCCAATAATCTTATCAAAATAACTTCTTGTGACCGGGGCTGCTTGCTTGCTGGTGGTATAACGGCCTTTGCGAATTTTGTACAAAACTGTCCTTAATTTCTTTAATTTTTCACTTACATCTTTAACCCTATAAGCCATCTTTGTTCGAAAAACAAAACGATTAGAAGAAGAAAACAAATCCTTTACCTTAAGCAACAGATTGTCCCTTTCGAATCGACGACGCATGAGTTCATATGAGAAAGTCATCTAATACATCCTCAGCATCGTAAGCAATATTTTTAAGCCTTCTCAGCACTTTAACAATATCATCGCTTTGTGGTAATCTCTCGGCTTCAGAAGTTAGAGCATAAACCATCCTCAAAGTGTCATTAAGTTTGTTCAAGTCACCTTTGAGTTCCGGAGCAACCTCTTGAGCAATTGTAACGATCAAACTACGAAAAAGTTGTGAAGTACCGAAAACAAGATTTGGTTCGTCCATTTCTGCTGCCATTAACAATAATACCGACTAGTTCTGAACTAGAAGAAAGCAGCTGAGGATGCGAAAGAAGAAAGGAATGCGGAATAAAGAGAGTGTAACTTTGTGCACCCCTCTAAAACCGGGGTGCACATTCCGGCTGTGCTCATTGGATAATTTTGTTGGCTGAAACCACTAATATTTTAGATATTGTTTTCAATAACAGCACCCTCTTTTTACTCCAAAAAACGAGGTGAATTAATGTTTCAACATCGTCTTCAACTAATTTTTTTTGATCGGCATCTTCAGCTAATTTTTAGACACGATTTTTTTTTTTATGAAGAAGAAGCTTGTGATTAAACACGATTGTTCTTATACGAGTGATATAAAGTTTTTAATAATCTCTTGATCTTAAGCTCATTTGACTAATATACAAGCTTAATCACAGTACTATCAAGAAACAGTTTTCTGCCCACATAAGGGCTTCGTCTAAAGAATGGTTGGAATGGTCTCTTTAAGACTTTAACATACCCTTTAATCTTGTAAGTCAATCATGTATTTTGAAAAATATAACGAAGAAAGAAATGCTTATTGACCCCAATGGAAGCTGTAGTGCCTTGTCTCTCCCGATAGTGCCATTTCTATCGTGGTACCATTTTCGTGTATTTAGGATTGAGTTCAGGTGGGATTGAAAGTCATCATTCAGCACAAACTGAAGAACAGTAGAAGGTGGATTTGAAGATTGATCACAGCGATAAAGGACGACAACGTTGATCGTCATCAATTGAATTACGATCTGTCTAAATGTGTATGAAATCACCATTTTTATGTCTTACAAGGTTTGAACCATCTTCGATCCGGATTGGAGGTATAAAAATGAAGAACGCGAATCAAATACTTAAAAGAACAGGAGGAAAAAAAGTAGGATTTATTTTACATGGAAACTTGTGTTTTATGGCCAGAATACTATTATTGGAAACTGGAGAGTAAAAACCAACACGGGTTTTCATTCCATAAAATTCTCCGCTAAGGAGAGCTGGAATGTGCACCCCAGTTTTCATTCAGTAAAATTATCCAAAAAATACTATTGCACTGTTTATAGCTTACACTAGATACCTAAAATAACTCAAACTAAATATAGAAATACTTGAAAGAGGAAAGAAGTAAATTAATTAAGGGCGTAGTATATAGCCGACTTCTAAAACTAGGCTATGAATACGCCAACTTCTATTCTGCTGTCGTCTTATGTTTCGGGTTTATTGGACTAGCTAACAACAATAATTTGCGGCAGTGTCAAATGAATCGAGACTTTCCAATAACTTTTTATAAATGATTTTTTTATAGTTTTATATAATTAAACAAAAACTATACTGTGTATTGAATAGAGGAAATTTGTGTTACACTAGTCTACAGCCTTTTGTCTACTTGCATCAAGACTTTGGAAAACTGAAATTCTTATTAAAGGATTCATACACTCGTTGATAAAAGAAATAGAAACTTGAAACATTTACTCTCAAAGCATCAAAAGAAAAAGAAAAAAGCGATTAATCTGACATGTCTTGTAACAAACATAGTGATTAATCTGATATCCGTCCTTTTAACGTATTGATCAACACATGTAGCCTCAAAACAGTAATTTTGAGTAATAT
The DNA here is from genome assembly GCA_023531105.1 of Papaver atlanticum. Classification (NCBI taxonomy): domain Eukaryota; kingdom Viridiplantae; phylum Streptophyta; class Magnoliopsida; order Ranunculales; family Papaveraceae; genus Papaver; species Papaver atlanticum. Next base: position 1,726,474 of record JAJJMB010015994.1, read on the forward strand.
ATCTGTTCTACGTAATAAAATTTTTAATCTTTTAGTTACATCTCTAACCTTGTAACCCATCCTTACTCGAAAAACAAGTCGATTCTTAGAAGAAGAAAAGTTGTCCTTCACCTTGACCCATTTAGCTTGATGGGAATTCACCTCAACACATTTAGCTTCAGCTCGACGACGCAGGATTACATGTGAGAATTCACCTAATACATCCTCAACATCATAAGCAACATCCTTAAGCTTTCCCAACCAACGTTTAACATTACCATCCCTTTGTTGTAATTTCTCGGCGTCAGGAGTTATAGCATAAATCCTCTGCATGGTGTCATCAGGTCTCTTCAAGTCACCTGTGATTTTAAAGCACGGAGCAATCTCTTGTGCAATTGTAAAAATCGAGTTGTGAAGCATTTGTGAAGTACCCAAAACTTCTCCCATTTCTTCTACCATTAAAGAGATCAAAGAGAATTCAATATACTGAGAAGCAATAATAAGATGTTCTTAACAGGCAAACCATCTGCCGGTTTATATAGGCATAAACTAGATACCTAAAGCAACTCAGAAACTAAATAGAGAAAGACTAGAAAAAGGAAAGAGCTAAATTTAGGCCGACTTCTAAAAATAGGCTATGAATAGCCAACTTCTATTCTGCTAACGGCTGCTGTTTTCTACATCACTTTAGCACTCGACTTGAAAGGCAGTTTGCCTCTCTGGCAAAATCATAACTAGGTTACAAGTAAGGTGTTTGCCGCTGATGCTAAAGTGTCTTTGCCACGACTCTAGCTACTGCACGAAATCCCCAAAAATATATATAGGCATACACGCTGTGTTACACAAGAAATCCAACACCATGAGACGAAGCATTCAATGCATGATTTTAAGCACAACTCGTAATGTTAGTACATAATTGTGATTTGTCAAAGGCAATTGTGATTTGAAAATAGGCAATTGTGATTTGTCAAAGGCAATTGTCGGAGTGAAGAAGAAGATTTCACCACACCATCATGGATGATGAAGGAGATGATCTTGAGAAGAGAAAATAGGCTTTGCGAATCGGGCGAAAATTGAGTTGACTCAGTTCCAAAATTCTTAATAATTTTCTCAATGTTTACATCAATAATCTAATTCTCTTCTCTTCGAATCCTTTTTAACATGATTCTATCAACACTTTTAGATAATTTTTTATCTAATCCTTCATTTCTTTCACTTCTTAATTAGTCTTTCTTCTATTCTTTTCTAAGTTTTTTCATACATTATTGTTTAAGTGTTTTTCTTTTTGTTTGTCACATCTTTCAAATAGCTTGTTTCATCTCTCTAATGGCTCTTTAAACCTTTTGCAGGGCCTCTTTCAAGCATCATGGCAGGCATCCATTTTTGGACTTTGGCATGGTGGTTTTTTCTTCCGTCAACTTTATTGTTGCAGCAAACAATAGTTCCGACTTCATCTCCGATAGCATTTTTGCAACCCATCAACAAAAGGATGGTTTCTATCAGTATGATCCAGTATTTCAGTTTAGAGCATGTTTATGATCCCAGTGGTTCTAGTGAGTCAAGTTTCTACGGGTTCCACATTCCGATTCATTGGTGCGAGTCTAGAAATTTGAATTTTCAAAATTCAAAGTTTCCCCCTATAACTCAGCGTAATTGGTGGACATGCAAACTAATATTGATTACGTATCAGTTGACCTCTATCTCATTCAATTCTACCTACATCTTTCCATCTCAAAAGACTATATCCTTTCCTAATTCCTCTCAAAATAGTTATACCAGTATAACTAAATTTGGTTATATTATATACGATTCTCAACAATATAACACGGAGAAACCAAAGTGTTTTCTTACCATATTCCCTAAAGTTAAGTCTCAACTTTTGATTATCAAAACTATGGCTTCATCTTCAAACCCTCAGATCTCTTTAATTACCTCAAAGATGCAAGCAACTAAACTTCGTGATATCAATGCTAGGCAAATCAGGAAAGCTGTTGGTTCGAATAGAGCTATATCATCAGCAACTGAAGATTTGAGCAATTCTCATATTGGTAAGCTTTTCACAAAAGATACTTTTGAAACAGATGAAATAAGGAAAGAAGTCACTCAACTATGGAAGCAATACAAAATCTCGAATATACGTGTTTGGATAAGAATATTTTTCTTTTTAAGTTAACTTCAAATGAAGTTGTTGAAGATGTTCTTAAGAAAGGTCCCTGGAACATTAAGAAGTATAATCTGAACCTCAAGAAATATGATCCCCACATTGCTGTAAAGGATCAAGTTTTTACTTACGGAGAGTGGAACGTTTAGTTCAAAAACATTCTTCTTGAACATCACTTAGTTCAGGTTATTGATGAAGTTGTAGTTGAATTAGGTCCAAAGATTAAAACCGAACCAGAAAATTGTAGACCTGTGGCTGGCTCAATGATAACTGCAAGAGTCAAAATATATCTTAAGAAACCTATGCATAAAGGTGGATGGTGGAATACAGCTTATGGTGGGGTTACATGGGTTCGCTATCATTGGGAAAGACAGCCTCATCTTCTCTGCAAAGAATGTTTCACTATAGACCATGATGATGCTGAATGTGAAAACACTGCATTGGATTTAAAGATTAGAAAATACACAAATGAAGAATATGTTACTTATTGCCATAATCTTGCAAGAGCATATGGTGTTGAAATAACTGAAGATTTAGATCTGTTGTTGCAAAGGGTATGTGAAGTAAGTCAGAGGCAGCTTAAAGAAAAAAAAAAGGTTGATAAACAAGAAGAAGAAAGAAGAGATAAGAGATCAAGAAGTGAAGAGAAAGAAGAGAATTCTGGGACAAAAGTCACTCTAAGTCCTTTCTTACAGACTCATGATATTCACAAAAACATTGCTGGTCTAATATTGGATCATCTGATAGATTGGAACATTTTGATGGGATGGAGCATGACTTGGCTGAGGAAGGAGAACTACCTGCAAGAGAGTACTCCCATGAAATGAATGAGGCTACTGCAATATTGGTAACTAAAACTTTATCCTTTGCTTTACAATATGAATTTTCTATTTCTTCATCTTATTTATTAAATACTTCTGCAAATATGAAAGCCCTAGCTTGGAATGTTCAAGGTCTAGCAAAAAAAATCACCAGAGATCAAGTTTTTGTTTTTGTTAAGAAAAACTCCCCTGATTTTTTTGTTTCTCTCTGAAACAAAAATAGATAGTGATAAAATCATATCCTTGGCAAATTCTCTAAGTTACTGCAATTATGTTCATATTGATAGAGTTGGTCTAGCTGGTGGTCTAATTCTAATGTGGAAAGAAGGAATACATTGTGAAGTGCAGGATGTCTCATAAAATATGATGCATGTTGTCACCAAAATAGATCCTAGTAAGCCAGATGTCCTTATTACTTTTATGTATGGATCCACCTATTTTGATAAGAAAAAAGAACAATGGGAATTTCTTTTAAGAATTAGTGAAAATATCAGTCAACCTTGGATAGTAATAGGTGACTTGAATTTCCATATGCATGACATATCTGAAGCTGTTAACTATACTATTGAAGATAGGTATGTTCAAGACAAGGTTAATACTTGTGGCCTTATGGATATAGGTTACAGTGGTAAACATTACACTTGGAATAATAACAGTTTTGGAACTGGTAGTAGAAAATCTAGAATAGACATGGCTATAGGTAACAGCTATTGGTGTAACTCTTTTCCCCAAGCTAAGCTTATACATTTAGTTCAAGCTGGTTCTGATCATTGTCCTATCTTATTAATCCCACAAGTTCTTAGCAATACCTGGAGGCCTTTTAAAAAAATTTCCATGTGGATGAAACATTTTGCTTGTAAAACTCAATTATCTATTGCATGGGCTACTAATGTTTCTGGGTCTGCAAGTTTTCAACTGATTGCTAAATAACATAGTACAAGGAAAAGACTTTCTCACTAGAATAAAATTGAGTTTGGAGATATTGATTGAAATATTAATAACTTGCAAACTCAACTTGAGACAGCTCAAAATGACATAATTTCTGGAGATCAGCATGAAAACATTGTTACTCTCACTAGAAAATTAGATGAATGGTTTAACATAATGGCTGAGTTTTATAAACAAAAATCAGGTGACACTTTCATTACAGAAATGGATCAAAATACAAAATATTTTCATACCCTAGCTAGAAGAATGTTTAGGAAAAATATTGACTGCTTATGTGATTATAATGGTGCCTGATTTAATGATAGTGATGATATTGCTAATATGCTTGTTAGCCATTTTGAGAAGGTAAGTAAAACTTCTAATCCTAGATTTACTGATACCACTTTTGACATCATCCCCACTGTTATTACTGCACAAGATAATTCTAAGCTTAATAGAATACCTTCTAGTGATGAAATCTTTGAAACCATTAAACATATGAATGCCTGGGGCTCACCTGGCCCTGATGGCTTCCAATCTGGCTTTTACAAATACAATTGGGACATTGTTGGGCAAGATGTTACTAATGCTATTCAAGGATTTTTTGAAACAGGTTTCATGCCAATAGATTTCAACAAAACTTATCTTAGTTTGATACCTAAGACTGATAATGCTACTAAACCTGTGGATTTCAGACCTATAGGCTTGTGCAATACTATTTATAAGGTTATCTCTAAGATTATGGCAGATAGAATTAAACCTCACCTTAAACATCTAATCTCTCCTTATCAAGCATCTTTTGTTCTAGGTAGAGATATTCATGACAAAATCATTGTAGCTCATGAGATGATTCACTCAATGAAGCATAAAGAAGGTCACAGTGGCACTATGGCTTTAAAACTTGATCTTTCTAAAGCCTTTGATAGAATAGAATGGCCTTTCTTTCTAGGAGTTCTTAAAAGTTTTGGTTTTGATGAGAAATTTTGTGGTTATATAAATCAGTGCATCTCTACTACTCACATTTCTGTTCTCTTAAATGGGTCTCCTACTCATGGGTTTAATCCATCTAGAGGAATTAGACAAGGTGATCCCCGATCACCTTATCTTTTCATCCTCTGTATGGAATTCTTATTTAGACTGTTATTAAATGTTGAGACTAATCATCAAATTTCAGGAGTTAAAGCAGCTAGGAATGCTCCAGGTATTACCCATCTAATGTTTGCAGATGATATTCTTATATTTGCTCAAGCTGATATGCACAATATTGCTGGTATTTTGAACACTCTTGACTATTTTGGTAGTGTGTCTGGTCAAATGCTCAACTTGAATAAGTCAAGTGTTTAATTTAGTCATAATCTTAGTCCTAGTACAAAAGAAATTCTTGCTAGAGAACTCAAAATGACTGAAATGAAGGACAGTGATACCTATTTAGGTGTCACTTTGCTATTAGGAAAGAACAAAATCAAAGCTTGTAAGCCACTGGTTCAATCTTTTGGTTCTAGACTTAAGATTTAGAAGGGAAAAACTGATAGACGCATTTATGTGTCTATTTTCATCTCTTTTATGTATAGTGTTAGTACCCATTTTTGTACTAATTTTGGTATTTTATCCCCTGTAGGTGTTTTTGGAAAAATGGGCTTTTGCGGCGAATTTGGCTCAAAAAGTGGTTTTTGCGCTCATGGGAGAAAATTACTAAGGGGCACCCAAATTACTAAGAGGTGACCACTTTCTATTCGTACCCCTGGTCTGGATAAGGGGAGGTCATCCCCTTCGTTTGAATTTCATTTTTGGCGGGAAAACCAAATGTCGCCTGCGTAACTTCCTGGCAAGTTTTGGATCAATTTTTGGATGGGTTCTTTCGGATATTTTTGGATGTTTTGGATTAGTATGGGCTTGATATGATTAAACAAGGAATGTGACGTGTTTTGGAGTTAAAAAGAGGGATCAAATTCTCTTATTTTTAGTGATTTGGCGAAAACAGAAGAAAAAAAATATTACGGGCAACTTATTGGTTTATTCTTGGAAACAAACGTGAAGAATTGGAGAGAAGATATCCTAGTGATTTGATTCTAGCATCTAACCGATAATATCACTTCTAGAGACGTGTAGAAGAGGAAAAAAAAGAGAGAAAAAAAGTCCGAGACTTTTGGTGGAAGAAAAAGAGATTTTGATCGAGTTTAAACCGAGCTGTGTGGTATATATAAGCTCTAGAGAGGCTAAGGAAGGGTTGGGAACATTTTGGAGAAGTTTAGAAGAGAACAGAGAGATGAAATCACGAGTTGAAATTTGTTTCTGTTGCGAAGAAGAAGAAGAACACGAAGAACATAAGACCCTCGGAGTCAGTTGCAGAGGCAGACTTATTTTCAGTGACAACGAGGTACGGTCGCATCTTCCTGCAGTCACCGAAGCCCTTCAGCAACGATTCAGACGTCTGTTTTAGACCTTCAGCAACTACAGAATGCGTTGTTTTAACACTTTTCTCCCTTTTAATCAACTTTTGAGCCATAAACATGTATTTTGAGATTATGATTAATATGAGGAGCTAAACCCCATTGCTGAGGCGATAGAGGAAGCTATTTTTCCAACAAAAAGTGGTATATTCTATTTTATTTATTTTATTGCAATTATTTTATGATTATTTTCCTTGATTGAAAATTGTTTGAGTGATTTTTATTGAGCAATTGTTATTTCTTTTGATAGAGCATTCTTGGACCTAGGTTTTTGATGTTTTATGCTTCGGATTTACACTTGTTATTTTGAAAATCTACATGTTGCAATAGTTTAGAAACAAATTGAACGAGAAAATTGCATGAATATAAATACTAGATTAAATAACTTTGAACTTGGAAAATAGTGGAATTTCAGCCTCAGTGTTCTTTTAATATTGATATCAACTTTATCAGTGTTTGCTATAATTTTTAGTGATTTTTCTATTTAGTTTTGAATTTAAGTCTAAAGTTATCATTCACAAGTTCGAGAATCGAATCCCTCTTTTTACTACAACTAAAATTCACATCATTTTTTGGCGCCGCCGACGCGGACTTGTTTTTAGGGTTTTAGATTTATTTTTATTTATTTTTATTTTTATTTATTTTTTTTTATTTTTTTTTCTATTTTACGTTTTTGGGTATTTATCTTTTGTCTACAGGTTTTGGAACATAAAGAAAAAAATTGATCCAAGGAGTTTGGTGATGTCGTAAAGACTTAGAGCTAAAGATTAAAGCGAAAAGAACGGAAAAGAAGATAATTTTATTTTAGTTATTTTCTTTAGTTTATTTTTTATTTTTTTTATTTTTTATTTAGGGTTTTGTTTATTTTAGAAAAAAAAAAGAAAAAAAAATTGTATTAGGGTTTCTTTATTATTTTGTAATTTTACTTTTCTTTTTTTGGACTTTTTGGACTTTGGACTTTTTATTTTTTATTTTTATATACCCTACGGAAGGGTATCCTTAAATATAAAAACTGTTTTTAGGGAAGGAGGACAATTACGATATTGTCTCTGAACCTTGGGTTCGTACACTGACACAGGAGTCAGTGGCCCGAGTCGACTACAACCGATTCATCCCCCGTCTGGAATGGGAGGTAAGGTTCTGAACAATCGCGAATCCCCTGTCAGCGAGTTACTGTATTCCTTAAGGTGCATATCTGCTGAGGACCTGAATACGAACATTTACTTTTCTAGTGAAGGGCAAGGCCTGGCCATACAAGATAAGGGTTCGGATTTCATCACCGTTCTCTTCTTGCCCGCCTTAGGAAAACGACACCGAACGCGAACCTAAGCTTCAAATATTGACTAGAACGAGACCGATAGGGTAAAGAGCTTGTAGGAAAGTCGTTCAAAAGGATCGTATTGGGTATCTTGTTAGCCTAACTCAAAGTTCAGGAAGATTACTGTAAGTCGATTAGAGCCGCCTTGTAACCCAAGGAAGCGTTGCCAAAGAGGTAGGGGTATCAAAGCTCCTCTGAGCTTCTCCTACTTCTCTTCGACTTACTTTATTCGGATAGTCCTACGAGGTTTGCTAAAATTGTACCCAGTTGCCTCTTGGAAGAGTAGAAGCTGGTATAAAAACAATCTAAGTGGAGCCATCATGCTTTTTGTTTGCTAGAAATCAATAGGGTTGATTTGGTTGAGTCGTCCTTGATTTGTGATTGCTTATCCTTCCAATTTTAGGAAAATCTTGTGTATGCCTGAACGTAAAAGAGACGCCCTAGGTAGATTTGTAAAAGAAAAGCCTAGCAATTCTAAGCGTCTCGATTACCTTAATCTAGAAGGTCCAATTTTTGGAGAGTCCTATGTTGAACATTCTCCTGAAGAGAGAATCCCTAATACTCCGATAGTTCCAGAGATGGCTACTTTGAAAGCTTTGTTAAATCCGACTAGGACCACTCGTCCCTCGTGTATTAAGTTAACGGACACAGAAGCCAATTATGAGCTTAAACCTGGGACCATACAGATGCTCCCAATCTTTTTAGGGAAAGAAAATGAAAACCCCTATTTCCATGTTAGGGATTTTGAAGAAATATGCAGTACCCTAAGAATTAGAGGCTTAGATGATGATGCCTTGAAACTTAGGTTATTTTTCTTTTCCCTGAAAGATAAATCCAAATCGTGACTGTATAGTTTGACTTCTGAGTCAATCGAAACATATGAACAACTTACATCTGCCTTTTTCAATAAGTTTTTCCCTAGTCATAAAACATCGTCGATTAGGACGCAAATCTGCACATTCTCACAACAAGAGGGAGAATCTTTGTATAGGTATTTGGAAAGGTTCAATGATTTGTTAACACAATGTCCTCACCATGGTTTAGAAAAGGTTAGGCTAGTTCAGATCCTTTATGAGGGTTTAGATTATCCCACAATATCCACGGTTGAAGCTTTGTGTACAGGTGGGTTTGAGAACCAAACTGTTGATGCGGCAATGGAATTTTTGAATGAAGCCGCCGAAAAGACCCAACAATGGGAAAATAGTAGGGAACCCCGGAAAACGATTCTTCTAAGCAGAGGAAACGTTAATAGGATAGAAGGAGGCTCTGAATCAGATGTCAAGATTGCAGCGATAGCTAAAAGGTTAGAAGCTCTAGAAATGGGTCACACTAGTGGTAGATCGGAGCCTTTTTGGGAAGGCCATAATAATGAAGAGCAAGCCAATGCTCTTTATAATAACACTAGACTCGAGAATCGTTAGAAATTTGACCCATATTCAGAAACCTATAACCTTGGGTGGAGAAACCATCCGAACTTTGTTTGGTCTAAGGGCCAGTATCAAGGTCAGTTTAGTAACTCTAATGCTCCACCAGGTTTTAGTTATGCTAAGAATCCTCCGGGACAAGCTCAATTTCAGAATCAGTCGGATAAGAAAATCCTAAGCCTAGAGGAGTCTCTCATTTTGTTAACTCAGCAAACTGCAAAATTTCAGCAATCAGTAGAACTAAGTCTACAAGCTAGTAACAAGATAGGACAAGAAAATAGTCAGGCTATTTCTGAGCTAAAAACCCAGGTAGGTCTGATAAATGAGTCTTTGAGAGAAAAAGGTAGGTTTCCTAGTCAAACACAACCCAACCCTAGAGGAGTTCATGAAATAGGTGCAAAACAATCGAATCAGTTGAATGCTGTTAGAACCCTTAGGAGTGGTAGAATTGTAGACAATGAGGTAACCATGCCCGATAGTGAACATAATGTAGTTCACCCCTCAGGATCTCACCCCTCAGGACCACCCATCGCTGAGGAGACCGATAAAGTTTCTGATGATGTCAATTCAGTCCCTGGGAGGTCTGATTCTGTGCCTAGAGCCCCGTTTCCCCAGCTATTAGTACCAACAAAGAAGGAATCGAACTTTAATGACATATTGGAGGTTTTTAAGCAAGTTACCATAAACCTTCCTTTATTAGATGCAATTAGGCAAATTCCTGCTTATGCCAAGTTCCTTAAGGATTTGTGTACGCGAAAGCGAAAACTTAGCGTCCATAAGAAAGCCTATTTAGCTAGTCACGTAAGTTCAATCATTCAGAACACCACAACTCCAAAGTACAAGACCCAGGTTCCCCTACCATTGCTTGTACAATAGGTAAATTCCGGGTAGAAAAAGATTTACTTGACTTAGGAGCCAGTGTGAACTTACTGCCGTACCATGTGTATTTACAGCTAGGACTTGGTGAAATGAAACCTACTCAGATGACACTGCAGTTAGCTGATAGGTCCGTTAAAATTCCTCGAGGTGTTATCGAGGATGTTCTCATTGAGGTCGACAAGTTTATTTATCCAGTGGATTTTGTTGTGCTAGATACCCAACCTGTCCCTGACCTAGAGAACCAGATACCTGTGATTTTAGGTCGCCCATTTTTAGCTACGTCTAATGCGATCATTAACTGTCGAAATGGTGTGATGAATTTGTCTTTTGGTAATATGACTATGGAGATGAACATTTTTAATGTCAGTAAGCTACCTTATGAGCTAGATGACACATGTTTTGAAGAGGTGAACATGATAGAAGCCTTAGTTCAGGAGTCATTACCAAACATTTTGTCTGAAGACCCATTAGAAAGTTGTCTATCCCATTTTGGTTTATATTTTGACGACGATAGCACTATTGAAGAAGTGAATGCACTATTAGATTCTACCCCTGTGTTAGACACTAATAGTTGGAAAGCTAGGTTCGAACAATTACCAGCTTCTGAGACTACCTTAATTCCTTCTTTAGAAGAGCCTCCTAAGTTGGACCTTAAACCACTACCCGACACTTTAAAGTATGTGTTTTTAGGGCCATCTGAGACTTTACCTGTGATTGTAGCTTCCGATTTGGATAGTGATCAGGAAAGTAGGCTAGTGAATGTACTTCAAGATAATAAGGAAGCTTTAGGGTGGACTATAGCAGACATTAAGGGTATAAGTCCTACTGTGTGTCTGCATCAGATTCATTTAGAGGAAGACTCCAAACCTTCTAGGGAGATGCAACGTCGACTGAACCCTAACATGAAAGAGGTAGTTCGAAAAGAGGTGCTTAAGTTGTTAGATGAGGGTATTATCTACCCAATTTCAGACAGTAAGTGGGTCAGCCCCGTTCAGGTTGTCCCCAAGAAATCAGGTATCACTGTAGTCCAGAATGATAATAACGAGTTAATCCCAACCCGAGTGACCACGGGATGGAGTGTCTGTATTGACTATAGGAAATTGAACAAGGTCACAAGGAAGGATCACTTTCCCCTTCCTTTTATCGACCAAATGCTAGAGCGATTAGCTTGACATAGTCATTATTGCTTCTTAGATGGCTACTCCGGATATAATCAGATCGTTATTGCCCCAGAAGACCAAGAGAAAACAACTTTTACCTGTCCCTTTGGTACCTTTGCGTATAGACGCATGCCTTTCGGGCTATGTAATGCCCCTGCGACCTTTCAGCGTTGCATGATGAACATATTTTCTGATATGGTAGAACGGTTTTTAGAGGTCTTTATGGATGATTTTTCAGTGTTTGGTTCATCTTTCGATGTTCTTGCATCATTTGACATTAGTGTTGACTAGGTGTAAGGAAAAGAATTTAGTGCTTAATTGGGAAAAATGCCATTTTATGGTAAAATCGGGAATTGTGTTAGGGCACATCGTATCCTCTAAGGGTATAGAGGTAGACAAAGCCAAAGTTGATCTTTTTAAGACTTTACAGGTCCCAAAAACCGTAAAAGATATTAGGTCATTCCTAGGGCATGCAGGATTTTATCGTCGATTCATTAAGGATTTTAGCTTGATTTCTAGACCTCTTTGCAATTTGCTTGCAAAAGATGTTAAGTTTGTCTTTGATGATGCGTGTTTAGAAGCTTTTGAGAAGCTTAAGAGTTTACTCACTACCACCCCCATAGTCCAGGCACCTAACTGGAACCTACCCTTTGAGATTATGTGTGATGCTTCAGATTATGCTATAAGCGTTGTGTTAGGACAGCGAGAAAACAAATTACTTCATATGATTTACTATGCTAGCAAAACTCTGAATGATGCCCAACTGAATTATACAACTACCGAGAAGGAACTGTTAGCCATCGTGTTTTCCTTGGATAAGTTTAGATCCTATCTACTAGGTTCTAAGGTCGTAATCTTTACCGATCATGCTACTTTGAAATACCTTTTGTCTAAGAAGGATACTAAACCTAGATTGATTAGATGGATCCTATTGTTGCAAGAATTTTCTCTAGACATTAGAGACAAAAAGGGTGCATAAAATGTAGTAGCAGATCACTTGTCTAGGCTAGTTGTTGATCATTCTAATGATTCCCTTCCTATAAGGGATAGCTTTCCTGATGAACAATTGTTCTCTGTTTCCCAATCACCTTGGTATGCACATATAGTGAATTATCTTGTTACTGATCGAATGCCTCAACATTGGGGTAAACAAGATCATTCTAGGTTTTTAGCCGAGGTTAAGCATTTCTTTTGGGACGATCCTTATCTGTTTAAGTATTGTCCAGACAAGATTATTAGGAGATGTATACCTGAGAGTGACCAGTCCAGTATTATCTCCTTTTGTCATGAACATGCATGTGGGGGTCATTTTAGTGCTAAAAAGACTGCTGCTAAGATATTGTAGTGTGGATTTTACTGGCCTTCGTTGTTTAAAGACTCCCATAGTCATTGTGTTTCTTATGAGCGTTGCCATAGGTTAGGAACCATTTCCCGTAGAAATATGATGCCTTTGAACCCTATTTTAGTGATTGAGGTCTTTGATGTGTAGGGCATTGATTTTATGGGTCCATTTCCTAATTCTTTTGGTTATCTTTACATACTTGTCGCTGTAGACTATGTGTCTAAGTGGGTTGAGGCAGTTCCGTGTAGAACAAATGACCACAAGGTCGTAGTCCAGTTTTTGAAAGAAAATATACTTACACGTTTCGGTACGCCGCGAGCTATAATTAGTGATGGAGGTTCACACTTTTTTAATAGACCGTTTGCTCTTTTAATGAAACAATATGGTATTACCCATAAAGTAGCTACCCCATATCACCCACAGACTAGTGGTCAGGTAGAGGTTTCCAATAGGGAAATTAAGCATATTCTAGAGAAAACAGTTAATCCTAATAGGAAAGACTGGTCGTCGAGGCTTACTGATGCCTTTTGGGCTTATCGTACTACGTTTAAGACACCCATTGGAATGTCACCCTATCGTTTTGTTTTTGGCAAGACATGTCACCTACCTGTTGAGTTAGAGCATAGAGCCTACTGGGGTATTAAGCAGCTAAACTTTTCACTTGACAAGGCAGGAGCTCACAGAAAGCTCCAGCTCAATGAGTTGGACGAGATTCGTGAAGATGCATACGATAGTGCTAAGGAGTATAAGAACAAAATGAAACTTGTGCATGAAAAGAATATTTTACGAAAGCCATTTTCTCCAGGTCAAAAAGTTCTTCTGTATGACACTCATTTGCATCTATTCCCCGGGAAGTTGCGCTCTCGATGGACCAGTCCTTTTGTGGTCCGTACTGTTTTTCCTCATGGCGCTATTGAAATTGAGACACCAGACGGTAGTAGTACTTCAAAGGTTAACGGTCAGAGATTGAATCCCTTTTTAGAGCCTTTTCCTACAGGTGATGTTGAGGAGGTCCCTCTGGAGGACCCTGTTTACCTTGATTGACCATCGAGGCGATTTGTATGTTGTATATTATTTTTGTAGGATTTTGATTCCACTTCACCCAGGTACTATCTTTCCGACTTCTCTCTTTACTGATTCCTCATGTTATTTATACTTTTGGTACTGTTCTTTAATTAGAAACATTGAGGACAATGTTAGATTTAAGTTTGGGGGTGGGGTAGAAACTTTTTGTTACAATAAATAAACTCCAGAGCCTAGAAATTTATGCCTATTAAGGATGGCACTAACCAATCTAAGTGGATGGAAGCATTTTGGTTTAGGAGTTGAGGAACCAATCTGATTAGATGGAAACATCTATAAGAGTCTATTCATAAAAGCATGGAGCTCAGGTGTTAGAAATAACATGATAGTTTCACCGTATCTCGGAATCATCTTATTACTTCTGTTTTTATTTTTGCAAATTTTTATGTTGATATCTGCTGGGGTGAAATAGAGTGATTGAGTTACTGGAAAAAAAAAAAAAAAAAAAAAAAAAAAAAAAAAAAAAAAA
>JAJJMB010015994.1:1740586-1757566 GCA_023531105.1 Papaver atlanticum
AAAAAAAAAAAAAAAAAAAAAAAAAGACCAGACCAATTAGACCAATCAGAATAAATAACACTTGGATAGCAATATGTGTGTGTTTTCCCTATCTCCGTCGCCTAAACAAGCGTGGAATGCAGGATCCACGGGAATTACCATGTAATCTGCTGACAAGAAGCATGCGCTTGGATCCAAAAGATCTAATCATGTTGTTAAAAATAAAATAAAAATAAATAAATGAATATAGGTTTATTATAAAGTCGACCACTGGTTCCCTTGTATATGCCAGCTGTGTTGATGTAGACTTAAGATTGTCGACCACTGGTTCCCTTGTATATGCCAGTTGTGTTGATATTAGTCCAGACCAGTATATCAATCCACTAGGTCATAGGTTAATTTTGGCATTGAAGTCCATTCGCAACCATTTAGTTTTATATCCATCTTCTTAATCTATTCATGTGATTTGTTTGATTCCGGATATTGATGTCCATAATGCGACTATCTGAGTAGAGCTCTGTCACTTATATATGAATTTTAGTATACTCGAGTGCAAACTCATATACAGCAATTGGAATTTCGCATCAGGGTACTTCATCTCGTAATCAATAAGTATGCCAACCAAGGAGATTCTTTAGTGCATTCCAAGGTTCTGCATAGATAGCTAGGGTCTGGAGTAAAGGTTTTGTGGGTACATCTCTGGTAAACCCTCCCGAGACTATAACTCGGCCACTAGGGCCACTTAGGGGTTTAAAGGCTTGTTGCACATGCTAAGTGCAACCGACGATGCCTGCGACAGTGAGTTAGGATTTTATTTTGTAGTTTTAATTTGCTCGGAACTAGCAGATAATAAGTTTGGGGGTATTTGATAGACGCATTTATGTGTCTATTTTCATCTCTTTTATGTATAGTGTTAGTACCCATTTTTGTACTAATTTTGGTATTTTATCCCTTGTAGGTGTTTTTGGAAAAATGGGCTTTTGCGGCGAATTTGGCTCAAAAAGTGGTTTTTGCGCTCATGGGAGAAAATTACTAAGGGGCACCCAAATTACTAAGAGGTGACCACTTGCTATTCGTACCCCTGGTCTGGATAAGGGGAGGTCATCCCCTTCGTTTGAATTTCATTTTTGGCGGGAAAACCAAATGTCGCCTGCGTAACTTCCTGGCAAGTTTTGGATCGATTTTTGGATGGGTTCTTTCGGATATTTTTGGATGTTTTGGATTAGTATGGGCTTGATATGATTAAATAAGGAATGTGACGTGTTTTGGAGTTAAAAAGAGGGATCAAATCCTCTTATTTTTAGTGATTTGGAGAAAATAGAAAAAAAAATATTACGGGCAACTTATTTGTTTATTCTTGGAAACAAACGTGAAGAATTGGAGAGAAGATATCCTAGTGATTTGATTCTATTATCTAACCGATAATATCACTTCTAGAGACGTGTAGAAGAGGAAAAAAAAGAGAAAAAAAAAGTACGAGACTTTTGGTGGAAGAAAAAGAGATTTTGATCGAGTTTAAACCGAGCTGTGTGGTATATATAAGCTCTAGAGAGGCTAAGGAAAGGTTGGGAACATTTTGGAGAAGTTTAGAAGAGAACAGAGAGCTGAAATCACGAGTTGAAATTTGTTTCTGCTGCTGCGAAGAAGAAAAACACGAAGAACATAAGACCCTCGGAGTCAGTTGCAGAGGCAAACTTATTTTCAGTGACAACGAGGTACGGTCGCATCTTCCTGCAGTCACCGAAGCCCTTCAGCAACAATTCAGACGTCTATTTAGACCTTCAGCAACTACAGAATGCGTTGTTTTAACACTTTTCTCCCTTTTAATCAACTTTTGAGCCATAAACATGTATTTTGAGATTATGATTAATATGAGGAGCTAAACCCCATTGCTGAGGCGATAGAGGAATCTATTTTTCCAACAAAAAGTGGTATATTCTATTTTATTTATTTTATTGCAATTATTTTATGATTATTTCCCTTGATTGAAAATTGTTTGAGTGATTTTTATTGAGCAATTGTTATTTCTTTTGATAGAGCATTCTTGGACCTAGGTTTTTGATGTTTTATGCTTCGGATTTACACTTGTTATTTTGAAAATCTACATGTTGCAATAGTTTAGAATCAAATTGAACGAGAAAATTGCATGAATATAAATACTAGATTAAATCACTTTAAACTTGGAAAATAGTGGAACTTTGTCAACTTTGTCAGTGTTTTCTATAATTTTTAGTGATTTTTTATTTAGTTTTGAATTTAAGTCTAAAGTTATCCTTCACAAGTTCGAGAATCGAATCCCTCTTTTTACTACAACTAAAATTCACATCAAAAACTATGAATCACTCTGCTAGAACTGTTATGGTGAAACATGTGTTAAATGCCTTACCTACTTATCAGGTGGGTTGTTTTAGAATCCCTAAACTTTGATTGATCAGATGGATGCTATTCAAAAACATTTCTGGTGGGGACACAGTAGTAATAGAGGCCTTTGTTTACTAGGATGGAATAATATGAGTATTCCAAAGTCTTTGGGTGGTCTAGGCTTTAGAAACCTTGAAAATTTCAATACTGCTATGCTAACTAAATTAGCGTGGAAGGCCTGTAATGATGACAGTTCTTTGTGCATGCAACTTGTTAGAGCCAAATATGGTAAAGATGGCAGTTTACTCCATCTGGATAAGTTAAAAAATAATTCTTCATGGCTTTGGAAAAGCATTTACTCTGGTATTGAGGTTGTTCAACAATAATCTATGTGGATAGTTCAGTGTGGTACTAAAATAAACATTTGGCTTGATAATTGGATTATTGGCTTCAATAGTCCACTTGTCCCAACTGTGGGTCTTTCTAGCCTGTTATCTTATACTCTTGTTTGTGATCTTTTTCTACCTGTTACTAGAATCTGGAATGAGCAGCTATATTTTTTTTTTTTAATCAAGATACCTCTACTACTATCCTAAATATGCATATTCCTTCTACCGGTGAAGAATTTTTTATTTGGAAACCTGACAGAAAAGGTGTTTTCACCTTAAAGAGTGCTTACAATACTCTTTGTGCTAGTTCTGTTATTAATTCCATTGCTGGAGATAACATTCCTAAAGATTTTTGGAAACATCTATGGAAGTATAAAGTACCTCACAGAGTACAGCTTTTTGTCTAGAAATGCTTAAAAAACATTGTTCCTGTTAGTGTCAAACTTGCAAGTTAAAACCCTGAAGTAGAGCCATATTGTAAGTTTTGTAATCATAGTCTTGAAACTATTACTCATTTGCTGGTTGAGTGTGACTATGCTAGATCTATCTAGAATTCCTTAAATGTTGATATTATTACTGATACTCAGCAATATAGTTCATTTCAATCTCGGGTAGCTTCTTGGTTCACTGCAGGTGAAGAACTCCATAACAGTAACAGAAATGAGGATTATGTGATTAAGTTAATGTGCATTATATGGTATATTTGGAAGGACAGGTGCAATCTAATTTTTCAGGATATTACTCCTAATAAAAACAGTACTCTCTCTAGGATACAACATATAATTCAACTTTATAATCATGTTGTTGTTCCTACTACTGTTAATAGACAATGTAGTACTCTCATCAAGGAATGGATCCCTCCAGAGGAAGGATTTCGTAAGCTGAATATAGATGCATCTTACATGTCTGAAACTAAAAAAGGTAGCGTTGGACTAATTGTGCGTGATCATGCAGGAAATGCAGTAGGAGTGAAAGGCTTCCAACTGGAGGAAGAAGTGGAGGCAGATGTCGGAGCTGAACATTTTTGAATGCAAAGGTCTAGTCATGGCAGTAGATTGGATAAAGGAGTGTGGTTATGACAAAATTATCTTTGAAATGGATTGTGCAAATGTGGTGAACTCTGTTAACAGTGGAGAATCCCAAGTGTACTGGTTTAATCAACACTTTATTTCAGCTATCAAGAACAAGTGTTCAAGTAATTCTTTTTGGTTTTGCAAGTTAGTTAATAGACTAGGTAATATTGTGGCTCATGAACTCGCAAGAAAAGCTGGACTTGAAGCACTAAATTTTTCTTATGTTTCCAACTTTGCTCCTGATATCTCCAAGTATATTGAGGAAGATTATGTTTTTTACAACAGATAATCAATAAAACCACAACTTAGTATCAAAAAAATATATTGTGATTTGTCAAAGGCGGGCACGGAGCTGTTAAGGGTCTAGTGGGGACAGTAGTCCCCACTAGATTTTGTGATTTTAGTTAAGTAGGTTTGGTAGTTAGCTAATTTTAGTACATAAGGGAACAATTTTATGGGGCAATAACGGAAAACTAAGTTTGTATTCTTCTGTTAACAGCCGATAACTTTTCTCTGTAGTAAAGAAAGAAGAAGATGAAATTGGTAAAAAGCTCCATGTATTACTAGAAAATTCAAGTATCAAATCTACTTGAAAGTAAAAAAGAAAGAAAAAAAGGTAAACCTTCAATAGAATATTGTTATACCGTGTAGGCATAGAGTTTTTGCAAATTCATATATTTGCGGTTCAGAACCCAAAACATCTTAGAATTTAACAAGTATTTCAACGAGACACAACACAAAATATAGTTAAGGAAAGGCAAAGAATTTGTCCCCCTGCCCAAAAGTTCTAGCTTCGTCCCTAGTCAATACTCGATGAATAGACAAATGAATAGTAAAATGAAAAAACTTAATACTTACAAAAAAAAGAGTTTGAGAAAGAAAAAAACCCACGATTGGGGGATATTGAAACTAATTGGGGGATAATGGAAAAGAACAAACCTGGATCCAAATAACAAATCAGGGTCACCCCTTATCTAACTATTTTACAATATTCCTAATCTACCCCTCACTAATCAGGTTTAGTGGTTAATAATAATTAGTAAAAATCTTAAATATTTGTTAACTGATTAGTGTGTATTTTTATTTGAATTAGGGTGAGTGAGGTGAGAGTAGAAGGAGGGAAAAAATATTTTGGAGGGAACTTTTTTGGTGAAAATGGAGGATGATTGTGAAGAGAGAATTGCTGCTGCTGAATCTTTAACTCAACTACAACAAAGAGCATATCTTGAATCTTCAGCTAATGACAACAACTCACAATTGCAACTCTTTGTTGAGCCAACACCCTTAAATGATGATTTTTACGAGCATGGAGAGTTTTTTGAAGAACCTACATAAGAAAGTAAACTTGCACAACATACAAGCATCCCCAATACACAGGTAAAGCTGCTAGGAGGTTGAAAATTTGATTTCTTTCTTTGAACCCACCATGTTTTCAGCTGGAAAAGCTCGGCGCCGGCATAGTAGTGGTATGAATACAATGCCGGAAGTCTCCATACCGGCATGGTATTCATACTATGGCCATGCCGGCAGCCCGATATCCCCAATTTTGAATATCAATCCGGCATAGTATTCAACCAAAAAACTATGCCGGTACAAAAGTTACTTTTTTCCTACAAAGGAATATTCTACGGAATATGCTACCGGCATGGTTATATTCTAAGGTTACCATGCCGGTACTGCATGAAAAACATACAGGAAGCAGTGCCTTCCAAACCTAAATACCGGCATGGAAAATTAATTAACTACCACGCCGGAACTGTATACTGGCGTGGAACCATAGATAACGAGCATGCTGGCACTAAAACCGGCATTGTTCAATTATAATGTTACCATGCCGGTACCTTCCCAAAAAAACATACAAGAAGGAGTGTTTTCCAAAGCTAAATATCGGCATGGTATATTAATTATGGGTTACGCCGGAAACAGGTACCGACGTGAAACCATAGATTACGAGAATGCCGCCACCTATGTTTCTGGCGTTGATTTCAAATGAAATTTGTATGCCGGAAAAGGTTTCAAATTTGGTCTTCAGTTTCGGTTCAGTTCGACCATGCCGGAACATTGGTCGAGCATGCCGGAACTCTTTTCCGGCATAGAGTTTTAATTTATTTTGGAACTAATTTATTTTATTTTCATTCGATCCTTAGGTGGTGACATATATTGATCCAACAAATGCAAAGCCGCTTGGTCGGGATACGTCGGAATACTATAAAATACCTCCGGTATGTTACCAAAGAATACTTTTCACCTAGTATCTTGAACTTTACTAATGGATTGCTTGTAATGAACCTTCTAATCTCCCATTGTTGTCCTTATGTAGGGAATAAAAGATCCAAAGGAAGCAATCGCTTGGGCTAAAGAGACGGCTCTTAAGAACATGTGTGTGTTGGTGAGGAATACCCAAGGTTCAAAGAGCCGTTTTGAGATGGTTTGCGAGAGAAGTGGGGAATACAAGAAGAAGAATAGCCACAAGAGAAAGGATTATGTATATCCAAAGAAGACTAATAGGGTATACAAGACTCGTACGAGGAAGGATAATTTCCCCTTTAAGCTTGTATTCCATCTAAATGACAAGAACAATGAATGGGATTGTGCGGTTTGGTTCGGCCGTCATAACCACCGAGATCCAAAAGATTTTGTTGGTCACTCCCTAGTTGCGAAGCTAAAACCTCATAAATTGGAGGATGCAAAGAAAATGACCAGAGCACTTATCAAACCGATACAAATTCTCAGAGGCTTCAAGGAAAAGGATAAGACTAACGTGTCTTCTTTAAGTACAATTTATAGCGCACAAGCAAGTATTAGAAGGGTGGAATGGGAAGGGAGGACCGTTATGCAAGAATTTGAGAAGATAGTTTGGGATCACAACTACACGCGTATCATTAAAAGAGGGCCGGACAACAAGCCCTTTCAAATATTCATTTCGCATCCTTTGCTTTCACAATTGGCTAATACATGTTGTGGTGTTCTTTTGATGGATTGCACCTACAAGACAAACAAATACAATATGCCATTGTTCAACATCGTGGGGCAAACATCAGACAAGGTATCATTCACATTGGCTTGGTATTTAATGGAAAACGAGAGGGACTATAATTATCATTGGGCATTACGACAATTGAAATTATTCTTCCGGGAAAATCAACTTCCGAGGGTCATCATAACTGATCAAGATGACGCATTAATGAATGCAATATCCGACGTCTTCCCGGACGCACAAAATTTCCTATGTACATATCATATACGTCAAAATATCATAAAAACTTGTCATTCCTTGTTTGAACCCACTAAGGCAGATATTAAGAAGAGAATGATTGTTCAACTAGAGGAAGATGTTCGCAAGAACAAACTATCACTCGAAGAAAAAGAAGATGATAGAGGCAAGATAAAAGAGCGAGTGGACAAAGAACATGCAGAAAATCATAAAAAGTGGTTGGAATTTCTAAGAGATTGGGAGAAAGTTTATTGGTATCTTACCGAGGATATGTATGAAAAGAGATTGGACAAGTTTATTGCCGATTGGAACGAAGTTTATCCGACTGCCGTCTGGTATTGCCGGACTCAATGGTTGGATAAGTTCAAGGAAAAATTTGTGCGTTCATGGACAAACCGGTATAGACACTACAAGAATGAAGCAACTAGTGTAGCGGAGTCCGCTCATGGGAGATTTAAAGATCTCATCCGGTCCGGCCAAGGAAACGTTATTACGGTCACCTAGGCAATGGAGCAATACTTTAAGAGTGATATCGATAGGATCACGCAGGCTTTTGAGAAAAGCTCAATGGAAAGGATGACTCCATTTCTTCAATATGGTAAGTTTCTCCAAGGAATATAATTCAACGTCTCCCATTGGGCGATAAAACATATGATGAGAGAAATGGAAAAGGAGATAAACTACGGAAAACCAGGTGATGTGTGTATTTGTCCCGACATGTCTTCATTGGGGCTTCCGTGTCGTCATATGCTTGTGAAGTATGAAGAAGTGATACCTATTGAGGTTATTGATCCGTTTTGGAAGCAATTATCTTTCACCCCCTCGCCTACGGAAGATCCCGGACAATCACCATGGGATACGAACAAAGCAAAGGAATTCTTCGAAGCTTACTCATGTGGAAACTCGGTTAGCCGACAAGTCTTGTTGAGTCAACTAAGGCTAATTACACGGCCATGGATAGCACAAAATGAAGAGCCAATAAAAGGAGATCCTCCCGGTAGACCACAAACTAAAACGGAAAGGAGAAAACAAAGGAAAGAATTGAAAGAAATGACTCAACGTGAAGAAGAACTCGCGGCAAGTAAGAAACGAGATCTAACCGCATGTGAGATTTCGGAAGCAAGATTCACGGAAGCGCCGGTTCCAAACAAAAGGGGTAGGCCGAGGAAGGAACCGCTATCAAGTCAACAACAAACGACGGATTCCGTATCCACACAAAAAGCCGATGGATCGGAGGTTCCAAAGAAAAGGGGTAGGCCGCAAAGGTATCAACATCAAGCTACCAAAAACAACAAGGTGAGCATTCCGAAGCAACACCCATAGTCGATGTAGCGGAGGTTCCAAAGAAAAGGGGTAGGCCGCTAAAGGTACCAACATTGAGCTACCAAGAACAACAAAGTGAGTATTATGAAGCCACACCCATAGTCGATCTAGCGGAGGTTCCAAAGAAAAGGGGTAGGCCGCGAAAGGTACCAACATCAAGTGACAAAGAACAACAAGGTGATGAGGCGGCGGTGCAAAACAAAAAGGGAAGGCCAAATAAGGAACCTACATCAAGTGAAGTACATCAAGGTGAAAACTCCGAAGCCACACCAAAAATAAGTGATAGCAAAGGAAAACGACCCATATCTAGTCAACAACAACACGATGGTGACAACTCCGTAGGCACGACCAAAGTTGATATAGTTTCATTTCCAAAGAGAAGGGGTAGGCCGAGGAAGTATAATCTCCCATCACATACCGAAGACATTGGAAGTGTAGAGATTGCATAGGATTGATTGGATATAATTAAGCTAAAAGTTGGTAATATGAAGATGTTTAAGGATTCCAAAACAGGTAAGACTTATAGATATTACTATACCAAAATACAGTCTTACATAGACCAACTTCCTGAGGTTATTCGCGAGTATATTGTATATATGGATGATGTCGATGGAGATGGAAATTGTGGCTATCATGCCATGACCGAAAATTAGGAATCTTTGAGACGGCGGTTAGTAGAGGGATGACACCATGACGATATGCTAGAATGAGGATGGCCGAACAACTAATTAAAAAGAAGATCTTTTATGAGCAATTGGTTGGTGAAGGCGAGGGGTTTGATAATATGTATGCTCAAGTGTTAAGGCCCGAGAAGGAGATGAAGTTCATTCCTTCTCAATATTGGATGAGAATGCCGCTTTGTGGGCATCTAGTGGCGGATACATTTAGATGTGTTTTTCATTATTTCGCCCCCACCGTAGAAGTAACATTTACACCAAAGTGGCAAAAATGCGAAGGATCCCTTAAGAAGGTAAGAGTTGTTTTTGCGTTCGTGAACGGTAATCATTTCGTTATTCTAAAACTCAAAGAAAATTGTCCATTGCCACCTGTTTGTGGGATGATTAAAAACAAGGATCTATATGCGGATATCTGGAAGGGATGGATGGCATTGTATGAGGAGAATCACCAATATTGGGATGCGTTGGCCTTTTCAGAAAAACCTCTCCAAGAGGAGAAGATGCAACATCATACGTGTGGAAGCGATGATGAGTAATTTGGATATATGTGGTTCACTAATACGCAACATTTTGTTTTGTTTTTGGAAGTGTGAATTGTAAACATTAAATCATATTTTGATGCCAATGCCGGCATGGTTATGTTTCATCATTACAACGCCGGGACACTTGAGCCGGCGTAGAACTACACTTTCGAAACACTGCCGGAATTTCTGAAAAATATCCAGAGAAATTAGTAAATGTGCCGGCATTGAAAGTAATATAAAAACAGTGCCGGTACTCTGACAAAAATATTTTGCGCCTGGAAATTACATACTACCGGCATGGTAGCCAAAAAAACCTTCAATGTCGAAACTCTGTAATTTTGTGGATTTTGAAAATTCAGTGTGCCGACATTGATTTTAGGCTTATCAACCATGCCGTTACTTAAGAAAAACTTAGAAATATATGTGATTTTGGCACATTAAAACTCTGTAAAAGAGGTAATTTGACACTGGTTTATCAACATAATAAATCAAATAACAACACTAGATTGTTTAAAAAAACAAACACCAAAGTTAAGAGGTTCCAAACCGAAAACAAATCAAACATAAACCAAATTAAGCAAAGAGTTTAGCAAGACACACAAGAAAACACATTGTTCAACACATACAAACAAACATAAACCAACACTATATTGTTCAAGACCAAACTAATACTAAAGAAGAAACACACGATCACTCGGCCCGTGGCTTCTTGTGTACCCTCTTCTTCCTTTCGCCCTACAAGTCTTTTGCCTATGGATCTTAAATTTTGTCTATCTTTCCTCGACTTTCTCCATTTCTTTCTGGGTCAACACCTCTCCTTTATTGTTCTTTTTCTTAAAGAACTTTGACAAACTTCCTATCCGCTGACATTGTTGTCATATTTTTAAACATGTACTTAGTATGTTCACTTATATAAGTTCATAGATATAGATTAATAGAATAGGAAATGAATAAGACGTACGTACCAACAACGTAAGGATCTTTTGTAGTCCGGGTACCGTAAGTTCATCCGAAGTTGTGGAGGGAGGTGCTGCTTGTGGAGGAACTTCTATGTTAGCCGGGCGTACAATATAAGGATGCGAGTACTCCCGATGAACTCTTAGAAAGGTTGGTTCGGTCTCATAACAGTTTTCCGCCAATTCCAGTCCAACCCTATCCAACACAAGTCCTCGTTCTTCTCTTTCACTCCAATGTGCAAGAATGGGATTTGGGTTGCAAACTACCAGAGTATGGTTCTCATTTGCTTGGCATTGAGGAAAGGCATGAGAGAATTTCTGATAAGATGTATCCGTAAGATCTTTCTGCTTGTACCCAAGTTGGCGCATTACACGGCGAGGGTTCTGCATAACAAATCCTTTTGGATGAAATAACGGTCCGTTGTAAAATAAAACATTGTCACGCCTTTCAAAGTAAACTCCTCTAGCATTCCTATATGGGTCAAACACAACATCTTGGACAGCCACGGAGTCCAAAGCCAATCTTATTGCGAACAACCGTTTCCGGTTATTGGGCTTCGGGGTAATGTTGAAGAAGTATTTCTGAGCTAGAGCCTAATTTAAAGTTTTAATTTCTGAAGGTTTTACAGAGTGCCGGCATGGAAGATATCTTATTTACCATGTCGATTTTCTGCAAAACTATCCAGGTTTTAAAAAAATAGATTTCCGGCATGGAATTTTAAAAATATTTCTATGCCGGCACAGTTCATATTCTATACAGGAACTTGGACTCTTTTATCACCACCTTCCGGCATGATTTTAGAAAAATATTTCAACGCCGGTACCGGTTCCGGCATGGAATTATAATCACAAATGTACGCCGGAAGCAGTGCCGGCTTTGTTCGACCTAAACACTTCTATGCCGGCGCCTTGGTGTGAATAAAACTTACCAAAAAAAGTATTTTACTACAAATCTAAACATGTTCAACATAAACCAAACAACTAAATTGTGCTTAAATGTTCTTAATCAATGTATCATAGACCAAAAGTAAACCAAACAACTAAAGAGTTAATCCAAAAACAAGTTCGGAATTGTTTAAAACGTAACAACCACCATCGAAATAAAGAAACACAAATAAAGAGTTAATCACTTGGTCTTTTGCTTCTTGTGGATCGCCACCTTCCTTGTTTCCCCGAACAAAGCTTTTGCACTTGGGTCTTCAATTTTATCAAGCATTTCCTCGACTTCCTTCATTTCTTCAAGGGATAGCACCTCTCCTTCCTCGTACTTGCAACCAAACATCTTCTTCATCTTGCCAAGCCGACGCCGCTAGTTTCATACATCCAACAGATAATTAGTATATATATGCTAATATAAGATTATGTGTACATTAAACAACTAAGGAATTAACAATACTTAAGAATCTTATTAAGTTTGGCCATTGTAGGTGGTTCCTCTGTAGGAGTTGGAACGGTAGGGTTTTTCTGGGGCGGAACTTGGACGTCGTCCGGGCGCACGACAAAAGGATGTGACCATCCCAGGTAATCATGATCGTAGGTGGGATCGGCTTCATCACCGTTGTTCACAAGCTCCCAACTACTAATATCTACCAAACGACTTGGTTCCCTATCCCTCCAATGTGTTGGTTCTGGAACTGGATCATACACTACCCTCAACTTTGAGGAAGTTGTAATGCACTCACCCAAGTCAAGAGCGTACCTTAAAGTAGAGGCTGTCATGAAACAAGGTAATTGCTTATATCCAAGTTGCCGCATCACACGTCGAGGATCAGCCATAACGTATCCCTTTGGGTGGAACAACGGTCCATTGTAGAATGCAACGTTATTAAACCTCAGAACTTGGTGGTTTTCTCTAATCTCCTTGTAAAGGTCGAACACAACGTCTTTGGTATTCATCGCGTCCATAGCCAATCTCATATTTATCATTCGATGATTGTTATCGGGCTTCGGAATATTGTTGAACTTGTATCTCTTAGCTCTAGGCGCCTCGGGTTCGGGAAGTCTATGATCTTCAAGAAGGGGTAGTCCTTGAACAATGTTGGGAAGTGTTCATAAGCCCACACCTATACCAATGTGGAATAATACATATAAGAAGAAGTAAATTTTGTTTCTAAGTTCATAATAAGGGTATATGTGAACAATATACATAAGAACATAAGTTTAAAAACAAAATTACCTGGAGTAGAGTGAAATTCCCAACAAATTGGTTTGTAACAGCCTTAGAGGCCCTTCTCATCTCTGCCATCAAATGTGTCATTACCACGGTGCCCAAGAATAGTTATAGACATCTTCCAACAGATCCAAGTATTGAAGGAGGTTTGCACTAACCCTGTTGCCACTAGTGTCAGGGAATACCTTAGTGCCCAAGATGAATAAAAGGTACGCAGCGGCTGTATAATGAATTTGTGTAGGGTCCCATCCATCCTTCAAACTTCTATCCTGTGTTTTTTCAAACTTCTTCTTAAGCAGCGTCAGCTTGATTGTCTTTTTCCTACAAGACTTAGATACATAGAAGCTTTCCACAGAAGTTTTATACTCCCAACCCAATAGCTTGTTAGTCAGAGCGTGCAACTTCGACCATTCTAGGTCCGGACACTTATCTCCTTCTGCAATTGATTTGCCGATAACATTCAAGCCTAGAATGTTCTGAGCATCATCAGGGATCAAAGTCATCTCCCCAAACGGGAAGTGCGTGGTATCAGTTTCACCATGATACCTTTTGAGGAAGCAATTGACTGTCACAGAATCACACTTCACATAATTTTCAACCAAAGCATATAGACCAGAATCTCTTACTAATGTTTGGAACTCTTCACATTCCTTAGACAAATCCCAATTAGACGCGGCTTGGTTTCGGAAAACACGCACAGCCTTCTTATGATCCTACAATTAGGAGATAGTACGATTAAAATATTTTACATAACTACACAAGAATACATATGAACAAGATAAAAAATTCTTACATAGGTTTGATAGATAGTACGAGCCCACAAGTGCTTGTTGCCAAATAGAATTCTCGGATCGTGAGCTTCACACCAAATTCTACCACGATCAAGGTCAGGTATCATGTCATCAATGTGAAGAAGGCGCGAACCTTTAAATTTTACTTTTCCTTTTCCCTTGCCCTTCTTTCCCTTGCCTTGTGTCGGTTGTTGACTTGGCCCACCAACTTCGCTTTGGCTTGCTAATTGACTTGGATGAACCTCATTATCTTCCTCCTCACTTTCCTCTTCATCATGCTCATCATCCTCAACTGTTCCAGTAGGTTCAAGGATTACAAGTCGACTACGGTCACCACCACTCTCCCAAATTATCCCTCTTGTATCATCCCCCAAACGCTTTTTGCGACCTTGATCTTTCCCTCGAGGAGGCAGAGACTGAGGAGTATCAAGACCGTCCTTCCTTCTTTTCTTAATGACAGCATCTTTGGTTTTTCCTTTGTTAGCTTCCTTGGCTCTCTCCCTATATCAAAAGACACACGAAATGAATATAAGACAACTCACATTCATTCTTAATACCGGCACAGATTCAAGAAATACCAACCATGCCGGGACCAAAAACGGCATAGTAATTTGGAAAAAACAACATTCCGGTACACCTTTCCGGCATTGAACAACAACTATCGACAATGCCGGTAATTCCTAAACTGTTCCTGGATACCAAAAGATAACTACCGGCACACCCGAAAAAATCCAACTCCATACCGTAACCAGGTACCGGCACACAATGCAACCTAAAATCAATGCCGGTACTGATAATAATTTCTAGGGGTTTCCTGGATACCAAAAGAGCACTACCGGCATACCCGAATAAATGTAAAGCAATGCTGTAACTAACTACCGGCATAGTGTTACACCTAATTTCAATGCCGGTACAGAACATTCAGTTTCAGGTGAATCTGGGTTTGAAAACGGCATTGTATTCATACTAAAATCAATGCCGTAACTAAATACCGGCACTTCCTTCATTCTAAATTGAATGCCGTAATCCATTACCGGCACTATATTCATACTAAAATCAATGCCGGTACTCAATGAAACTCAACTGTTTGAGTTAGGGTTCGCGATTCTAACCCAAACCCACTGTTATAAATCGATTCAAACACTTATAAAACAGTTTAAAATCACTTACCTTCTCACAGAAGCCATGTTTACGAGAGGTTGATTGTCCGAGTTCGCTTCTTTTCTTCTTCTTGATCTTGAGCAATCAAAGCAAGTCTTTGTTCTAATTTTTGTTGAGCAATCGATTTTGACTTCGATTGGGCATCTGATTTCTTTCTTGGAGGCATGGTTATGATTTGGGTAGGTTAATCGATGAAGAAATTTTTGAATCGACGATTAATCGTCGACGAAGAACGGATGAAGAACGATGAAGAAGAAGATGGAAAAAAAAAAAATCAAAACCTAACCCTAGTGCCGGAACAAATGTGGGAGAATGGGGAATATATGAATTTGGTTTTTAGATTTTAAGTTTTAGGGGAAAGGGTATTATAGTCTTTTCATAATGTTTTTTAATTAACCAAAGGGTATTTTAGTATTTTCATACCCAAAAATCACCCCTTAGCAGACACTATTGGTTGGGGGAAGTAATTTATATCCCCCAATTAGTTTCAATATCCCCCAATCGTGGGTTCAAAGAAAAGTGGGAAGTGTGAGGAGAACAATATCATCTTTTTCATACGTGTTATATATGAGGAAAAAAAATCCTCCGCTAGAGACCTGCAATCCTAAAAATTAGAAATGTTGTTTTAGAATTTAGATTACGAAAAAGCTTGACAGACCGTCAAACTAAACCGCCCCAAAAAACCATCTGAAAAGCTCTCACATAGCCGGACCCTCTGCTGTCCTCCGCGGGGTCCATCGGGTCCACACCAAAAAAAAATCTGTGAGACAAAATTGGAATTCGGTTTTTGTGTTGTTTGAAAACAGGTCCGTCTAGAACCACTCTTTAGATTAAAAACGGGAATAATACACATCTTGAGGGTTGAATCTTGCGGGGACAAAGAGAGTGAAGTGGGTCGTTTCCTAACCCCACGCGGTTTAGCAGAGAGGTGGGTTTTGGGTGGGACCCACCACACTTCTAGGCCCGGTACATAAATTATTTCCGGATTAAAAAACAAGCATAACTTTAACAAATTTTTCTGTAATCATTTACCCCTACAGTTAGCGTAATTTACAAAATAACAACTCTGAACTTAGAGACCCAACTTGTCTCTCTTTCCCTCACTCGTACTAATATGACATATGTGACTAGCACACATGCATAATTTAGAAGATTAATTGGGGGATACTAAAACTAATCGGGGGATGTGTGCCGGCATGGTTTTTTAATGCCGGCACATATCCCCTAATTAGTTTTAGTATCCCCAATTGCACGTTCATAATTTATCCATTCTTCAGATTAATAAAAAATAATATACTGTAATAAGAAAATATCTTAACGGTTCTTCTCGTACTGTTTTTCCTAGTTTCCTCATGGCTACATAATTTGGGTATGATTTCGAGAGGTGTGGTTAAAATTTTCTTTTTTGATCCGTAAAGAATTGGTGATGACGAATTACTGGTATAATCAACCAGTGAATTTAACACTGTAATATAATGACACCGAAATGTTGTGCTATGTGGGTCGTGCTGTCCTGATCATGCAAGTAACGCGCTCGGCAGTATGACTAGAGTTCTAAAACACTCAGTTCCTGTGAGAGATGATGGTCTCTCAGCATAGTATATCATTAAGCAAACAGGAATAAAAGACGTGTATACCGTGAAAAGTCCTAATTAATCTCGTTCCCTGTCTCTCTTGGAGAGTCCCGGGTCTCCGTATATATAATTGGAGATGAAATCCTAAATATACCGATGGTTGGCCAATACACTCATTGTCTGTATTTCGGGACTTTTTTTCTTTTTGTTGAGATTATTAGTTCCATATTGTCTGGGCATTTAACACTCTGCGGTTTGTAATCCTTAGGACCTCTCCACTCATTACCAATTGGTTTTGAGTCGGATGCCCATATTCTAACATGGTATCAGAGCAGGCAGCCTACTTGCGACGAGTCATTAGACCGCGCCTTTACTCCGCGTCACCTGCCAATTGGTTTTGAGTTGGATGCTCATATTCTAACATGGTATCACGCAGGCAACGCAGGATCTTAGATTGTCCATACAATGTGGGACTAATATAATTATTAATCTCAACACGCCCCATCGCGTGTAGCCTCGTTGGGTCTAACAAGTGGACAATAAATCGGGTGACGCGGAGTAAAGGTGCGGTCAAATGACTCGACATAGATAACCTGCTCTAATACCATGTTAGAATATGGGCTTCCAACTCAAAACTAATTGGCAATGAGTGGAGTGGCCCTGAGGATTATAAACCAATCTAAGATTGTCCAAACAATGTGGGACAAATAATCTTAACACTTTTTGATAAAATTCTGGACATTTTAAGACAAATGGTGATGTTGTACACTTACGGTATGGATCTGACA
>JAJJMB010015994.1:1757576-1779654 GCA_023531105.1 Papaver atlanticum
GTTGTACACTTACGGTATGGATCTGACAAAGCAAACTAGTTCATTTTCCCCCGGAAGTACGTTATTAATAGAAAGAAAAAATGGTAAGCTGGAATAGAATCTTGCTAAGGAAAAAGTTGGGCATTCAGCACTCAGCAGAGTCAGAAAACAAGACTCTTTTAAAGTTAAACCAAGTGGAACCAGTGATATGGCACACAAGAGATCCATGACATCAATACACTACAATCTTTCCCTTCCGTTAAGAAATTCAGGTAATACCAATGCTTCAATTCCTTTAGGAAAATCTTTGAGGTTCGGATACGAGTGCAATCGAAGCTTCACCAATCTTTCGAGACCCCTGGTAGAGTCTGGTAATTTGATCACCTTTGTATGTGAAATATCAAGGCTCCCTAGATTTTTCAAAGCTCCAATGTTTTCAGGTAACTCTTCAAAATCTGGGCAGTTCGAGCCATTTACTGTTCGCAAGTTTTGGAGACTAGTAACTGAAGTAGGCAATACTTTAATTTTTGTGTGTGAAATATCAAGGTGCCTCAAGCTTCTCATGGATCTAATGCCTTCAGGAAGTTTCGAAAGAGATTTGCAGTTGCGTAACACCAATGTCTGCAAATTATAGAGATTATTCAAAGACTGATCATCCAAT
The DNA here is from genome assembly GCA_023531105.1 of Papaver atlanticum. NCBI lineage: Eukaryota > Viridiplantae > Streptophyta > Magnoliopsida > Ranunculales > Papaveraceae > Papaver > Papaver atlanticum. Next base: position 1,758,217 of record JAJJMB010015994.1, read on the forward strand.
ACATCAAGATTCTGACATCCCGAGAGATTCAGATATCTCAAATGTCTCAACTTTGAAAGCGAAGCCGGTACTTTTTGAATCGATGAACCACTAAGTATAATACGCGCAAATTCCTATTCTGGAAAACATTTTGAATCTGATCACAGTCTCCTACTTCAAGGGCAACGAACGAGCGTAGTCTATCTTTATAAACACCAACTTCTGGAAACATTCTCTGGATATCTTCATCAAAAACTAAATGCAAACGTCGAATTTCAGAAAAACTTACTACCTCCTTGGCTCTTAAAGTTGAGCACCCATCATTTCCAGCAACAGTACGTGCTACATAATGTACAAGATCGTTCAGCTTACACTTCTGAACGTTAGCCAAATTATCCTTATTTTCTGAACTTTGGAATAAAGAGTCGGACAACAATTTGTTAAAATATTCATTTCCAATATCTTCCATTGACACTTCTCTCCCTCTTTGTCTACTAGATGGTACAAGAAAGCCTTCGGCCATCCATAATTGAATTATCTCTTCTCTATCGATCTCACAACCTCTGGGGAATAAAGAACAGTAAGAAAAGCATTGTTGTAAAGCTGATGACGACAGGCGGTCGTAACTTAACTTTATTATTGGATATATGTTCCTATAAAATTCTGCATTGTCTGTAATTTTGCCTCCATTTATTAGATCCTTCCTATCTTCTGTTTCATAGCACAAAGTGATGCCCGTAACTTTGGCAGCAAGTGGTAGTCCACAACATTTTTTTGCTATTTCCTTGCATATGTTAACCATATTTGGATTCTCCAATGCCCCGCCACGAGAAAATGCCTTTTCTTTGATAATTGACCAGCACTCATCTGTTGATAATTCTTGCAAGTGATATACAGAGCTAATCCCTCGGACATTCCATATAATATTGAATTTACGAGTGGTGACTAAAATCTTACTTCCATGAGAACCACACATCAAAATGGATCTTAGCCATTCCCAGTTGTGAGGATACTTAACATCCCACAAGTCGTCAAGTACTAGCAGATACTTCTTCCCTCTCAACAACTTATGAACTTGTGCGACCACTGGATCAGGATTTCCATAATCGCGTTTAGCATTAATATCAATGTGTCGTACGATCTTTCTTAAAATCTTTCTTGCATTAAAATCAGCAGATACAGAAACCCATATTCTGAGTTCGAAATGTGCGATAACAGATTCATCATTGTAGACAGATCGAGATAGTTTTGTTTTCCCAAGCCCTCCCATACCCACTATTGGTACGACTGATAAATTTTCAGCAGAATCGTTTGATGGTGTGATCATTAAATCTACTAATTTTGATATATCCTTTTCCCTTCCAATAATCTTGTCAGAATCATCAACCGGGGCTGCTGGCTTCTTTGTAGTGTTACTGCTGCTGCTGGTTTTAGAGAAGGTATGTGTACTACATAATTCGACTAATTTGTTATATTTTTCAGTTACAACTTTAATCCTATAAGCCATCTTTGTTCGAAAAAAAAGACGATTAGAAGAAGAAAAGAAATCTTTTACCTTGAGCAACAAGGGATTGCCCATTTCAGATTGACGACGCATGATTTCATATGAGAAGTCATCAAATACATCCTCTATATCATATGCAACATCTTTGAGTTTTTTCAGCATATGTACTCTAGCATTATCATCCCCTTGTTGTAATGTCTCGGGGTCAGAAGTCAGATCATAAATTATCTCCAGGTTGTGATGAAGTCTGTCCAAGTCATCTTCCAATTCCGGAGCAACCTCTTGAGCAATTGTAAAGATCATCCTAGGTGAAGATTGTGATTTACCGAAAACACGATTTGCTTTCGCTGTTGATCTGCTAATAACTGAACTACTGAAGTTGAATGAAAGAAAGTCGAACACACAGGACCATCTGCATGTAGCCTATTTATATATATATATATATATATATATGCATGCATAAACTATAAACGTCCAAAAATAATGTAGTTGCAGGAAATCTCACAACTACACCGTTAATAGAATCTATGAAACAATCTAAGAAAACATATTGAAATACTCAAGAACTCTTATTAAAATCTTAAAACAAGTACAATGATATGAAGAAACCCTAACTTGGGGAGCAAATAACTTTCTCTCTCCTAAAAATTTTCCCTAAGCTCACCCAAAAAGATCTCTCTTTTTACAAAGGCGCTCTGCTCCTTATATAGGAGTTTACATAGTGGAGGACAGCTAATAAAGTCTCTAATTTCGGATCTGACGTGCGTCAATGTCGCAGAGGAGTTTATCATTTTCGCACGATTTCGTTACTGTCGCATAGATCTTCACACCTTTCTTGTGATCTGGTTACGTCATCTGGTTCGTCGTCTTGGATATAATGTATGCGGTCGTGTTCGCTTAATGCTTACGGAGTTACTTCGCACATAAAACGAGTGTGCGGTATTTTGTACCCACATTTTGCCTCTTCTCATATCGTTCTTTTGGTAGAGAGGGCGGTATGAGAAATTCCAATTTGTTATTCTGCCGCACCCGTTCGTCTCTTCACATTCTTCTCAACCGACATGTTTCCGTAATTTGGGCTTTACCATCTACACGTATTGACTCCTTCCCCTTTTAACCGGCACGTCTTGAGTTAACCGGTTGTTTCCTTTCCCTATTTAATAACTGGAGTGAGGAGAGATAACCTTTTCCTTTCTTTATTCAACCTTCACCTTCTCTGCAATTATTCGGTCTTCATCTTCTCGAGGTTTTCGTTCTTTCTTCATACAAATTTACCAATTGTTGTTCTTCTCTAAGCTTTATGGATTCTCATTCGAGGTTAGTATATTCTGCTTTCGATACTATTTTGTTTTTCTTTCCCTCGAATTTTAACTTTGCTATTGTTGATTTGTCTCTGTGTTGTTACTATTCTGCTACTGTTCTTCACATTCCCATACTGGTTTTGTTGCAGCAAGAATTCTTCTTCTGGTAATACTCGTTTTACAATTCCAAATCCTAAATCTTCTTCGAGTTTCAAAGATGATGAGTCTCGCAAGAGGAAGCCTTCGCATAACAAAGCAGTAAGAAATACTCTATTTTCTTTAAAAAAATATTGTTGCCTCTGTTTCTTATCTGCGTTGTTCTTCGTAGGATACTGAGAGCGAGAAAAAGAAGAAGGTTAAGAAATTTCGCAAAGCCCCACGATCAACACTTGTCTTGTCATGCCGGAATTCAACTATAAGAAGAAGAGTACTGAGGTCTCTCCTAGTGTCAATGTTGATGATCCCTCACAAGGCTTCATTGCCTCAGCTTATTTAGATGCTTCTGCGTCTTCAAAGGAAACTTCTGCTCCTCAGGAAGCTGCTTCGGTAGATCACACTGCTATCCCTTCTTCTGAGAATGTGACCGCACCTGTTGTGGATTTAACTCTTTCCACCTTTGTGAATATTCCTTCCTCAGCGTATATTCCCGCATCAATTAGAGATATATCTGTCTTCGTTCCAAAGGATATCGCTTCTTCTGTGATTAATCCTTCTCCTTCAAAGTTTACCTCTTCTTCTTTGGAGGACGTCTATGTTGATAAGGTGGTCCTGGAAGAAGTGGATTCTGTTACTCAGACTTTATCGGATATCATCAATGTCGCTCGTTCATCCATCAATGATCCTGCTAAGCTTCGCATTTGTGATGCTCTAGCCAAGCTGTTATGTGATTCTCCACCGAACAAATCAACTAGGAGCGAAATCTTCTCACAGCTTGATCCAAGCATCAATCTTGCTTTTGACCTTTTGGTAAGCACTCTTTTGCTTACACTTTTCCACTCATGCGATTTTATCGCATCTTTATATTTGTTTTATTTCTCCCTTAGAAATCCCGTCGTCGTATGGTTCAAACTGGGGGATTCTCGAAATCTCGTAGCACCATACTAGAACTTTCTTGTCAGAATATCAAATTAAATGAGGAACTTCAGGCTGAAATTCTTGCATCTGAAAACCTCCGCAACAAGAATCAAGAACTCAGAGGTGTGTGTTTCTTCATTTTGTTACTCATTTAGAAGTAATTTGTTCTTGTGTCCCCATTTTGAATTTCTCCGTGCGTATGTTAAGACTTAAATTAGAAACTTGTTATGGAGAGATTTAGTTATCAATATTCTGCTGAAGATGCTCGCGCGGAAAATGAGAGATTGCAGAATCAAATAGATCAGTTGATTAATAATCATTCATATTCGCTTGATCAGATTGAGAACTAAAAAAATAAGAATCTTTGATTAGCTAATCAAAATGAATTTCTGGGCTCCCACGTATCCCATCTTTCTGGGTTATTGCATAGCGCTGAATTAATACATCAAACTTTATTAGATGAGAATCAGGTCTTGGCCGTAGAGAAGCGGTCTTTCTTCAAGAAATAGGCGATGTTTACGCGTCAATATCTTATTCTCCAGAAGGTCTGTGATGATCAAGAAGAATCTCTTCGCACGTTAAGAAATCAGCATGATGAGTCTATGGATGAATTAACCTCGGAAAATGAGAAGATCATCCTGGGTAAGATAAATTTGACTGTGAAAATGAACAAACTTCAAGAACATTATACGAAGCTAAAGGGGTCTCATGAAATCCTCGTGAGGGAAAAGGATTCTCTTCTTCGGGATGAGAAGAAGATTCGATCTCATCTCCAAAGTTTAGTTGGTGATGATTTTGATAAGGTTATGGAGAATATGAAAAGTAGTGGTGTCGCTTTATCTCAATACCTTATTTCCCAGAGGGAAGGTAGTCACATTGAGCTGACTACCTCAGTTGACTTGTGTTTCTTAATTGCTCTTATCTTATAGTTGTGGAATTGTCGCCCTTGTACTAATTAGATGTCTTTTTTGCAGAATCTGAGAGGTCGCACCAGTCTACCATCTCCAAGTTGATGTCTGATCTGACTAAGTCTCATAGAAAGCGTGGGAAACTCTCAGTAGCACTTGCCTCTTCCCAAGATAGAGCGAACAGGAGGTGTTTGTATCTTTGTAACTTAATGGAGGTTGCCATAGAGAACACTAAGAAGGGTGCCGCAAGAGAATATCATGTTAAGGCTCAGATTCTAGCAAATCGAGTTTGCGTTGACAACTCACTTCCTCTAGTGGATGTGGAACCCCTTGAAGTGGATGCGGATGAGAAGCTTCCTGAGCCCGATAGTGACTATGATTATGTGAGCAAAGATGATGAAGACGAAGAAACTCTCCTTCAAAAGGATCATCCCGAAAAGGACGTGTCTAGTGGTGGTCTTTCCAAAGATCCAAGCTCTGATGTTAACCCCAACAGCGAGGTTGATGTTGAAGTATCTGCACTAAATCAAGACGTGCTTTCTAATAATGCTTAGCTTTTCTTTTTCTCTAGTCTTCTGTGCGGCTGATTATGGATTCTTGGATATGTATTTTTGAAGTACGCTTCTATTTCTGCTACTTTTATGTAAAATTGTCTCTGATAAGGAGGATAATACCTTTCTTTTTTTAATTCCCATACATGCCTCTATTATTCTGCTTGTTAGGGATATTACTTATTCCCTTATCGTGCGGTTATATCCATGCGTTAATTAATCTTTAAGTATTTTTCTATCTTTCATTCTTTCGTTGTGGTTTTCTTCCCTACAAAATAGAAATCGTTATATGTTGAAATTATATTAGGGTTTTATATTGAGGTTTTACTGAGCCCCCCTAGTTAGAGGTCTTATCATCCTCGCCCTTATTCTTTCCTTAAAATATTATTGCGCGGCAAAATCGCAGGCGGTCTTTACCCTTTCAAGTAACGACCCATTGATCTTGCCTTATCACTTCTTGTATTTTTTCCTCTGCAGGATTTATTGATGCGTTAATACGACAAGTATTATTACTCCCGTGAGTAAAAGCCTCATGATATTAACGTCTTTGACACAATTCAGCTCCCTAATGGAGGGTGTCGTCCTTATATTCCCCCTGAATGCCCCTTCAAGGAAGCTTACCCCTACCGGGTTAGGGTGGGATCTTCCCATCCAGTAATGCAACAATCAGTTGTGTTCGCGGCCTCTTATCCCTCCGCCGATATGGATTTTGGTTACGAGACCGCACCCTAAGTGGGGTTTCTTGAGGACCGAGTGCATCATATTCAGGACTTGTCAAGAGCGGCCAGGTACGCCCCAGGCACTCTTTAATCAACCGTGTACCTCGGTGCCCTGATCGAGTTTCTGCACTCCTTAGTAGAGAGCTTGTCACCTTAGTCTTTCGACTAAGGCGCTCTACTGGATGGGCTTTTATTTCACCCCAAATCTCCATGACTCAGGTTCCAGGGTCGGTGTAGCTTTCACCTGAGCCATGCTAATATGGGTTTTCCCCAATTATGACGTGCGTTAGGTCTTATTTTTTCCTCTTGATGTTATGCAAACTAGGGTGCACGCCACAATTGGATGCCTAGCCTCCATCTTTTGAGGTTTTACTTCTGATGCCTAGCCTCCATCTTTTGAGGTTTTACTTCTGATGCCTTTTATTAAAGTCTTATTATAAGGTCTTATTTATGAGTTTTTCTCATATGTAATATTTGTTATATGTAAAGAAGAAGAATTTTTCATTTTCATTCATACGCTTGATTGGCACAATTCTGATGTCTTCTTTCTTCATTTATTCGCTGACATAATAACTAGTTGGGGCAAAAGACCGCACAACTTTTTCAACTCTGGTCGTCTTTGTGCATCATTAATTTCGCTCGCTAAGTATTTCCTCCAGATTTATGATAACTGCCGCATGGCTTATGGATAGTATTTCTTTAAATAAGTTCTATTCCACGGGTGTTCAAGTCTTCGCCCCGTGATTATATAAGGTCCATCCCATGTATTCTCTAATTTTCCATCTCCTCCTCTCTGGTAAGGAGGTATTTCTCGTAAAACTAGTTCTCCTGGTTGGTTTTCTCTTTCTTTGACTCGCTTGTTATACTCTCTGGCTAGCCTATTGTGATAATTCTCCATATGTTGTAGGGAAATTTTTCTATTTTCTTCTAAATCATCAAGCTTTGCCAAGATCAAATCTGTGTTTAAGTTCCTCTCCCATGCTTCTTTTTTCGTTGTGGGTATGATGACTTCAGTTGGTAGTACCGCTTCGACTCCATATGTTAAACATAAGGGTGACGTTCATGTAGCTTCTCTCTGCGTTGTTCTGTATGCCCATACTGCGTTATGGACTTGTTCGCACCATCCTTTATTGTGTCCTTCAAGCTTTTTCTTCAATATATGTGCAATTGTTTTATTAGTTGCCTCAGCCTGCCCATTACTCTGCGGATACAATGGAGTTGATTTTCCACTTTGTATCTTGAACGCGTTAAGTAGCATTTCTATGTTTTCGCCCTCAAATTGCTTTCCATTATCAGAGACTAGTTGTACAGGGATTTGTACAGGGATTCCAAATATGCAAATGATATTTTCAAATATGAAAGTGAAGACATCTCGATCTCGAATATGTTGGACTTCTTTCACCTCTGCCCACTTTGTAAAGTAGTCTGTTGTAACTATTAGATATCTCCTCTGCCCTGTTCCTGGTATGAATGGACCTACAATGTCTAGGTCCCATTTTGCAAATGGCCATACACTTGATGATGAGTTTAGCGCCGCTCCTGGTGCATGTATCCTTTTCCCGAGACGTTGGCATTCTTCGCACCGTTTTGATACTTCTTTCGCATCCTTATGCATATAAGGCCAGTAGTACCCTTGCATCTTTGTTTTATAGGCTAAGGATCTTCCACCACTATGGTTCCCTGCGTATCCATAGTCTATTGATTTCAATATTTCCATTCCTTCCTTTCGCGTTAAACATCTGAGTGATGGTCCAAGGAAGGACCTTCTATATAGTACGCCTTCTCTTAGTTCATAATTTGTCGCTCGACTTTTTAACTTATGCGTCTCCAATCTGTTTCTTGGGACCTCTCCTTTTTCCAAATATAGATGAAGAGTTGACGCTACTCCTTTTATCGGATGTACCCACGGTCACCCCAATAGCATATTATAGGGTGATTCTACATCCACTACGCATAAGGTTATCTGCGTTTCTATTTCTCCCAATAGTATTCACATGGTTATCTCACCTTTTGTCTTGGTTTTCGTTTTATTAAAACCATGAATGTTGTATGTTGAGGGCGTCATATCTGCATCCTTGTATCCCATACCCTGGAATGCGCGATAAAATAAGATATCCACCGAACTACCCGTGTCTATCAAGGTTCTATTTATCGCCCATTCTTCTGATGATTTCGCGCTTTCATTTATTTCTTTTCGCTCTGCAGTTACTGTAATCACCAGGGGATCTATTCGCCTTAAATTTTCTTATGGTATCTCATCTGCTGCGAAAGTTATCTTCTGCTTTTCCTACTCCTTCAAGGGAGATATTTTTTCCACCGTCATGATTTTCCTTCCTTCAAAATCGCGCTTGTGTATTTTCCTGTGATTCCTGCATGAAAATCATTGATAGCCGTTTTTGTTATTGAGTTACAGTGTATACTCCTGCTTCCTTCTTTTGCATTGATGATCCTTACTGCTTCCATTTGTTCGCTTTGTGTTTTTACATCTGCCTTACTTCTGTAATTGTTCTTCTGTTGGATCATGGATTTTCTATGTTCGTTACTTCTTTCATCCATCTGCGCGGAATCAATGATTTCACCATATTTCTTAAAATAATATCTTCCCTTGACGAACTAAAGAACTGAAGCTGTTATGAATGAAAATTACTTCTGGGATGTAAACTTTCGGTTCGTTTTTATAGATCTGAATTTTCAAAACTCTTAAAGATTATTATTGCAGCGATGAAAAACTATGAATAATTTTAGACTTGTTTTTAAAGAAATTCACCAGCAGGGTACATCATCAATCCCTGTTTCTAGCGCCAAAATGTAGTTGCAGAAAATCTCACAACTACACCCTTAATAGAATCTATGAAACAATCTAAGAAACCATATTGAAATACTCAAGAACTCTTATTAAAATCTTAAAACAAATACAATGATATGAAGAAACCCTAACTTGGGGAGCAAATAACTTCCTCTCTCCTAAAATTCTTCCCTAAGCTCACCCAAAAAGATCTCTCTTTTTACAAAGGCGCTCTGCTCCTTATATAGGAGTTTACATAGTGGAGGACAGCTAATAAAGCCCCTAGTTTCGGATCTGACGTGCGTCAATGTCGCACAGGAGTTTATCATTGTCGCACGATTTCTTTACTGTCGCATAGATCTTCACACCTTTCTCGTGATTTGGTTACGTCATCTGGTTCGTCATCTTGGATATAACGTATGCGGTCGTGTTCGCTTAATGTTTACGGAGTTACTTCACACATAAAACGAGTGTGCGGTATTTTGTACCCACAAATAACTCTAAAACAGAGTAAGTTACCGACTAGAAAAAGGAAAGAACTAAATTAAGGATCTAGTATATAGCCGACTTCTAAAAATAGGCCATGACTAGGAAGATCAGGCTCGATCAGCCGAGGAAAGTTAATCACAAACTAAAACCCGTGAATGAAACAAATTATTTCTCCGAAACTAAACAAAATTCTTGTTGAGATAAAAAATATTAGAAACCTAGTCCACTTAAAAAATTTACTGTCGGAATTTCAACCTTTAATTTAAGTGGGTCCCTCTTATGGCAGATACTCACATCGAGTACTTACTTTATGCACAATGTTCAGAGGTTAAAATTAAATGATCGAATGAATGAGAAATTGGGTGCGAAAGAGAATGAGAAATTGGGTGCGAAAGAAACCAAGTAAATGTCAGTTAACTAAAGATAATTAAGGTCGTTTCCACTTCTTTCTTCTTTAATTTTTTTTTTAAATGGGAAAGAAGATACATTAGTAACTTAACGGGCATAAGTCTTGCTCATGGAAAATAACAAAAAGCAAAAAGCAGAATAACTTAACGGGCGTAAGTCCTGTTCAAGGACCTGCAAGTTCAAAAGGTTGATCAATAATGTCTTTGCAAGTCAAATATTTTAATTTTCCCGTGCAGGAAAAAATGGCAGCGTTTTGAGTCTTCGCCAGTCAAATTTTCTAATTATCTGGACTTAGTAAGGTTAAGTCTTCCACCGATCAATTTTTAAATGGTGGTTGCACCAACCTTCAAGTTGATTATGTGATCAGTCCATATTAGATTTAACACTGATAGTAATGTTAATATTTCCTTTATCTAGATTTACTATATAAAGAGAACCTGTGAAGCCAATTAATGATAATATATTCTCATCTTCATATCTTGTTTAACAAAGCCTTTAATTAGTCGGAGACTTTGAGAGAGTCCGGAATGGAGAAAGATATGCAGAAGCTACATAACGACCATGACGGTGATGGTTCATTTAAACTAGTCGGTCATGCAAATTTCATCAGAACAAATCCAAAATCCGATCGATTTCGTGTCAAACACTTTCACCACCTCGAGTTCTGGTGTGGTGACGCAATCAATGTGGCTCAACGATTTTCATACGGACTTGGCATACCAATTACAGCAAAATCCGATCTTTCCACAGGAAATATGGTACATGCATCTTATCTTCTCCATTCAGGTGATCTTAACATACTCTTCACAGCTCCTTACTCTCCTTTGGTAGCTGAAATACCAATGCACGGTATTCTTAGTAGCACTGCCGCCATCCCTACCTTTAACTATTCAGAGGCATGCGCTTTTTCCATTTCACACGGTCTTGGTGTTCGAGCAATTGCAGTGGAAGTCGACGATGCAGAGTCTGTATTCAAGATTAGCATTTCTTATGGTGCCAGACCGTCGCATCCTCCTATGGAAGTCAATAATGGTATAATTATCTCAGAGATTCAACTCTTTGGCGATGTTGTACTGCGTTTTATTAGCTTCAAAAACTCAGATCCTGGTGTCAATTTCTTACCAGGCTTTAAAGGTGCGTTGTACACCTACTATATATAATTATATAAGCTTAAGATATTTTTGAGAGGAGAGTATATATGCACCTTTCCAAGGAAAAAAGCAAACAAAAATACATCCAATCTAATCAAAATTGCTTAATTTACGAACAATATTTGAGCGCACTGCTCTGGGAAATGTTTTTCTGAAGGTTTTAGATTCTACGTACACGTACGGGAATCACTATCTTCGTGGCTGTCGGTGTTTACTCTCTAGTGAGTTGATGTTGTTTATACAATTTTATTAATGTGCACCCTTAGCTTTCTTGTCTTGTAGGCATGAGGGATGTCGAACCACTGGCTTCAAAAGGTTTAGAGGATTTTGGGATACGAGGCTTGGATCATGTAGCAGGGAACGTAATGAGTTTAGCAGAAGTTATCACTTATGTGAAAATGTTTTCTGGGTTTCATGAGTTCGCACAGTTTACCATAGATGACATAACAGGAGTAATTGAGAGCGGGTTGAATTCGACAATGCTGGCGAATAACGAAGAATCAGTGTTGTTAGCAATATCAGAACCGGTTTATGGTACAGAAAGAAAGAGTCAAATTCAGACGTATCTTGAACACAACCAAGGTGAAGGGGTATGGCACATGGCAGTTGCTAGTAAAGATATATTTACGACATTGAAAGAAATGAAAAAAAGAAGCCTTTACGGATTTGAATTCATGCCACCACCCCCACCGACTTACTACAAAAGTTTGAAGCATAGAATTGGAGATAATGTTTTGGAAGATGAACAACTAATAGAGTGTGAAGAGTTGGGGATTTTGGTAGATAAAGATGACCAAGGTGTTATACTACAAATCTTCACCAAGCCTGTGGGCGACAGGTACGCACGCTAACAACATAACGCATACATAGGTAATCTCATGGTCTAGCCTCTTTCTGACATTACCCTAAATTTTTATTTCATGTTTTTTTCAGGCCAACAATACTCGTAGAGATAATACAACGAATTGGATGCATGACGCAGGATGAAGAAGGCAATATTGTTCAGAAAGGAGGATGTGGGGGATTTGGAAAAGGAAACATCTCAGCTCTTTTCAAATCTGTCGAGGAATACGAGAAGAACATTTTTCCCACCTCATAATAAATAATTACTACCATAGAAATTAATCTCTATGACATAATTAATGTGTAATGCATCTGGAAGAAGCGAGTGGAAGTGTAGAACATTATCCAAATGATAAATAAGTTGTAAGTTTTTCAACAGTTTGATTATTTTTAAGTTAATAATATCGACGTGCAGAAGTATATGAATCGTTATTGTCTATAAGTGTTTGATTATGTTTACACCGAATAGGTACTTCCAAACCACATTGCCACCAATGTGGCCAGAAGTAAGGTTTATGTGGATTCTAGGACACTAAATCACAGTACCACCAAATTTATGAGGTTTGATGTTGGAGCCTTTAAACATTAGAAATTAATAAGACTGTTGCTCACAGATTGTCAAAACCTAGGCATTGAGTGTAAGAAATTGTGTAGGAAATTTATTGCTATATAGTGTTTTAGTTTAGATTATTTATCTTGATCCAAAAAAAAAAAATTGACTCTGTTTATTCTTTTGCATACTCATCAAAATGTTTTCAATGACCAGCAATGCAATTTTTAAACGAGTAGCCGCGAAATAACATCATTTCAAGTATTTTAGTAAATCTAGTAGAAGATAGTGAACTATCATGCCAACTGAAAATAAACATTTTGCAATTTTTAATCGAATTTTAGCCCTAACATAGTAAAACAACACCAAAATCGTCATAAAGATAATGTTAAGAGAAAATCTTATTCCGTTTGTAACCACCAAATTGAGAAGGGAAAAAGTATTCACAAGTGCGGGCGGGAGGTACGTAGGGGGTCGATTCCCACTGGGAAGGTTGATTCCCCTATTTTCACCAATTTCCTCTATGGATAGAACTGAGATTGGATCTTGTTGATGGGACGGCGGTTGGACTAGCAATGAGGCTAGTCCAGCTTGCTAGGCCTGCTCAGGGGTGGATCAGCTGTGTCGTATCAAAAAAAAATATTCACATAGGCTGGACGTTGTGAGAGAGGGCATAACTAGCGAGAGAGTGAGCAGTAGAGTTCGCTTTCTCTGAAATGTTTATGACTTCACTGTTGTTAAAACTGGTTATGAGCTCTTTGAAATCATCCTTAACCTTCCATAATCTCCAAAGTGGATTCTTCATAATCCCTGTAAGGCATCTGACAACAACTTGGAAATCTCCTTCTATGATTATATCATGCAAACCCCGGTGGTTTGCCAATTCAGCCGTAAGAATGAAGCCATCAGCTTCTGCCATCAGAGAGTTTTCAGACCTTCCAACCAAAGTGCCAGCTCCGCAACATATTTGATTATGATCCCTTGCAACAGCAACACATGCATAGGATTCATTTTTCCAAGTCGCGTCCACATTAATCTTGATGAAAGATGAATTGGGTACCTTCCATAACTGAGTATCATCTACAGGGACTTGAGATGAAACTTCATCTGCCTCAGTTTCTTCTGTAGTTACAGGATTGTAGTAGAGATTGAACCAGAACATATCTATTTTGAGGGCTCCATAAACTATGTTTTGTTTGTTTTCAAACACCTTTTCATTCCTTATCTTCCATATGGCCCAGCAGATGGCCATGCTAAGAGAGAATGAATAATAGTTATCATTCCTTAACATCCAATGTTGTATGAGAGAAGAGAAGGTTAGAGAGTTATTACCTTGTATCCTCAATCCGAAAGGTGATGAAAACCATATAGCTTGTGCCAGATCACAATGTAGCAGGAGATGATCAATCGTCTCAACTGCATTGTTAAATATACAACAATCCATAGAAACACCTTCAACATATCTTCCAACCTTCTGAGCTACAACAATTCCGTTATGTAAGACTCTCTCCACATGAAGTTTTTAATTTTTGGTGCAGTTTTGTTGTTTTGCCGGAACTTTTTCCATGGAAAGTTTGATTCCCCATGACTGGATGTTTCTCCCTAGTTGTCATGAATCAGTTTCTGAAAAGACTGTGAAGTAAAAGCTCCATGAGGAGTGAGCTTCCATATTAACTAGTCATGAGAGTGGGCATTTATCTGGAGAGAAAGAATCTGGCTTGCAGTGATGGGATCTACCAACTCTGAAAGAGGTTCACCTTCCAATGACCTGTAGAAGTCTGTTTTTTTTTATCGAAAGAGAAGATTCATTAAAAGAGAAAAGGATGTACAAGGAGATCTACAAGAGGTAGAATAAAAAAGAAAACAACAAACAAAACTACAAGAAGATTGAGTCCCAGTTACTCATGACAGTATTCGAAAAAATCAGATGAACTCTATGCCCTGCTGATGCTGCCCAAACCAACACAAGAGACTTAACATCATAGATTAAATCATTGTCAGTCTTGTACAAGTAGTGCTCTTCAAATCTTCTGCAGTTTCTTTCTTTCCAAATGGTGCTAACTATAGATGCCGGAATTAAACCCCATACTATGTTTCCATAATTCGAGAAATGACCGTGATGCCATATATCTGCCAGATTTCTCATTGAACCAGGAAATACCCAAACCCAGCCTGTACTAGGAAGAAGTTTCGACCAAATTTTGTATGTAATTTTGCAGTGTAGGAACAAATGATCTTGCGACTCAAGACCTATCCCACATAGAATAAAGGAGTTATGAAGCTGCATACCTTAGTGTTGTAAGATGTCAATGGTATTTAATTTACCATGTAGCAAACACCACATTAAGATGTTTATCTTCGGAGGTACCGCCTGTTTCCAAATGAACTTGTATGGAAATTGTGCTATCCCATCTTCCTCCACCAACTTGGAGTATAAAGATTTTACTGTGAAGACTCCCGTTGAATGGAGTTTCCATCTTCGAGTGTCTGCTAGACTATCACAATCCGGGGGAATTTCACCGATCACAGTAAGGAGAGATGCAAATTCTTCCACTTCTGAATTGGTAAGGACTCGTTTGAAATCAAATCTCCAACTTCCTTCCAAAGAAATCATGGCTGCAACTGTAACATTTCGTACTCTAGATAACTTATATAGGTTTAGATATGATGCTGCTAATGGGAGATGACCACACCAAATGTCATTCCAGAATGCAATGGAACTTCCAGAATGCAAATGAAGTGTCGAGTTCTCACTGACCACTCCAGCAACTTCGGAAATGACATGCCAACAAGAGACACCATAAGTTTGAGTAACCTTACCAGGGATCCAGTATGAATAGTCTGAGCTGTATTTATCTTCAATTATCCGGCACCAAAGATTGTTCTTTTCAACCCCGAATCTCCAACACCATTTAGCTAGCAAAGCTAAATTCATAAGTCTAAGATTACACACACCAAGTCCGCCTCTTTCTTTAGATGCACGAACCAAATCCCAGTTGACCAAATGAGAAGTTTTTGCACTTTCTTTGTACTCCCATAAAAAGTTGCGCATATTTTTCTCCAAAATTTTAATAACTGATATAGGGTCTTTGAACAACGAAAAATAGTATGTGGGGAGAGAGGATAAAATACATTTTAGAAAAGCAAGCTTACCTCCCCTCGATAAAGAAATACGTCTCCAAATTGATAATCTTGCATCAAACTTTTCTATAATAAGATCCCAAATTCCCTTTGATCCAGACATTGCACCAAGCGGCATACCCAAGTACATAAAAGGCAAGCAGTCAATCGAACACCCAAATTCTTCTGCCCATATAACCAAGTCCGGGACATCTCCAACAGAAATGAGCCTTGTCTTAGAAGTATTTACCTTCACACCGGCTATATACTCAAAACAATGCAGTGCTGAAAATGGGTTATGAAGATCCTCCTTTTCATTATCCACAAAGAAGATCGTATCATCCGCATAATGAAGGTGATTGACTGTGATACTTGTAGGAGAAACGGAGAAACCACTAAAAAGATTCTGATTTGCCGCTCTATCCATGTATCTAGAAAAACCCTCCATAGCAATGTTGAACAAAAGAGGAGAAACCGGACAACCTTGGCGCACACCTCTAGTACTAGTGAAGTAGCCGAAAGAAGAACCATTAATAAGAACTGAGAAAGATGAAGTTGAGTAACAAAACCTCAACCAATTACACCATTTCCTACTGAAACCCATTTTAAAAAGCACAAATTCGAGATATCTCCAATTGATTCTATCGAAAGCCTTTTCAAGATCAATTTTGTATACAATCCCAGCACTTCCAGACCTCAGTCTAGAATCTACCAATTCATTAGCAATTAAGGTACCATCTATAATCTGTCTTCCTTCACTATATGCACATTGCACTGGAGAAATAAGTTTATCCATAACAAGTTTCAGCCTCGTGGATAACACTTTTGCAATGATCTTGTAGACACTAGTAAGAAGACAAATAGGTCTACAGTCCTTGATTGTCTCAATATGGTCTTTTTTTGGCACAAGTGTAATGAAAGTAGAATTATGCTTAGAATAAATAGTACCTGTAGTGCAAAATTCGTTCACAGTACCCATGATATCTGCCTTGATGAAATGCCAACACTTCTGAAAGAACAGTATAGGGAAACCATCAGGACCCGGTGCTTTGTCATTACCTAAATCCCTAATAGCATGCAAAACCTCCTCTTCAGTGAAATCAGTGTCTAAGAAAGTAGACTTTATAGGAGAGATGGAATCAAACTCAATCCCTTCTAAATCAGGTCTAATAACTTCTTCTTCAGTGAATAGAGTTTTGTAGTATCCCACCATATGATCTTGCAGCCTTTTCCTATCAGACACTAATTCATCTCCGATGTATAGTTGCCTTATTCTGTTGTATCTACGTCTAACAGATGCATTGCTGATGAAGAAAGAGGTATTCTTATCTCCTTCTTGCAACCATTTGGTATTTGATTTGATTTTCCAAGAGGTCTCCTCCATCTTTGAAATCTTCTCAAATTCAGCTTTATTTTGTAGATGCACATTCTGTTCTTCTTCAGTAAGGATATTATCTTCAGCTAGCCCATCTAAAGTTTGAATTTCCGAGAGAATAGCATTCAACTTTGTGTTGGTGTGACCAAATACTTCTTTGTTCCATACTCTTAGCTTTTCTTTATGTTCTTTTAACTTTAGACAAAGCACAGTGCTAGGTGTACCCGCAAAACAAAAAGATGACCACCAATCTTCTAGGAATTGTAAGAAACCATTCTCCAAGAACCACATAACTTCAAACCTGAAAGGACTAGGTCCCCAAGAAGGGTCGGAAATATCTAAAAGAAGTGGGATATGATCAGAGGTAAGTCTGGCTTTGGCTAGTTGGGTGACAAATAGGAAGTGTTGTTCAAAAGATGGGGAGATAAGAAACCTGTCTAGTCTGCACATTACCGGATTTGCTTGACCATTGGACCATGTGTATCTTGCTCCCTTCAAGGGTAAGTTAATGAGATCATGTTCAACAATAAACTTATTGAACTTTTTCATACTTCTTGTAATCTTCTACAATTCTTATTTTCATCACATTTGGTAATTGTGTTGAAGTCACCACCAATACACCAAGGAAGATTTTCCCAATAACGACAAACATTATCAAGTTCTGACCAAAATTGAGCTCTCTCAATTGGTGTGTTTGGACCATAAACATTTGTAAGAACCCACTGGAAGTTATCGAACTTATTAGTACAAAGTATTGACAGCGTATACTCACCAACAAGTGAATCACTAACTTCCACAAAGTCTCTATCCCAGAGAATTAACATACCACCGGAACTCCCTACAGATTGTTGTAGTGTCCAACCCACATTCTTATAACCACATTTCTGCTTGATATCCCAAGATGAACAGTGCATCATCTTGGTTTCTTGAAGTATTACAATGGGAGCCCGTATCATCTGTATCATTTTGTGAACCACTGTTCTTCTACTACTAGAGTTCAAACCTCTAACATTCCAAGTAAGGATCTTCATACTCATTGTGAACAGTATTTACCCCTTGAAGTAACTGACCGTCTTTGCCTGGATGAAGGAGAAGAAATTACCTCCACAGAAATACCAAGTCTTTTTAATTCATTCCGCAGCTTAACTGGTATAGTCGGCTGTGATTCATCGACCAAGCAAACCTCAGATCAAGCATCATCTAAAATATGATCTTTGGAGGGTTCAAATCCGGGTGGATATTCCGGTGTGCTGTTCTCAGAGCCACTATAATAATTTATGAATTCGTCAGATGCTAAGAATGGGTCTTCCAGATCCATTAGTGGCAATGCATATTGCTGCTCTTCATGTACAAGCATGTTGTCAACACCATCAATGCAAATTGTTGTTTGAACAGCAAAGTCATTTTGGATTTGCTTTTTTGTTGGCAGAATTGGTATGGGTTTGAGAACCGGCCCAGAGGTGGAAATCTTTGAAACTAAGAATTTCCTGGGATGATATGGAATAGCAGGAAATCCGATACCAAGCTGGACACCAAGTGAAAATAGACGATTAACTACAGTCATGATCCATGTTGGGATTGAGAGTTGAAGTATTTTTTGGTTGGGTTTACGTTGCAGACTGATGTTATGAAAACTGGGTGATACATTAGCAGATTGTGTATGAATGGGACTGCAGGTTGACAGGGTTACATTGGGTGAAATATGAAGTGCATACGGACTTGGGTATTGGAGGTGTTTATTGATAGAGTTTTTAAGAAAATTGGTAGTTGGGTGTTCAACAGATGGTGGGGGTGTAGCTGGGATTTGAACTGGAGGGTTTGGTGAATGGATGGTGTGAATGGGTTCTTCATAAGTGTCAGGGATGGATAATTGAAAAGCTGCAGGCTTACTTACCACGTCGATTTCCATGTCAGCAGAAGTAGCCACATCAGCTGCCTACGTAGTATTGACGCTTGTTTCAGCCACCGAAATACCAGATAGTTGTGTTAACAATTGTGTATAGTTAACCTGCTGCCAAATCTGGGTTACGGTCCTGGTCTTGGATTTTTTTTTATTCCTGGTCCGTCACTTCTTCCTTGACTTGCGCTGTACAGTATCTTTGTCATTAATAACAGATTTGGTCAAAGAATTTGAAATATCCGTGGGATTAGCTGAAGAATCTCTTAGCAGAGAAGATTTCCTGCATGCGACTGTTATAGTATGGCAGTTTTGGAGTTCGCTAGTGCATACCCGAATAAATGTAAAGCAATGCCGTAACTAACTACCGGCATAGTGTTCAACCTAATTTGAATGCCGGTACAGAACATTCAGTACAAAATCACTTACCTTCTCACGGAAGCAATGTTTACGAGAGGTTGATTGTCCAAGTTCGCTTCTTTTCTTCTTCTTGATCTTGAGCAATCAAAGCAAGTCTTTGTTCTAATTTTTGTTGAGCAATCAATTTTGACTTCGATTGGGCATCTGATTTCTTTCTTGGAGGAATGGTTGTGATTCGGGTAGGTTAATCGACGAAGAAATTTTTGAATCGACGATTAATCATCGACGAAGAACGGATGAAGAAAGATGAAGAAGAAGATGGAAGGAAAAAAAAATTCAAAACCTAATCCTAGTGCCGGAACAGATGTGGGAGAATGGGGATATATGAATTTGGTTTTTAGATTTTAAGTTTTAGGGGAAAGGGTATTATAGTCTTTTCATAATGTTTTTTAATTAACCAAAGGGTATTTTAGTATTTTCATACCCAAAAATCACCCCTTAGCAGACACTATTGGTTGGGGGAAGTAATTTATATCCCCCAATTAGTTTCAATATCCCCCAATCGTGGGTTCAAAGAAAAGTGAGAAGTGTGAGGAGAACAATATCATCTTTTTCATACGTGTTATATATGAGGAAAAAAAATCCTCCGCTAGAGACCTGCAACCCTAAAAATTAGAAATGTTGTTTTAGAATTTAGATTACGAAAAAGCTTGACAGACCGTCAAACTAAACCGCCCCAAAAAACCGTCTGAAAAGCTCTCACAGAGACGGACCCTCTGCTGTCCTCCGCGGGGTCCATCGGGTCCACACCAAAAAAAAACTCTGTGAGACAAAATTGGAATTCGGTTTTTGTGTTGTTTGAAAACAGGTCCGTCTAGAACCACTCTTTAGATTAAAAACGGGAATAATACACATCTTGAGGGTTGAATCTTGCGGGGACAAAGAGAGTGAAGTGGGTCGTTTCCTAACCCCACGCGGTTTAGCAGAGAGGTGGGTTTTGGGTGGGACCCACCACACTTCTAGGCCCGGTACATAAATTATTTCCGGATTAAAAAACAAGCATAACTTTAACAAATTTTTCTGTAATCATTTACCCCTACAGTTAGCGTAATTTACAAAATAACAACTCTGAACTTAGAGACCCAACTTGTCTCTCTTTCCCTCACTCGTACTAATATGACATATGTGACTAGCACACATGCATAATTTAGAAGATTAATTGGGGGATACTAAAACTAATCGGGGGATGTGTGCCGGCATGGTTTTTTAATGCCGGCACATATCCCCTAATTAGTTTTAGTATCCCCAATTGCACGTTCATAATTTATCCATTCTTCAGATTAATAAAAAATAATATACTGTAATAAGAAAATATCTTAACGGTTCTTCTCGTACTGTTTTTCCTAGTTTCCTCATGGCTACATAATTTGGGTATGATTTCGAGAGGTGTGGTTAAAATTTTCTTTTTTGATCCGTAAAGAATTGGTGATGACGAATTACTGGTATAATCAACCAGTGAATTTAACACTGTAATATAATGACACCGAAATGTTGTGCTATGTGGGTCGTGCTGTCCTGATCATGCAAGTAACGCGCTCGGCAGTATGACTAGAGTTCTAAAACACTCAGTTCCTGTGAGAGATGATGGTCTCTCAGCATAGTATATCATTAAGCAAACAGGAATAAAAGACGTGTATACCGTGAAAAGTCCTAATTAATCTCGTTCCCTGTCTCTCTTGGAGAGTCCCGGGTCTCCGTATATATAATTGGAGATGAAATCCTAAATATACCGATGGTTGGCCAATACACTCATTGTCTGTATTTCGGGACTTTTTTTCTTTTTGTTGAGATTATTAGTTCCATATTGTCTGGGCATTTAACACTCTGCGGTTTGTAATCCTTAGGACCTCTCCACTCATTACCAATTGGTTTTGAGTCGGATGCCCATATTCTAACATGGTATCAGAGCAGGCAGCCTACTTGCGACGAGTCATTAGACCGCGCCTTTACTCCGCGTCACCTACCAATTGGTTTTGAGTTGGATGCTCATATTCTAACATGGTATCACGCAGGCAACGCAGGATCTTAGATTGTCCATACAATGTGGGACTAATATAATTATTAATCTCAACACGCCCCATCGCGTGTAGCCTCGTTGGGTCTAACAAGTGGACAATAAATCGGGTGACGCGGAGTAAAGGTGCGGTCAAATGACTCGACATAGATAACCTGCTCTAATACCATGTTAGAATATGGGCTTCCAACTCAAAACTAATTGGCAATGAGTGGAGTGGCCCTGAGGATTATAAACCAATCTAAGATTGTCCAAACAATGTGGGACAAATAATCTTAACACTTTTTGATAAAATTCTGGACATTTTAAGACAAATGGTGATGTTGTACACTTACGGTATGGATCTGACA
>JAJJMB010015994.1:1779664-1941563 GCA_023531105.1 Papaver atlanticum
GTTGTACACTTACGGTATGGATCTGACAAAGCAAACTAGTTCATTTTCCCCCGGAAGTACGTTATTAATAGAAAGAAAAAATGGTAAGCTGGAATAGAATCTTGCTAAGGAAAAAGTTGGGCATTCAGCACTCAGCAGAGTCAGAAAACAAGACTCTTTTAAAGTTAAACCAAGTGGAACCAGTGATATGGCACACAAGAGATCCATGACATCAATACACTACAATCTTTCCCTTCCGTTAAGAAATTCAGGTAATACCAATGCTTCAATTCCTTTAGGAAAATCTTTGAGGTTCGGATACGAGTGCAATCGAAGCTTCACCAATCTTTCGAGACCCCTGGTAGAGTCTGGTAATTTGATCACCTTTGTATGTGAAATATCAAGGCTCCCTAGATTTTTCAAAGCTCCAATGTTTTCAGGTAACTCTTCAAAATCTGGGCAGTTCGAGCCATTTACTGTTCGCAAGTTTTGGAGACTAGTAACTGAAGTAGGCAATACTTTAATTTTTGTGTGTGAAATATCAAGGTGCCTCAAGCTTCTCATGGATCTAATGCCTTCAGGAAGTTTCGAAAGAGATTTGCAGTTGCGTAACACCAATGTCTGCAAATTATAGAGATTATTCAAAGACTGATCATCCAATACATCAAGATTCTGACATCCCGAGAGATTCAGATATCTCAAATGTCTCAACTTTGAAAGCGAAGCC
Source organism: Papaver atlanticum (assembly GCA_023531105.1). NCBI lineage: Eukaryota > Viridiplantae > Streptophyta > Magnoliopsida > Ranunculales > Papaveraceae > Papaver > Papaver atlanticum. Next base: position 1,780,371 of record JAJJMB010015994.1, read on the forward strand.
GGTACTTTTTGAATCGATGAACCACTAAGTATAATACGCGCAAATTCCTATTCTGGAAAACATTTTGAATCTGATCACAGTCTCCTACTTCAAGGGCAACGAACGAGCGTAGTCTATCTTTATAAACACCAACTTCTGGAAACATTCTCTGGATATCTTCATCAAAAACTAAATGCAAACGTCGAATTTCAGAAAAACTTACTACCTCCTTGGCTCTTAAAGTTGAGCACCCATCATTTCCAGCAACAGTACGTGCTACATAATGTACAAGATCGTTCAGCTTACACTTCTGAACGTTAGCCAAATTATCCTTATTTTCTGAACTTTGGAATAAAGAGTCGGACAACAATTTGTTAAAATATTCATTTCCAATATCTTCCATTGACACTTCTCTCCCTCTTTGTCTACTAGATGGTACAAGAAAGCCTTCGGCCATCCATAATTGAATTATCTCTTCTCTATCGATCTCACAACCTCTGGGGAATAAAGAACAGTAAGAAAAGCATTGTTGTAAAGCTGATGACGACAGGCGGTCGTAACTTAACTTTATTATTGGATATATGTTCCTATAAAATTCTGCATTGTCTGTAATTTTGCCTCCATTTATTAGATCCTTCCTATCTTCTGTTTCATAGCACAAAGTGATGCCCGTAACTTTGGCAGCAAGTGGTAGTCCACAACATTTTTTTGCTATTTCCTTGCATATGTTAACCATATTTGGATTCTCCAATGCCCCGCCACGAGAAAATGCCTTTTCTTTGATAATTGACCAGCACTCATCTGTTGATAATTCTTGCAAGTGATATACAGAGCTAATCCCTCGGACATTCCATATAATATTGAATTTACGAGTGGTGACTAAAATCTTACTTCCATGAGAACCACACATCAAAATGGATCTTAGCCATTCCCAGTTGTGAGGATACTTAACATCCCACAAGTCGTCAAGTACTAGCAGATACTTCTTCCCTCTCAACAACTTATGAACTTGTGCGACCACTGGATCAGGATTTCCATAATCGTGTTTAGCATTAATATCAATGTGTCGTACGATCTTTCTTAAAATCTTTCTTGCATTAAAATCAGCAGATACAGAAACCCATATTCTGAGTTCGAAATGTGCGATAACAGATTCATCATTGTAGACAGATCGAGATAGTTTTGTTTTCCCAAGCCCTCCCATACCCACTATTGGTACGACTGATAAATTTTCAGCAGAATCGTTTGATGGTGTGATCATTAAATCTACTAATTTTGATATATCCTTTTCCCTTCCAATAATCTTATCAGAATCATCAACCGGGGCTGCTGGCTTCTTTGTAGTGTTACTGCTGCTGCTGGTTTTAGAGAAGGTATGTGTACTACATAATTCGACTAATTTGTTATATTTTTCAGTTACAACTTTAATCCTATAAGCCATCTTTGTTCGAAAAAAAAGACGATTAGAAGAAGAAAAGAAATCTTTTACCTTGAGCAACAAGGGATTGCCCATTTCAGATTGACGACGCATGATTTCATATGAGAAGTCATCAAATACATCCTCTATATCATATGCAACATCTTTGAGTTTTTTCAGCATATGTACTCTAGCATTATCATCCCCTTGTTGTAATGTCTCGGGGTCAGAAGTCAGATCATAAATTATCTCCAGGTTGTGATGAAGTCTGTCCAAGTCATCTTCCAATTCCGGAGCAACCTCTTGAGCAATTGTAAAGATCATCCTAGGTGAAGATTGTGATTTACCGAAAACACGATTTGCTTTCGCTATTGATCTGCTAATAACTGAACTACTGAAGTTGAATGAAAGAAAGTCGAACACACAGGACCATCTGCATGTAGCCTATTTATATATATATATATATATATATGCATGCATAAACTACAAACGTCCAAAAATAATGTAGTTGCAGGAAATCTCATAACTACACCGTTAATAGAATCTATGAAACAATCTAAGAAAACATATTGAAATACTCAAGAACTCTTATTAAAATCTTAAAACAAGTACAATGATATGAAGAAACCCTAACTTGGGGAGCAAATAACTTTCTCTCTCCTAAAAATTTTCCCTAAGCTCACCCAAAAAGATCTCTCTTTTTACAAAGGCGCTCTGCTCCTTATATAGGAGTTTACATAGTGGAGGACAGCTAATAAAGTCCCTAATTTCGGATCTGACGTGCGTCAATGTCGCAGAGGAGTTTATCATTTTCGCACGATTTCTTTACTGTCGCATAGATCTTCACACCTTTCTTGTGATCTGGTTACGTCATCTGGTTCGTCATCTTGGATATAATGTATGCGGTCGTGTTCGCTTAATGCTTACGGAGTTACTTCGCACATAAAACGAGTGTGCGGTATTTTGTACCCACATTTTGCCTCTTCTCATATTGTTCTTTTGGTAGAGAGGGTGGTATGAGAAATTCCAATTTGTTATTCTGCCGCACCCGTTCGTCTCTTCACATTCTTCTCAACCGACATGTTTCCGTAATTTGGGCTTTACCATCTACACGTATTGACTCCTTCCCCTTTTAACCGGCACGTCTTGAGTTAACCGGTTGTTTCCTTTCCCTATTTAATAACTGGAGTGAGGAGAGATAACCTTTTCCTTTCTTTATTCAACCTTCACCTTCTCTGCAATTATTCGGTCTTCATCATCTCGGGGTTTTCGTTCTTTCTTCATACAGATTTACCCATTGTTGTTCTTCTCTAAGCTTTATGGATTCTCATTCGAGGTTAGTATATTCTGCTTTCGATACTATTTTGTTTTTCTTTCCCTCGAATTTTCACTTTGCTATTGTTGATTTGTCTCTGTGTTGTTACTATTCTGCTAGGGATGAACGAGGTAGACCCCATCGAACGTGTTACACCATATTCGAGGAGTATTATTCTAAACTTCTTGAATTCATTAAGCCCTGTGTTTTATCTATCAACGATGTGGATGCGGATGGGAATTGTGGTTATCACATTGCGTCGGAACAAATAGGTCGTATAAGTTTGACGGACGATGAGAACCTAACCCAATGTTAATATTTTAGAAAGACGATGGCCTTGCGCCTACAAGAAGACAAGGATTTTTTACATTTCAATGATGAAGGAAGGATCAAGAAAGGATAAAGAAGTGAGATTTGATGAAACGGTTGCTAGTGTTCAAGGGCCAAAGGGGAATGGACCAATTACCCCATAGTATTGGATGAGCATGCCTCTATGTGGTCATCTTCTGGCGGAAATGTGGAGTTGTGTTGTTCATTTATTTGGTCAGGGAACATATTATACATACGCCCCCAAGTACACCATTTGGGATGAATCGCTTAAGGATCGAAGAATTGTTTTATTCAACCCTAACAACATACATTATATCGGTCTTAGGCTACGTGAAGATTGTCCATTGCCACCGCTGTGTAGGTTTCATTATGACTCAGAGCTCACCAAGAAATGGCTTGAAAAATACGAGCCCAACATGAAGCGTTGGGAAGAGTTAGTCGAGCCGGATCAAATGAAGGGTCTTCAAGTGTTGGAATGAGTATTTTCCTTTTGTTAAGAACTTGAACTATCGGATGTTTATATTTTTTCGCTTTCGTATATTGTATGTTGCAAACCGAACCAAGATTAATGAATGAAAGTGATTTGTCATTTTTGGGTACGTTGGACTCATGAAATTTGTTACATAATCGATCTTATAATACGTTTTTAAAGTCCGATTCTGGAGGTAGTTTGCTGCATATTTTTCAGAATCGGTTTATACTACAACCCTTATAAACCGATTCTGACTTCAACAAGAAACGGTTTACTAAGGAACTATTATAAACCGATTCTGAACAAAACTTGTCTGGGATTATTTCAGAATCGGTCTTTATGGACGATAATGTAAACCGATTTTGGGTAGAAAAAGTTACAGAAGAACACCCAATTTTTAACTAAATAATCGGATTTCATATGGTCTAACATGATCCGAGATTCTTTCAAAATCGGTCTTTATGGACGATAATGTAATCCGATTGTTGGAAGAAAAAGTTACAGAAAAACAGACAACTTTTAACTCAATAATCGGATTACATATGGTCTAACATAATCCGATTGTGGACCATTTCCACTTTTCATAAACTCTTAAAATTGAAACTAGCACGGTTCTATTTCTTAGTGTGAGCTTCAACTATCAATGCCGCTTCGAAATGATAAAACCGCTCTCCTCTCCAAGCTTTATATGCATCTTGTGCAGCAAACCTGTCCCCTCTGTACCTATCGAGAAACTCATTGTACTTGATGCATAATTTCCTAACATGATTCGTCCTTGAACAAATATGGGATGGTTCATAATTATAGCGTGGTTTCTTGCCCGTCTGTTTAACTAAAGGACCCCAACCAACTTCAATCCAAAATATAGTATGATCTTTAGGATCTTCGGGAAGATCCTTGAGAATGTAAAAGTTTCTAATCCATTCGGTCTCTTCATCAACATCCTTCATTCTTTGCCTTAGTTGGAATTGCTCTTGACCTCGTTTCTTTGCCTTGAGTTTCTCTTCATATTTTTTCGCAGCCGATGATGATAATATGGTTTCTTTTGTAGTTATTTGTTTGCTTAACACTTCATCCATTACATTAATATATTTGTTAGGTGATAAAGACGAAGTTGCATTTGTAGTTGTTTGTTCGCTTCTTTTGCGTATCTCTTCTTCCATTGCCGCAATTGATTTGGTTGTTCGCTTGCATCTTCTAAGTATGTGTTCGATTGAATTGGTAGTTGATGATGATGGACTTGACAGGTGCCAAAATTTGATGCGTGTCATAGGTGCAATCAAATTAATTCACTTATATTCTACTTTACTAATGAATGATATAGTAAAAAATAAGGTTCGTTCCCATGAAGAGCAGGGAGTTTTAGTTGTCAAAAATGTCACAATTAGGGGATTTTGTTTTAGATTCAAAGTAAAATCAAAGCAATTAGAAATAATTAAGTTGCAAGGAATGGAAAGAAATATGATCAAGGAATCCTTCTTCGTTACTAAACAGTCATCAAAGTAGCATATTCATCTATTCTTTGTAAATCACAGATTATTACCAACCGTAGGAAAGAAGGTACGCTTAGCTATCCTCAAAATTCCTTATATCAATGGAAAATAGGTATGCTTAGTCCCCAAATTCTATCCGTCTGAACCACCTTGAGGTACGCTTACAAGATGTAATTCAGTCGACTGCCTTAAGGTTTGTGAACTTAGGTTTGATCCTAGAAGTTAAACTCAGTACGCTCGGTCCACTTACTAGGGTTGTTTTTACTTGCGATTGCTCCACAGAATCCCTCTTCAAGGTTTCGCAATTTCTACTTGTGTAAGAGTTATTCAACAATTACGGATATCCTAACTCATTACTAGCATTAGATTCACTAATAAATGACTTAGTTGGCCACCTAAACAATTTATCAATCAATCATAAAATTATTAAAGCAAAAACAAACAATAATCATATGAATAATTTTTGAATAGATTTATATGCTAAATTGAATCATGTATTAGAACTAGAATTCATCCCCAATCACTAAGAAGTTTAGCTACTCATGGTAGTAACAAAACCCATGAGTTTCATATGATAAAATGGTAAAGAAATAGTCACGGTGATGGAAATAGCTCCAAACCCTAGCTTTTCTTCCTTGTGTTCTTCTCTCCAAAACTTGATTCAAGATTAAAAGAAATGCGGATTTTAGATAGAAATTTTCTTTTAATAGGTATCCAAATTATAGTCGTGCCCGTGCAAACTAGGCTGCCAAAACCAGCCATAATGCTCCAAACCCCACGACCACAAATCTGGTCGCATGACAAATTCTGCCCAAATAGTTAGCTGGGCTTGTATCTGGTCCTAAAATTCCAGCCCATATATCTTATTCAGCTGTCAGTTCCAGCGAACTGACAATATAATCTTCGTCTCCTAATTCCCGCGGACATACATGCTTCCGTGAAAAATAATTTCCCCTGGATTTTCAGTTTTTCTCCCGTCAGACTCACGGATACTCACAACTCCGTGAGAACATTTTCCCCCTGAGCTCGGTTAGAATCACGGACAGTCTGGTTGCCGTGAGTTTTTAAACTCCATGACTTTCACTTTTCCCTTCGTCTTTTCACGGTAACTCTCGTTTCCGAGAGAAATAAATTTCCCTGGATTTTCAACTCAAACAGATAACTCCCACATATACCAGGGCCTCCGTGAAAAAGATTTTCTTCTGAGTTTTATTAAACTCGGCCAACCTCTGCTCCTTCTTTCTCGTTAATGCCAGCATACACTTTACCAAGACCAAACTAACTCGACTTAAGTTCTTCAACTCCGAGAAGACATCACAGTACCTCTCGATCTTCTCTGTTATTACTTAGCTTCATCAGCTTCACTGCCATTAATCATCGTGAACAACAACCTTCCCTGAACTGTCGAGCTTTCTATCCATTGAACAACAGCAGCTCAGCTCCATCATTATAAAACAGCACCGCTGTCCCTTTACCGATAATCACCACCATTGCCACTTCACTACCATCTCAATGATCCATCGCATCCTATTGCCAAGGCTCATTCCATTGCTGTTATGTTTCCCAGCTCCATCAACTGCCAATGATCACGACAGCAACCAAACTCGTCTTCACAGCAGCTATAAGACTTCAACAAATCTCCCTGTTCGATCCTGACCATACTCTGCAGCTCTCGGGCCTGCCACCCGATAATGGAAGCAACCCAGTTCTTCGTCAATAGCCATTAACACCAACTGCCGTAAACAGCTCCATCATGATCTCTCTATGATCACCATCAACAGCACAGCTCTCCATTCTTCTCTTATCACCTCAATTCCCTCATCACTGGATAGTTACATCGCAACCAGCAACCCATTTGAACTCCAGAAGCAAACATCCTCCATCTGTCTTCAACCGGATTCTCGCGTGAAAATTTAACCCGCAACTCAAGTTTTCCTGTGAGTCGGAGAAGATGATGGCAGCCCGTAGTAGATTATCCGGGTGCCTTTAGTTACCCTCCTTAGCCTGTCAGTTTCGGAAGACTGACAGTGCAATTCTTATTCCTTGCCTTTCAAATGCCCATAAAATCTTCGTACGATGTCGGAATGACTTCGTTCTTTCGCCTTTGACTTCGTCTTTTCGTCCTCTTCCAGATGATACCAAGAACTCCCAGACTTCAACGAGTTCCACTTGGTCTTTGGCCTTTCTCCATTTGTAGCTAGCTTTTTTTACTGCACAATAAAGTGCAAATTCACTTCTTTTGTATGATTCACCTAATAAAACACAAATAGAGAAAAAGAAACGTAATATACAATAATTTTCAAGAATATAAGCAATTACTAGCATGGATTCGACACTAAATGTATGCAAAATATGCACTTAACAACTTGACATCTTCTAAGTAGTGTATGTTAGAGAATAGGCTATCCTCTTTATATACACAAAGTACCAACGGCTATAATTTCAATTTCAAAAAATAGCCGTTAACAGCCACAATCGGATTATATATATGCACTAATAATCCGATTCTTGATTTCTCTACAAATCCGAACTTGAACCCGGAATCGGTTGATGCATGCATTAACGTAAACCGATTAAGGTTGATGTTCACCCAGAATCGGTTTATGTAGGTGCACAATAAAAACCGATTGCTTGTAACATCAACCATAATCGGACTAATATGGTGCACACATATACCGATTCTGGGTGGATTTTCAAAAAATTTGATGAGTGAATTTCAAAGATTTAGAGGTAAATCATTGTAGAGTACCCCTTAGAAGGAATGGATTAAAGGGATTTAACTCAATCACTTGAATTGTTTGGTTTTGGGTTTTTTTTCCCAAAACCCAAAAAGGATCATTAGATTTCAATTGTTGTTTGTGATTGATTAGGTTTTAGTTTTAGTTTTAGTTTTAGTTTTGATTTAGATAGAAATTGAAAAAAAAATTATTAATGTTTTTTTTATTTGTTCATCAAGTGATTATGATTTTGTATTTGTATTTGTATTTGTATTAGAATAATTAAAGTTTCTTTCAAGGTTAATTTAGTATTTTTACCATCATTTGGACACCCCATATCCTACTCTTAAGGTTAGTTGAAGTAATTGATAGGCCCAAATTAATCACAATAGACCCCAATTTATCCAAATTTTCTTAAATGATTTGATTTGCGTTCAAATTGTTGCCGTGTCAAAAAAAATTATGAGGCAAACTTTTATCTACATCTGTAGCTGTGACCTGCCAAGTACCCACCTTATATTTGGATTTTACACGAACATCCGATGGGAGGTTTGGGCAAGTCCACACTCTCTAGCTTTGTCCCCCCGTCTCTCACATCAGACGCCTATGTACATTGGGCAAAATATCCACGGCTAAGGTCCCCTCATTTTGTAGGTATTATTAGTACCATATATGGCAAACAAGAACTTTATGAGAGCCAGAGGCCACTTTATAAGAGCATCTCACTTTGTTAATTACTATAACCTAATTAGCTGCAGCATCATCATTACATAAATGATTTGTGGGTCTTCTTTCTTTGGCCCTCCATTTTCTTGGAACTAATCGAAAATTTCACAAAAGACTTTGTTTTGTCTGACTCAAACGAATCTGACTGGGGAACTACTACCTATATTAATCTCCGAAACCCTTATCATATTATTTCTGTTAATGGCTAATATGCCTTTGGTTTAATTAGGACTAATGTAGTTCGGTTCACTCACCAAACAAATTAAAAGTATAAGAGTGTGTGGTAACTGCTTTTGGAAGAGTCGTTTTTCTCCATGGTACAAGTCATTCTCATCTAAATCAAATCAGTTACTTTATCCTTAATTCAGTTACTTTATCCTTAATGTGGTTTTGGAAATAAAACAATTTTTTCCATAGTGCAGGTCATTCTCATCTACTTTTTTCTTAATTTGATTTTGGAAATAAAACAATGAAATAACAACATTAATTATTGTTCTCTTTCATCACGGTAGATTATGATGTAGACGAGTTTTGGTCATTATAGATATCTTTTTTTGATAGAAAGAGGGGCTTTGGAAAATCCCTAAAATTATTTATTAGATTACCTCACTCAAATTAAGGTTTGGATTGTTACATAGCAGAAGTGGTAGATAAACATACCCTCCTGTTTCATCATTATACATTGTACATTGATACAACCAATTTACAATGTGAATTCGTTGATCTACATGAAACCAAATAAAATGGAAAAGACTAATCTTACTGGTATTTTGATTATTCTTCAACCATTTAGAGACTTCTTCTTTGATAAGATAAAATCCGCCATAGAAGTAGATTCAGTTAATCATTGTAATCACAATCCATTCCGATAGCCATTGATCTTCTTTGTATAAATCTTGATCATCGTCACGTCGGAATTGTTCGTCTTCAAAGATATGCTTGAATCTCTCATCGGATTTATGTTTAAGAGCCCAGAGGTTATAGTAAAACGCACTAATGGCGATTAGAATTGAAATTATTACAAGGCATGAAATAACCATTGAAACAAAAGAACAGTAACATAAAAATAAATTCTAAAACCTAAATCACAAAGTATTTTTTATTGAAACCTAGGAAGTTAACTATACAATTACAAACCCAAATTTACTTGGAAAATATGATATATCAGATTCAATCCTAGTAAATCTAGGTTTGAAGAAAAAGAATTTTCTGAAAGAACTAGGTTTAGATAATTTTTTGAAAAAAACGGTTATGGAGAGAATTTTGGAGAGAGGGTCGTCATCATTATAGATATCACCATAGCGGTATTCTTAACATTATCCCAACCACAAGATCATAGCCTAAAAGTAATGTTACCACAATCTTTTAAAGAAGTAATAAGACTACCTATTGGCAGAATCTCATACACTTGACAGTTCAATTCCAAGGGAAATTCTCAATTATAATGAGTTGCAGGCTTGCAGCTTCCTTATTGCAAAACTACTGACTTATTAACAAAACCATGAAATATTTATATAATGCATTGTGAAGATTTGTGAAGCGGTAAAAAAACTTCTATAATACTTACCCCGACATCTTGCAAGAATCTCGTTTATAACTTTCTCTTCCAGATATTTTTTTTTTGTTGCTAATTCTTCATTTCCTGTCTCTAAATATATATATTTGGACTTAACAAAAAAAAAAGTCTCTAAATATATGTTTATGGCAATGAGATGAATGGGAGACCTCATTCTTTACAATACTGCTTTGAGGTTTTTGAGTTGGCAAACTTAATATTTCATCGACACGCAAGACCCTTCCATTTTGTGAAAGTTCGATTTCATCAAGCGCTCGGCAAAATGGAACAATTCCCCTTTGTTGAACAGCCGAGGGCTTCCCAGAACCTTAAAAAGGAAAACTATAAAGCCTTGAGTTGAGATGGCACAAGTGACGAGTACAGTACTCTACTTCACAACACAACATATATTGCACTGAGTGAATTCCATGCCTAATATGATCCAATAAAATTAGTCATGCAGCTCGGATATATAAGCAATATAATTGTTAAATTTTTCTAGAAATTTAAGCAGTGAGCACCTAAGTTTATTGTAGAGCGATACATGGTTTCGACTATATGCAGTGCTACAAGTGCTCATTCCGAGTCCCTTATCTGACAAACTAGAAGAAGAAGTAAAAACTAATGAAAAGATTTACCGCATGCATGTATGCCATTCAAAAGATTCTTTTGCAAGGCCATGGCATCAAAGCTCTCAAAAACCTCATCGTATGAAGAAAAGAAATCTTGTTCTGCTTCAGCTTGAATTCTGTGCGCACCCAATTCATAAAATCAAGGAAGGTATTAAAGTCCATATATATGTGACAAATGGTGCTCAAGAGATCACCAATGAGGAGGTAAGAGGCGTTAGAGTTCCTAACTTCGCTCTATTACAAAAAATACAGGGGAGAAAAAGTGAATAGCAGACGCATGGAACGAAAAACTTACATTTCGGACATTTTGGAGTCGTAGTGACGAGCATCGAATCGAATTGAGCCTCCATCAGTTTGAAGTTTTTGCACACCCCAATTCACAAAATCAAAAACGATATTATGGTCCATGTGACAAATAATGCTCAAAATATCACAAGATGAGGCGTTAAAGTTTGTGACGAATGGAGTTAAGGAAAAAAAACTTACATCTTTGCCATCATGTAATCATAATCACTGAATTTACAGCCAAGGATAGCTTCCCAAGTTATGCATACACGTTTGGCCTGTAACGCTACCTCGACAGATAATCGAAAAAGTACGTCTTCTAAGACATCAACAAGAAGATTCTCCATGTCGCTATTCCTAATTTACCTATTGAAGCTAGTTCCCTATTTTCTGTTTTCCAGAAGAGATCTGTTAAAATTTTATAAAGAGGAGACCTAAATATTGCAAAATCAGCTAAATCCAACAGGTTTTAGATAGGTTAATTACAAACTGGCCAATTCGTTCAAAATATCTTTCATTCAATCAGGGAAATATTCTCGGGGAGATCTTAAGCTTTAGTGTAAAGTGAACAGTACCGGCCGGTAAGCGCTTGCGGACCAAAGTCACCAATAAACAAAACATTGGCAGATCGATAGGTCCCGGGTTCCAATCCGTTGGTCTACAACAAACTCGGGAGCATGTAAAAGATAACCAACAAGTGGGACGGGTATTCCCTGGCTGGTGTTAAAACTCTTGGGTTTTTCATAGTAGGAATGAACGTTTAGCCCAAAGTTGTTAGGTTTTGGACGCTCTAATCCTACCCTTTCAAGTCTGGTACTAGAAGGTCCAAATGTACCGTAAAATAAACGAGTTAATTTTTTTCTCAATGATTCAGACTAAAACGATAATTTTTAATGGAGAACACGTCATTCTCATATAAAAAGCAAAAACTAATATGTGTTATGTGAAATCAACAGCTAACCACCAGAAACTTCCTTGAGACATTTGGCTCTTTAATTGGCATTAACAATGATATTATGGTAATTTGTTGAATTACCAACATTCATGAAGAGGATTTATAGCATTTGTAGGGCTTTTTTACCCTGCACTATGGACATTTTTAATATTTACGGTATTGATACATGCATCAGTTGGATGGTATCTTTTTTATATTAACACGTAATGTTATGTTTGCTAAATTGCTTGTATAAAATTTAAAATTGCATATCCATTTTTGTACTTTCCCTTTAAGTCTATTTATCTTGGTGGTGAAATTTACCGGCTTTTAATGCTTTCCCCACAGTTGGTATTATACTGAGCATAGAAATATTTAGTTGATCGCTCGACTAACTGTTTACTGTCTTGGGAAGTAACCTTACATTTTGAATTTACATGTTGGTCCATGGAGTCACCTAACTATATATGTTGGTTTTTGATTCATTGTAAGACATTTAAACCTTGAATCGTCACTAGTGTAAAAAAAGCCGTTTTAAGATAGTTGGAAAGTGTCGTAGGTTTAGCGTCTTTTTCTGCAACGAAACTTTCAAGTTGACTTAGAATTAAGATACTTTCAAGTTGTGCTAGTTACGATACCTGGATTATGTCGCAGATTTAATTTTATAATATAAAAAATGAATTTGGAATTTAGCTGAATTCCAAAGCTGATTCAGCCGAGTTTTAGATCAAATATGGCTGACTACAGAGTTACTGACAGGGATGAAATAAATATGAACTGAACTCAAATCAAATTACCTTGAAATAAAGCTCGGATTTATAAATTCAAATGGTCATTTTAATAAAATAATTGTATTGGTTACACAATTCATAATTGAATTCAGTTTACGCTTAGGTTCATAATTACAAAAGAGAATAAATAATCAAGCCCTGAATTCATACAAGTCATATTTCTAAGTTCTAAGGTTCATAAAGAGATCATACTGAATGATGAACCGAGCCAACAATTCCAGAACACACCTACAACATACAAACGGTGTCAAAATCACTGAAATAAACGAAGTGTGAAAAAATTACTAAAATTTTAATATACTATGATGAAATTTGAAGAACAGCAAAACGAATGTAAGAGCAAAGAATCAAGTTACGGAAGAAAGATGGGATATGCGTTTCTAACATAAACCAAAAGATCAAAATCCTAAAGTGAATCATCATGAATACACGAACTGCCCCGCAAGTAGAACATCAAGCCCAAACCTTTGGTGAAATCGCTAACACCCCGACGTGCGAGAACTACTAGCCTTATACCACATAGTCTTTTACAGTTTACTATGCTATATATGTCAAATACCTAAGATATCTAAATGAAAGTAATCCTAGAAGATAACTAAATGGCCATATAGTCCATCAGACTGAGTATAATCCACTCTGTTCTCAGGGCATTGGATGCATATAACACCCACCACAAGAAAGGGTATGATGTAACGTTACTGCGATGGAATACAATGCAAATGAAAATTGTAGTCAAGACAATTGTATAACCAAAAAGATCATCAATGTTTTGGTTTGTAGTCATAGAAAAATACTATATGCAATGCAAAAGAACATATTAGTGCAACATTTGATGCACGAGAATAATCAGTAGGCAGAATAGTAGACAAACACAAAGAGTCGACTAAAAATCAATTTTACCGTCACAGAGGTGAAGTAATGTTTGATGACTCCTTAATTACAATCTTTCTATGTGGATGAAAAAATATGACATATACGAGTCTTGAACTATATCCAGAATGATATTACGGTCCATGGGATATGACAAATGGTTCCCAAAAAATAAAGTTTCGAACTTCACGGGATTACCAAAAATACAGGGGAACAAAACTACAAATCATACATATGGAATGAAGAACTTACGTTTCAGACAGTTTGGAATCGTAGAGGCGAGCGTCAAAATGTGAGAATTCCAGAGCGAATCCTGCCATGGTTGAATATTAGAACTCATACTAATTGGTCCCATGAGACATGCTATAATCACACAAAGCAATATAACAATGAATGTGGATTATATAGTTACACTTACGTCCCACTTTTCATATTGTTATCATTCAATTTCACTTATGACTCCACACTGGCATCAACCATAATTTCATGTGAACACAAGACTGTCAACTTTCTTTTCAAAATTGTTTTCAAATTTCTATCGATGGAGTTAACAATATGTTGGTCGATACCAATCTCTCAGATCACTGTAATGAGATAAGGGTAACCAACACTCTGGACACTCCTTTGTTTCCATAATCTTGTTTTAATCTACTTAACTTTCAAAAAAAGAAAAACATTTGCACGTTTTACTATTCATCTCCATTTTTTTCCATCCATGTTCTTGAAGTAACATACAACCTCTGTTTCTAGAAAAAAGATACCATTATTTTTTTCACTTTAGCTTAAAAATATGCAAAACTGAAAAAGTGATAACATCTCTTTTCTAGAAACAGAGTAAAATTGGGTAAAGCCCCAGGCTGCGCCGTAAAAGCAAAAAAAAAAACTCAGAAAAAGTTGTAGCCTATGAGCTTGGTCTAGGCCCATCTACCGAAACCCGAACCGGATTATAGGCCCATAACCCATAAGTTCAGACCTAAAAATGAAAAATCTAAAACCCTTCTCAATCTTTGTTACCAGAAGATCCAACAGTCTTAAAATCTCGTCCTCCACCAACACCATTACTAACCAAAACTCTGCGCTCTCTTCCGCCACCGCACCACCACCATCCCTGCTACTGCACCGCCACTTGAGGCGCACTCGGAGAGCATCAGAGGATGTCAAGACCGGAGTTTCAAGCTCCTCCAGAGATTTTCTACAATGAATCGGAAGCTAGGAAATATACTTCTTCTTCTCGGATCACTGAAATTCAGGTACAATCATACCAATAACATTTTTGTAAATTTTAAATCAAATCTTTGTCTAATTTTGTTTACTGATTTTTGTTTGTGGGATTATTTTTTTGTTTAAGGCAAAACTTTCTGAGAGAGCATTAGAGCTTCTTGCATTGCCTGATGATGATGTTCCGCGGCTGCTGCTTGATATTGGTGAGTTCTGTTTGCTTTAGATGAAGAATTTTCACTCTTATTGAATACAGGAGTAATGTTTGCTACTGCAAATTGTGCTTTTATGAGCTGAAGTTTGGAATTAGGTTTTGATTCTTTTCGTGTTTTGTTTTTAGGTTGTGGTTCTGGACTAAGTGGAGAAACATTATCTGAGAATGGACACCAGTGGATTGGTTTAGACATATCTGATTCGATGCTTAGTAAGTGAAATGGTCTTTTTTTTTGTAAAGTGAAATTGCTTGTGCTCGATTTTCATTTAATTTATCTAAGTTTTGGTTTGATAATAGACGTTGCGTTGGAGCGGGAAGTAGAAGGTGATCTTTTGCTAAGTGATATGGGTCAGGTAATTCTTGTTGTTTATTTCCCACCCAAGTTGCCGGCTTGATTAATTTGTGTTTGATTTGTGAGTTGTAGTTTGCAAAACTAGTGATTAGGTAGCTCGGGGCTGCAGATTGGACGTAGGTGCCGAAACCTCAAATACACTTGGCCTCTAGTTTTCTCAAAGTTCGTAAATATTGTTCTAAGAAGCTATTATTGTAATTATAGTGCTGGAACCAATGATTTTTATATATTTGTAGTATTTTCATTCACCTTGAGCAAATAAAAGTGAAAGGCGTTCTTTGATATCAGGAACCTTGTGATACTTAGAAACATAGTTACCTTTTTCTTTGTTGGACTAGAAAGGTTATATAATCGTATTCAAAGATAAAAGAAAAGGCACTATATCGGTGCTACAACTGTAGAAAAGAGGCAAGATAGGCCAAAGAAAGAAGAGTCGGAAAAAGAAGCAAACAGACAACACCTCTACCCTAGATATAAGCTAGATCCCCAATTTTTTCTTCGCCGAGTTCCTTGTTCCCCTACCTAGCTCCACATTTTGAATACTTGAATCAATCGTCTAGCTATCTATATGTGTTTTCTTGTCTTGGTTTGGCATTCTACGATTTCACCATATATATTCTTCGCTTCATTTGCTTTTCCATCCTTCTGTATGCCAATTAAGGCACTAAGCTTCACCAATCCGTCAACCTGTTACTCTACTATCTCCATTATCTTACTGTACTTATCCAATAAACAAACGATGAATTAAAGATATTTCTCTGATAGCTATGTTATATCCTTTCATCCATCTCCATACATACATGTCAATTTACTTTGTGCTAGCAAGCCTGGGCTAGAAATAGTTCTGACAAGCATATAGATGGTTGGGAGTTGGAACTGGCGAACCTTCATACCTTAACCCCCCTTTACCATTATCTTACTGTTTCTGTATCTATTTCTATCATAGGAGATCACTGGTTAAATATTTGATGTTATAAACATTTGTTACCTTTTCGGTTTCAGGGATTAGGTTTTAGAGATGGAGTTATTGATGGTGCCATTAGCATCTCAGCGGTGCAGGTTGGAACTCTTCTAACCTCATATATGAAATGTGCATTGATAATTGGATCAGTTTTATAGTCTAAACTTTAAAGCTTAATTGCTTGGTTCAGAATCAGTTCACATGTAAAGTATGTCTTTTGGTGCATGCACGAGTTAGGCGTTTTTCTTTTTCAGATGCTTTACTCACTGACTTTGACCTGTACTTGTTGTCGCTTAATCAAACAGTGGCTGTGCAATGCTGACAGATCCTCTCATAACCCAAGACTGAGATTGAAGTATGTCTTAAACTGGTTCTTTTAACATCTTATTAAGTTTATCTCTCATGTAGACCTATAATTGAAATGGCACAATTTCATTGTAGGGCATTTTTTGGATCACTATATCGATGCTTGGCTAGGGGAGCTAGAGCTGTTTTTCAAGTTTACCCTGAAAGCAATGACCAGCGTGAATTGATCCTAGGATTTGCTATGCGTGCTGGCTTTGCAGGTGGTGTCGTTGTTGATTTTCCCCACAGGTAAATTTAGGTTGATTTATGATGTTTCTATAACAGAACTTTAAAATCTTTTGTAAAAGTATGGCCCTATAATGACACAAATATATGGCAAAACTTCGCCTTAAACCTTATGTCCAATCACCAAGGTCCACTGCTAGTTGGTTATCTTATGTTTATGGGTAATATCCCCTAAGTGTTCACCCTTGTGGCCTTGTGATGGAGAGGGGTTATATGAAGGAGTTTGTGACAGTGAAATATGTCTCCACAAGCTTCATAATAACCCTCCACCACAGGGGTTACTTTGTAGACATTACCCCTTAAGGATAACAATATTGCCAAGTGGACCTCTGTGATTGGACATACATTTGAAGTCCAATAATTATAATATATATAGGTCAATGTAGGGCGAGCTCTTTACTAGTTGAATCATTGTTTATCTTGCGAAATTAAAAGGTACGCTTATGTCACAATATCGAGAATCAAATACTGAAATGTCTAGATGTAACCTTTCCTGGTACCCTTGTATCCTTTTGGCCAAGGGTAATTCACATGAGCTCCCTACATCCCCTCAGCCCATTCTCTGTCTCTTGAAAATGGATGGAGGGATGGTATATGTCATCCTCGGGCATGGAGTTTGTCAGCTGAAAACGAGAAGATTGCCACTTTGGTGTTTCTTTGCTAAGTAACTTTGTAATCCCATGTGACATAATAGCATAGCATTTGCTATCACAGATCAAAATTTGGTCCACAGATTAGTTTTGGCTGAGATGATTAGAAGATTATGTAGAGCAATTGAATTTTGCTATCAGATTAAGTAAATCTTAACCACCTAAAGATTTACGCTCAGTTGAATAAATGAAGAAAATTAACTAATAACTGGCTCTATAGGGTCGAGGTATTGCCTACTCAGTAAACCCTTTTGTGTCTTATTGCGTTGAGGAGCATGTACTTATTGATTTATTCTGATCTATGATGCGAGCTAAATTAATGGTACTGTATTTGTGAATTTTTATTTCTTTTACATGGGAAAGCAAGTCATAAATCGTTGATTATCATTTTTAGAGATTTTATATTGTGTATACTAAAGTGCAAAATTAGTTGGACTGACAATAATTATGTTCACAACAGTTCTAAGAGTAGGAAGGAGTACCTCGTATTGACTTGTGGTGCACCATCCCTTAGCACGGCCGTTCCAAGTGGCAAAGAAGGAGATGAAGAAGAGAGCTGCTCCGAGGATGAGGGTAGTGATGATGAAGAAAATAAGACGGTAAGCTCTCTGTTTAAATGTTTTTGTCTATGTTTTCACCTCGTGCTGGAATATGTAGAACATCCTATAATTATGGCCGAGCAAAAAATTTAGAAGCATGAAGATTTTTAGCGCAACTTAGATGTGGTACAAGGCAATTAAACTAGCCACCATGAAACACCAGCATCTCATTAAAATATCTTTTTAATGTGCAGGTTTCCATGGCGGACAGGCAACGACCAAAGAAAAGACAGAAAATAAACAAGAAAGGGAAGAGTAGAGAGTGGGTGCTTAAGAAGAAAGAGCAAATGCGGAAAAAAGGAAACGTTGTGCCTCCAGACTCAAAATACACAGCTCGCAAAAGGAAATCTCGCTTTTGATTTTGTTGTTGTTGTGGTGTTAATACTGTTTGTATTTCATCACCGGCTTCTCAGAAATACCTGTTTTTTGCTCTTACTTCTGCAAAGATGAAAGAAACTGAAATTGTCTCCTTCTGGAAATTTTGTTTATTTAGTTTTAATATGTTTGAATACTTGTAATCTGTATTAACGTAATCGCAGGAGCAAACAGCCATTGTTTAACACACTCCTTACTCGTCGAGTAATTATTTTTTTCTTCCAAATTATGTCCCCTTGTCTCTTAAACTTTCTGCACCGTTTTGGCTGTCAATTGGTATTCGGGATCGACGCTGAAAGGGTGCATTCTGTGGTTGAACGGTGCTAAATTAGAACTCCGTAGAAAAAATAAGTTAGGCATCAGACATGCCATTGTAGTTTGTAGCCAACAAATTGGTCTAACATGCCGGTGTACGCCATTTCTTCAGGATATTGGCAAGAAGCACCTAAGCCTAGAGGCATCCAGGGAAGTGGGGCAGCTGCCCCCACTTGCATACACTTTCAAGTGGCTTCCAAACATTCTGGATACAATGAGCCCGAAGGTAAGAGGGGCAAATGCCCCCACTCATGTAAACCTAGCTGGGCCTCATCTCAACGCACTTCACCCATTCTTAAGAAGGGTATGCAACAAATATTACCAAAACTACAGTGACTTGCAAATAGACTTTATAATAATACAGGGACGGTTTAGGTAATTTACATGTTTCTCGCCTTAGGGTTTTGAGGTTAACATATAAAAGTTGATTTAGGGTTCAGTCTCTCTTCTTCAATCTCCAAAAACTCCCAGAGCAGCAGCAGCACAAAGAAGAAGAAAAGCCCTAAACTTCTCATTTCCTTGTAAGTAAAAACGAATCTCTCGCTTGATTTCGTTCTTATTGTTTGATTTTGATTCTGGATTTGATTGATTGAATCTGATCTTTTGTGAAATCCCTTGTGTTGTTAGGTTAAGAAGAAAATGACAACAGTACCAGGGTCTTTGATTTGGGAGATCATTAAGAGGAACAACGCTTTCCTCGTCAAAGAGTTTGGAAATGGAAATCAGATGGTTCAGTTCAGTAAAGAACCTAACAATCTTTACAACGTTAACTCCTTCAAACACTCTGGTAAGAGAAACAACAACCTGTCTTGTGATTTGGGTTTTTTTTTTAGATTTTAGGGTTTTTGTTAATGATTTGTTGTTGGTGGTGATTTGGGGTTTTGTAGGGTTAGCAAACGCAAAGACTGTTTCAGTTCAAGCTGGAAAAGATTCGGGTATTGTTCTTGCTACTACCAAGACTAACAGGCAAAAGAACCCATCAGCTTTGGTACACAAAACTGTCATGAAGAAGGAATTCAGTAGAATGGCCAAGGCTGTTGTCAACCAGGTAATTTCACAGAACCCTTCTCTTGTTTATCAGATTCTGTAATATATTTTATGATGCATACATGGATAGGATAGCTTGATTATGTTTGTGTGGTGTATATGATTCAGTAAGATGTTGAATAATGTCTGTTTGGTGTAAGAATATGAGTTCATATTGTGATGACTAAGGCTGGAATTTGGAATAATCACATTCTGTTTGTTATGTTGAAGTGGGGAACTGTCAATAGTGAAGTCTAATTGATACCCCATTAGCTGATTGATATCCTATTAGATTTTACCAAAACATTAGTCATGTGTTCTGTTGACATATATGTTTCAATGAGGATGATGACTTGCAGTATTGTGTAGTCGGTTATGTTTCACTTTTATGTCTGTATTGCTTTCACTGATGCTTAGCTGCTTATGTTTACTTGTAATAGCATTACTAAGGCTTCCACCGATGCTATCTGCTCATTCCACCAATGGTAGTGTATATGATTCAGAATCCTGTAGAGTTTATATTGTGATGAATAAGGCTGGAATTTGGAATAATTAGTGGGAGGTCTCATTTTGTTTGTTACGATGAAGTTGGGAATTGTCAATAGTGAAGTCTAATTGATACCCTTTTAGCTTAGTCTACGAAAACATTAGTCAGGTTATCTCCGTTGACATATATGTTTCAAGGAGGTTGTTGACTTAGTATTGTGTAGTCTGTTACTTTTTGCTTTTATGTCTGTATTGCTTCCGCCAATGCTTAGCTGCTCATGTTTACTAATTTTTCAACTACTGCTACTTTATAGCATGTGTTAGGTGCGCTAAATATTCTTGCTCTTCTTAGGTTTGTTCTTAGTGCTTTTATTTTGTTGCAATCTGGTTCTCCTTTACTTCTTTTAAACATTTCAAATATCATAGGTTTACTAGGTCTCATGCTAGGTTTGTTTGTGTCATAATTCTTTCATTTCGATTGATTTCCATGAAACTAATTATGCAGTCTTGTATACTCTTCTTTATATTCTTAAATGCTGATTGCTTGTTATTGTTCAGGTTGCTGACAACTTCTACAGAAGGGATTTGAAGAGTGCAGCTCTTGCAAGGTTGAGCGCTGTTCACAGGAGTCTCAAGGTTGCCAAGTCTGGTGCTAAGAAGAGGAACAGGCAGACTTCCAAGAAATCTAACAGGGCTTAAAGATGCAGTCGATCTTCTCTTTTTGTTCTACAGACATAACAAGGGTTTTGGATATGTTAGTGTTAAAGAGTTTGAATATTGAATTTAGTTCTTTTCATTTTCTGGTTATCAAACTATGAATTGGATAATGTTGTTGGTCAATGTTTTCTACTTAGTCATGAAGGATTACCTTTGCCTACTTTCTGTTTAAACCTTTTGTCTACTCCGTTTATTTCTAGGAGAAATTGTGTCTCCATTAAATTTCCCTAGTCCTGCCGGAATTACAGCCTAAATTTCCTAGGATTTGATACTAGAATCAGAAGAGCCCTTTAGGATAGCATTTCTGAAATGTCACATACCTCACGCTCATAAGTCACAACTCTGGATTTCTGCATATGAGCCTTTTCGTGTTTCATATGAGGCTTTGCCTATTTGGGCAAGTGAGCAATATTATTTGCCTCTCTATGTGTGCATTTCCAATTTACAAAGTAATTCAAAATGCTACTACAATCAATAATTAAATTTCGTGTTTTCCACTTGATTGCGCCAAAACACTTGATTGCGCCTAATCCGCTTCTGTCACCTCCAAATGCATTGATTGGTACTCCTTTATTTCTTGCCCAAAGTGCCGCTTCCAATAATACTTTAACTTCAGTTTATTCAGGGTCTATTCTATTGCATTGGTCATATAGCTTCTAACTCCAGTTGTATTATCTATAGAATTTCTTAAAATTACACCAACATCATATGTTTCATTTTTAAATTTCGTGTTGTCCACTTGATTGCGTCTAATCCGCTTTTTTCATCTCCAAATGCAATGTTTGGTACTCCTTTACTTCTTGCCCAAAGTGCCGCTTCCAATAATGCTTTAGCTTCAGTCTATTGCATTGGTCAAGCATTGGTCATATAGCTTTTAACTCCGTCTGTATTACCTGCAAAATTTCTTAAAATTACATCAACACCAACATCATTTGTTTCATTTTTATATGTTGCATCAAAATTCAGTTTAAGTTAAGGATTTTCAGGTCTTTTCCAATCTCTTTTAATCTGGATTTCAGTTGGAGCACTAGGTATAGCAACTCTAGTATTCACTCTAATCTAATTTGAATAGTCTAACTGAATCTGATGTACTACTTGGTTGATGCTAGGTTGTAAATTATCAAAAAAATTCCTATACCTAAATTTCCAGATATCCCACATAACATAGCGGAACCATTTAAGCATATTCCCTCTTACTCCATTCCGATTGTTTACCTGAAAAAAATCGCAAAGCTAGTCACTAAAATCAACATTAGCCAAACTTGGACCAAAAATTAAGATCAATAGCATTCTAAATTGTCTTGCTGAAACTACAGTCTATGAAGATATGGCGCATGCTTTCGTTGTGCATATTACATAAAGGCATATAGGATCAATATTTTGGCAGAATTTAGCTAACTTATCACCTACATGCAGACAATTCTGGAGACACTTCCACAAAAAATGGAGTATATTGTAAGGAACATCAGTTTTCCAGAAATGTATCCATGAAATAGGAACAATATTAGAAAAACCAACCGCTTGATTCCTACAGTTTATTGCTTTATAAGCAGATTTTACTGAAATTGACCGTTAGAGCTAGGTTGCCATTTCGGATAGTCTTTTCCTTCATACAGTATCCTTATATTCAAAATTTTATCTACAGTTGGATTATCAAACAAAGCTGGAATCACCTGCACATTCCAAGTTTTAGTATTAGCATCTATTAGCTGAGAGACAGTCTTTATATTATAAGATGCAAAATTATAATTAACATTAGAAGGTATTGATGGTATGCATCTATTTTTTCAAACATTTATAGAAGTTCCATCTCCCACATCCCAATAAGTATATTGTTTAATAGTTTCCAGACCCCTAAAAATGCCATTTCGTATACAAGGACCATTAGAGATAATATTATCATATAAAGGATTAGAGTTGTGAAAATACTTACCTTCTAAGATTTGAACCCATACATCATCACGAGAATGCAGCGTTCTCCAGGCTAATTTAGCAAGTAAAGCATAATTCATGATTTCATTTTGTTTAATATTCAACCCCTCTAAAGTTCTTGGTTGAGCAACTTCCCTCCATTTTTTAAAATAGACACCTCTTTTTCAATTTTATTATTCCACTAGAAACTCATTTGGATGGAGTCCATCTTATCAGTTAGATTCTTAGGAATGGGAAAAACAGACATATGAAGTGAAGCTAAGCTACCCAGAACAGATTGGGTCATAACTATTCTTCATGGAGTTCTCAAAAGAATTTGTTTCCAAGGGACAAGTCTATCACTGTATCTATCAAGAAGAGAAGAAAAAGATTGAATTTTACTCTTTTGAATAAGAAGAGGGGCACATAAATATTTATCATTAAGAGCCAATTTCTTGATGTTCAGAATGGTAGAAATCTCATTTTTTACCTGGTTGGGAACCCCTAAACTAAAAGCAATGCCATATTTTTCATAGTTGATAGACTAAACTTAGAAATAACTAAATTGCTCAATGATATTAATCAAATTCCTAGCTTCTCTTCCATTATCTTTAGCAAAAATAAGAAAGTCATCTGCAAAAAAATATATGAGAAACTGCAGGGCAATATTGACTAAATTTATACCATGAATACGATGATTATGTTCAACGGATAGATAATAAAGCTTTAGAGAAAAAAAACCCATGCGTAAAGGGACATAGTCTAAGACCTATTTGAGGAGTAAAAACCTAACCCGAAGAGCCATTAAGCAAAATGTATGTTGACATAGTGCTTATACATTGTCCAATCATAGTGCATAAATTATTACAAAAATGGCCACTCAAATCGGTCAAGCGCTTTTGACATATCAAGTTTCATTGCCATCCAACCTTTTTTAGCCCTGCATTTCTTCATAGAATCCACAAGTTCGTGGGCAATAACAATATTATCTTGTATATATCTCCCAGCGACATAAATATTTTGAAAAGGAGATATATTTTTTTTAAGAATTGACTTAATTCTAGTAGCTAGAATCTTAGAAATAACTTTCTAAGAGGCATTACAAAGACTGATAGGCCTAAAGTCCGTTATTCTCTTAACAATTCTAACTGATCCATGCCTATTTGGCGCTCTCCTTGCTGTACAATGGAATGATCTTCATGACATATTGTAGCTTTTACAAAAAGCTAAAATTAAAAAGACCGTCCAATAATTGATCAAGGGTTGACAAGTCATTTTTGTTAATCTTGCTTCTTTTTGTCATTACATAGCGTCTACTCGAAGGATCCCTCTGTTCATCGTGCTTGGGCATAAGCCGCAAGCTGAACAAGATCTTTCGGTTGATATATGATTCTTTGCTTCTGACCTCCATTCAAATTAACACCTCTCCCTCCTATAATTGTTCAATCCCGGAAAAGCAACACAACGAGGTTCTTTTTTCTTCCATACTATTCTGTCCATATCTTTTCCAAGTAGTATGTTCTCCTCTATATTCTCACTCTGTATTATATCCAAGGTTATCGAGAAACATAAGCCTTTCCGTGTAATCAAATCTCACCTGATAGATTTTTCATTTCCCCCAATATGCAAGAAAGTAAGCTTGACGTTACCGAGCCAACCGTACCAAAAACACCCATCCTCATGCCATTAAACACACTCAAATTGACATCTTTCAATGTACGAGTTTTCAAATATGTGAAGAGAAGATTATGTTCAAGATATTATGATCATGAATATGTGAAGAGAAGATTATGTTCAAGATATTATGATCAAGTCAAAGATTGTGAAGATAATTAGGTGATTAGTTTTCTAGATATATATTGCCTAGTCAAACAAAATACTGAGATATTGTATTATCTCCTAAAATCAAATAAAATATTGTATTATCAATAGTGAGATACTGAGATATTATATTATTTCACGAGGTTTAGTTTAGCTTTATAAACAAGGATTCTATTGTAAATGTACAGTCATCTCAGAAGTTCTGATGAACAATATCATTCACCCTTATGGGTTTCTCCGTGGACGTTGGTCGAGATTACCGAACCACGTAATATCGTTTGTCTCAACTTTCCTGTTTCATTTGGTATGTAGATTTGCTTTTCTTGAATATTCATTTTATCATTGATTTTTTTTTTTTTTTTTTCTATAAATGATATTCATCTCAAGTTTGATCTACATTTCAAAATTTGAGATGGTATCAGAGCGGTGAGATCCACTCAAATTGCTTCCGCTTTCTATCTTGCTGTCATCATATTCATCGATTTTTCTCAAACCGATCTTCAACGGTAATTTGTTTTTCTTTATTGATGATTATTTAATCTATTCATATTTTAATTATCAACCACAGTTATCATCCAATAACTTTTCCTAATCTATTGTTTTTAAGGATTTATTTAACAATTGTCAATAACACCATATCTTTGGTTAAGGGCTCATGTAGTCATGTTAATTTTGATTTTTTTTAACGAAATCCATGTCTGATAATTCCTACTGCATAACACCATCAAGGTTTTATCTCAGATAAATCATCTGAAGATCAATAATACTATTCACCATACGTGGTTTGTGTGGATGTAGGCCATTAGATCCAAAACATGTTAAAACCTCTTGTCATGATTTCATTTTCTCTTTTGATCTATGATCCCTCGATACCCATAATTTATTATGGTATGAGAGCGCTGAGATCCGCTCAATTCGCTTCCTAATCTATTTTACCATGACCAAGTATTTCATGGTTGTTTCACTTATTATTGATTTGGATGAGTCATTCCCAAACAATCAGTTGCTTCCGCTTCTTATATTTTATACAATCATTTGGCTTTGTTCTTGCTGATGTGCAATGTAGTAAATCAAATAATCATTTCAGTCAAATATGTATCTTTTATCATCAGAGTTTATATCACTCTGTTATATATGTTTTTTTCCTCCTATGAAAAAAATAGTTTGTTCCACATTCGTTTTGAGTATAATGAATTTTACTCTGGTTATTTCTTTGTTGGTGTCAAACAACTTCTTGTGCCAATAATTAT
The DNA here is from genome assembly GCA_023531105.1 of Papaver atlanticum. Lineage (NCBI taxonomy): Eukaryota > Viridiplantae > Streptophyta > Magnoliopsida > Ranunculales > Papaveraceae > Papaver > Papaver atlanticum. The sequence goes on from JAJJMB010015994.1 coordinate 1,806,373, forward strand.
CTCTATATCTTATCATCATCAAAAGATGTCTTTGATTCTCTCAACAACTAATGACCGCATTAAACTATTCTTGTTGCTTTTTTCGTGCCATGGTTTGATCGATCAAATTTCAATAATTTAATCTCCTAACAATAATATTCAGTTCAAAATATTGTTCGGAAACACGTTTTCTTTAAAATATATTTTTTTGATATCAAATTTTCCTCTCTAAATATTTCCATATGCATCAGGAAATTTTCTTATTTCCATCTTTTCAATGATGATTTTGTCTCAAAGTTCTATTCAAAAGATTGTTCAAGTTGAACACTTCCAACATCTCCATGTCCAACTCGAGTTGAACACTTCACCTAATTATCTTCACAACTCGAGTTGACCGAGATTTTGCGGGGAGATATGAATATCTTGGAATATCATGTACGTGTATGTGCCGTGAACTAAGGTGGCGATGACCGTGCATATGTGAAGAGAAGATTATGTCCAAGATATTATGATCAAGTCAAAGATTGTGAAGATAATTAGGTGATTAGTTTTCCAGATATATATCCTGGCTTGATTGGGGTATACCCAGATTAATTGGGGTATACCTAATGAGACAAAATCCAAGACATTTAGAAGTAAAATAGGCCACCCCTTAACCATATATTTTCTAAATGGCTAATATACCATGTTTAATTAACACTAAAAATTCTGATTAGGTTAATTAATTGAGTTTAGATTAAAATTTTGAAATTATGAATTCAGTAGATTAAACCTTTTGTCTGTCTTATGAGTTCGATTTTGATCAAAAAATTTGGTTTTGAAAATGTGAAAAGTCGGCAAGGTCGACGTTTGAATAAGGTGCCGACTAAGTTTCGCCGGCATGGTTGACATTTGAATAAAGTGCCGACAAAGTGAAGCTGGCATGGTCCGCGGATGAAGAAAAAGACGACTATTTGTAGGCCGGAAGGATCTTTGAATGAAGAATATGCCGACTATCTTGGGCCAGCTATCTTATGGTCGGCATGCAAATAATTTCTAACATTGCCGGCTGACTTATAGTCGGCATGCGAATAATTTCAAACATTGCCGGCTGTTGAAAAGTCGACAATGTAACCTTTCCGACCTGTAGTTATACTCAACAGAAAACAGAATATGGGAAGATGTAATTCACTTTATTCATGCAATTTTGGTTACTACATTGATTGAAACATAAAATCTAAATCCTTGTCGACGGAATAACGAATGCACATAGCATGTGCATCAATCCTTTGAACCCCTAGGCGACCCTAATGGACGAGTTATAGTCTCGTGAGGGTTTACATAGAGATCTACCTACAAAACCTACACTAAAACTTCTAAAGCTATCAATCTTCGCCCGAGGAATCCGATGACGATACACCCTCCATCATCTCCGGGGCATACTCCGGGATTTTGGATATCATGAATTGATAGCTTGCATCGAATGTGAATGCTTCCCCCTTTTCCTCCAAGTAGCGCGCGTTGACGACTTCATGCTACAAAAACACAAACACAAATTTACTTTGTTAGTGCGGTTTAAGTTGGAAGATCAAACAACTTGGATTACGTAAAATAAACCACAAAAATACTTACAAATTGTTCAATGGACAAGTTAAAGTGGGTAGCGTTGAAAATCGATTTTTGGATAGCTAAATAAGCAAGTATCGCATTTTCGATGACTAGGTGTCTATCATGAATTTGTTGAACACTTCTTCCATTAGGATTCCCAAACTCTTGCCTATATTTGTTGTATACCCTAGCCCAAAAGGTTACGGCATCCACCCTTACGGAGGACTGCCTTCTAACTCGAGTTTCCGCGTACCAAGCTTTGGTGATTGCCAAATCTTCATTTGAATCAAATGATGCCATTGTTGTTTGTAGAGGTATTGGGAGATTTAGATGGAGTATATGATGATATGAGCTTTGGAGAGTATATGCAAATAGGTTTGTGTTGTTGTTGTACATAAAACTAGTGTATTTATAGGATGGTGCCCAAATTTGGACGTTATGGTAGTCAATCAATGCACTTGTACTTGCAAAAATTTGAATTTTGAAATCGCCGGCTAGGTTTTTGTTTCCCGAACATGCCGACTAAGTTTGGCCGGCAGGGTCGTAATTTTCTTACCTTGCCGACTTTATTATGATTTTAGGCACCAGGAGTTCTTTTTCTTCTATTTAATAGTCGGGAAGGTATTTGGTCATTAGCGTGCCGGCTGTTATATAGTTGGCAAGATCGTGATTTATAACCATGCCGACCTTGTTATGATTTTAGGCATCAAGAGAAGGTATTTTATGCAACACATAATCGGCAGGGTCGATAATTTAATACTTTGCCGGCTGTACAATAGTCGGCTAGGTATTAATTTGCTTACCTTACCGACCCTGGTAACTACACCATTGAAGCTGTCAGGGCCGACAGTCTGGCAGTTCACAACCTTGCCGGCCCTGGTTTAGTCGGCAATGTAATTCAAAAAACCCTGCCTGCGTAATTATTGAAACTTTACATATCTAAACAAACCATTCATTCAACAACTAGAAATCCAACATTTTTTGTCCAAAATACGAAAACATGTCCCATAAACCTTAAAAAAAACATATGTCCAACAATTAACCTTAATATTTTTCCACCACAACATAAAGAAATAAACTAAAAATGCATTCATTCACCACCACGACCACGACCACGGCCCCGTTTAGCATTATCACGACCACCACCACTACCACTACCACTACCATCATCACGGGAACGAGCCCTCTTTTTGTCAGCATTCATCTTGGCTTGTGCTTCCCTCCTGGCTATTTCTTCCCTCTTTACTTCAGCATCAGCTTGCTTGAAAAATTCATAGGCATCCTCATTGTCAACATTGCTAGCATAGTCAATGTGCTTGGTTTGCTCTTCAGTCAACAAAGGCTCTCCTCTGTCTCTCGCGCAACACAACAACTTCACAAAGGTCTTCAAATGCTCCTTCTATTTTCAATTAAACAACAAACAATTAATAGAATGATTCGATAAAGTAATCTTAAAACAGTAAGAGCAACTCTAAAATACTTACAAAGAACTTAAGACTTGTTGCTAGGTCTTTCGCTGACATCTTCCTTTTACGAGCCAATTTTTCAGCAGTCTGTTCCCTAATCACAGTAGGACGAGCCCATCCCATGTACCACGTCATGTATTTCTCATGACCTTCATGACCTTCGGTCACCTCGTCCAAAAGATTCGTATCGACTTTACGGTCATGTCTTCCATTCCAATGATCGTTAACTGGCGCTGGAGCGTAACGAACGTCAATACCTTTTTGGGACGTGGTGCACTCCTCCCTTACCACTTTAAAGAACGGCTCAGCATCGAAATGGGGTTCTTCTTGGACGTAACCCAATTATCGCATCACCCGATGTGGATCGTACATTGAAAATCCATGGGAGAACAACAAGGGACCGTAGTATAATGCAACATCATCTCTCCTTTGGATTAAACCTTGATTTCTAGCATCTCGATATGGATCAAATATTACCTCATCCGCAGTCAATTTGTCTAAGGAAATTCGCACGTTGATAAGCTGCTGCGGCATATCCTTATCCTGAGTACCCTTAAAACTGTATCTTTGTCCTCTTGGCTTATCAATCGCAACATTCTCATTCACTTTGACGTAGGAGTTGGCTTTCACTAAAGTAGGGAAGTGCTCATATATCCAAACCTATGCAAACACAAAGTATAATAAGAATCTTACATTACAAGCATTTTGCAAATATAAATGATTTACACAATAAAATTACCTGGAAGAGACATATATTTCTATTAACTTGCGCAATGAGTGCCCTTGAAGCCTTTGTCAACTCATTGTTCAAGAAGGCGACCACCGCAGTACCCCAAGAATACTCATGCATCTGATCTAAGGGATCCAATAGTTGCATATACCTGGCGTCGACCAAGCTTCCGGAACTGTCGGGGAAGATACATTTGCCCAGGACGTATAAAAAATAAGCTGACGCGGTAGCATTGATTCGCACCAAGTCCACCCTTCCTTCCTTATCATAGATTTCCTTGGTCCCAGATAATGTATCCCTCAACTTCTTCAAATTAAACTTCTTGCTTAGATGACCATCCTTCATCACAAGCATAGACTCCGTCTTAATCTGATCCTAACCGAACAAAGTTTTGGTCAATTTGAAGATATCCTCCCAATAAATGCTATAATCGAAGCCCTCACTGATTGCTTTTCCCTCAACCTCGAGGCCTAGAATTTGATGAGCATCATCGGGAATTATCTCCATCTCACCGAATGGGAATAACATTGTATCAGTCTCTCCGTAGAACCTCTCACAGAATGCAGACACGGTAACTCTATCATACTCAATATTCGAACTCTCCACCGCAGGCCACAACCTGGAGTTCTTGACAATCGCTTGCACCTCGTCACATTCCTCGTCAAGTGCCCAGTTCTTAGTAACTGAACATGAAGCTTGGAGCCTCAAGAGATGTATGGCATGCTTGTGATCCTAAATACCAAAAACACAAAATGAAAAGAAATAAAAACACTTGACGCAAATTTAAGATAGATACACTTAAATAAAAAACAAAGACGGATTGAGATTACTTACGACAGTATTTTGGATTTCACATGCCCATGAGTCTTTGTATCCAAAAAGAACATTTCCACCATCTTCTGGGATCCCCTTTAGAGGCTCACCTGGTTTCAGTGTAACCTTCAATTGAGGGGGAGGCATGTGGGAATCAGCTGGTTTAGTGATAACCCTCTTCTTCTTTCTGGTTTCAGTTGAAGTTGAAGCTTGGGTTTGTTGATCATTAACTTGAGAGTTTGTTCTCCGTCTTCTTCTTCTTCCTCTTCAACAATTTCATCTTCGATATCCTTATCTTTATCTCCATTACCATCATCATCATCATTACCTCCTCCAACAGGTGGCATGTCTTGATCACCATCATCATCATCATTGTTACCTCCTCCAGCAGCCGGAGTTCTTTCAACAACATCATCATCATCACCTCTTCTACCAGATGGAATTGATAGGTCTTCATCTGTAGTTTCATCCGAATCATTTGGTTCCGGTGGTGGTTGAGAATCATTCCGTACACGGATCTTGAGCGTTCCCGGCACAACGAATGCCCCTCGATGTGTTGCAGTCAAGAGTTTGTCACCAACGCGAGGAGGTCTTAAAGGAGGAGTAACAACTCTCTTCTCCTTTTGCAACCTGAACAAGAACAATTAATAAAAAAAATTCATAAGTCGGCAGTGTCGACAGGTATAACCAATCCGGCGGAACAATGGTCGGAAGGGTCGACTAATACAATACATGCTGGCTAAACTATAGTCGGCAGGGTCTTATTCAAATAACTTGCCGGCTTATATCAAATATGAACAAAGTAGATACAAGGATTTTCCACATAATTAGTCGGCAAGGTCCATTACCCATACATTTCCGGCTACAAAACAGCCGGCATGGTGGTATCCAAATACCATTCTGACTTTAGGCATCAGGAACCACTTTTTTCTAAACAATCCGCCGGCAGGGTAAAAAATTATAACGCACCAACTAAAAAAAACAACGCCGGCAAGGTCTTAGGTTGAATAGCTTGCCGACTCTGTAAAAAGAAGTTACAGGTATTCAACAGCCGGCAAGATCTTCAACCTAAGAGCTTTCCGACTAACCCTAACTATGAAAAGTCGGCAGGGTCGAGGAACATACACCTTGCCGGCTAAATAACTGCAAATTCAAACATTCGATTTTTCTGACCTAATTTACCATGCAAACATGAAATTGAAGTACTGGAGTGTGTTTAAGTAGGCCCTTACTTTCTTAATCTTGTCATTTCTTCGGTTTCAACGGCGTTGATCTCTTCTTCTTCGACGGTTTTTTTCTTCACTTTCCTTTGAACTAAATTTGCAATTCCAGGGTTATACTCATTGGGTTTTCGATTTGCTCCTTTTATACGACTAGGCCTCGGCCGTGGTGGTTCCATGTTTGAAGATTAATCGGAATTTTTGAATCAACAATTACGACGAATTAATCGACGAGTTTTCAATGGTGGTGTGATGGAGAGACGGTATGGTAAAGGTGGAGGAGAAGAAGATGAGAAGATGAAGATGAAATGAAAATGATAATTGATTACGGTAATAAGAATTATAAAGGGTAAGGGTAGTATTGTAACTTCACCCATTAGGACTCCCCCTTAGCCCTTAAAAAGAGTCCACTTAAAATTGGGTATACCCCAATCAAGCCAGGATGTATATTGCATAGTAAAAAAAAAATGCTGAGATATTATATTATCTCGTAAAATTAAATAAAATATTGGATTACCAATAGTGAGATATTATATTATCTCACAGGTTTAGTTTATAAATAAAGATTTTATTGTAATGTATAGAAGGGCTGTCAATGGGTCCGGGTCCTCCCGGGTACCGCTGGGCCCAGAACCGGACCCGGTCTATTAGAGTCGGTTCCGGGGCCGGTTCTCAATTCTGATGACCCAGAACCGGACCCAATTAAAAAACCGGGTAATCTCCGGGTCCGGGTATTTAATGGTTTTTCTTCATGGATTGAAATCAAGATAAGTCTCAATATCCAGAGAAAATGTAAATCAAAAGATTCAAAACTCTTAAAAGTCTTGGCAGTAGTATAGAACGGAGAACCGTATCCCTTGAAATCCAAATCAAAGTTTCATTAATAAACAATATGCGCCTGCCATGCCAATCTAATGCTTTAGCGATTTCGAAACTGCTGGATAAAAAGAAGAGAAACTTCCAAAAACGGTACAAAATACGACATAAACACTACCGCATGCGCATTTTAAATCAACGTTTGGCTAACATCAAGTTGATTAATTTTATGAAAGTAGTTAACAAAGATACTTATGTTGGACAACAAAATATACTGAACAGTCTACAACATCTAATTTTAATAAGTTCAAGCATTCCTCTCACCATCAAGACCCAAAGACTTTCTCATCAAAACATTCTTCCGATGTGCTCTCTCTAGTGGCTCCCAATAGTCAGCATTATTGTGATCTGACAAAGGATAAAGACTAAACAGGTCACTGGATGTTATACAGGAGGATCAGAAGAACAAAGCAAAATTTGTGAATGAAAGAGGGTGATTGCATGACAGTAATCCTACATTTTTATGGCCCTTCAATAGCAATAGATCCTAACGGAAATTGGGTGACAACTCAATATGCGCACATAAAATGTAATTAAAACCTTAAACCCTATACGTTACCGTAAATAGGAAACCATATTTGACAGATGCAATTCAAAAAGGAGGTGATGGGAACTTACTCATCAAAAAGAAAATCAATTCATACATTGATCCACGATGCAAATTCCTGGATAATATCGAATTACTCAATCTAAAAAACCAAAAATCAAAATTATACATGAGGCATAAGTAGGAGAATCTCTCCCTAAGCCACCATTATTTGCATCCAACATGCACTCATATATCTGCAAAACACTGTACACCAGCGATAATGCTCAAATATTTCACATTATATAATACAGCAAAAACAAAATAAAAAAGGCGAACAAATACCCTTTATCATCTATTTTTCCCATTTTTGAAACTAATCAGCAAAGTCCCATAAATTCTCAAGGAAACAGAATACCGTATAATTTATATTTCTATCATCTTCAAACCCAATATTAGAAGCCAAAGAATATGTATGAAGACTGACAGCAAGTAAAACAATAATATCCACAACAAACATAATTCTGCCTTACTCTATCATTCTAATGCTACAACGGGAGAACGAAGACTTCCTTGCCCACAAAGAGGTATAATTTCGATTAAAAAAAAAAACATAAAAGAGAACTTTTATAACTCGTGCTCTTTGTGCCAATTATTATGATTCAAAAATGATGATAGTGGAGAATTCGTTTGGCCTGCCAACCTCGAGAATCACCTTAATATATCCTGCCACAACAATTGCTAAAACATTAGATCCTGTTCTGTAAGCACAATAAATGGACAACGCCAGCAGCTAATTTCCATATCTCTTCCACGCAGCTGCATGAATAAGAGCAACTTCTAATAGTTAAATTATCCTCATAAGGGTAAGTTCAAAGCTGCCTAACACAAATATATCACTTTATAGCAGTAGCTAGCTCATAAATTGTCTCTGGTAAATTTTTTACTTTAACTACCAAAGCAGCAGTTAAAAGGGAAGCTTACCATAAAGGATGGAAGAAAAGAGTGGAAGCTAAAATTTTATTGCTTAGTTTTTTGAATTCATAAATAGCTGGATGAAAACCTGAAACCATTTGACTAACAACACCTAATCAGAAAGACAAATCAAGGTTGAAAGAGAGAAGAGAGAACTATTGACTTGTAATTGAACTTTAAACATGTTCCATCTCTTAGTAAGATGAACAAACAACTGATGTTCACAAAATTTTCCTCTTAGGCATTTCCAGAATTCCACATATATCAAGTTGAAAGTTTAAAATCAAAGGTTTTGTTCCATGAAAATCCATTGAATAATTCATTTAATGAAATATAATTGAAACAACAAAATTCATACTAACCTGTATCTCTGGTTCTCTTCTCTTGGATTCTTTAGTATCGTTCAATGTGTGTATTCTTGTGGGGTTGTTTGTATTTCATGTCTTCAGTTGAATTTCAATTTCTATCTTATGAGTAGCTATTGCAACTTATTCAATCCATTTTTCCCAATGGGAAATCAATATAGATTTCATCAAATGCTAAATCTAGTTCATCTAATTTCACAAACCCTATAGAGTTAGAACTTTAATCCAAGTTTACATATTCATCTATGGTTGTTTCTTACGTTTCGTCCTGTAGAAATTAAAGAGAGTATATTGGGAAGAAAATGAAAAGGGTTTTCGTGGATCGATTTCAGCTGAAGTGTGCTTTACTTTCGTGTTTGATTTGATGATTTGGTTGAAGCGATCAAAAAAATAGAAAAAAGAAGAAACATATATTTGCCCCTTGGTGTTTCAAAATTATCGATAGTATGTGACAGACGGGAAAAACAGTGGGGGACATTTTGGTAATAAAGGGAGACCACGGTCGAAAAGTCCCCTTTTCTTTATTATAGTATAAGATAAGATAAGATGAAAGACGAACACACGTTTCAATTAGAACTAAAACATACAAATTAAAGAATTAAAAAGCTTAAACCTACTGGTAAGTAACTACCGAAAAAAATCAGGAATAAAATTTAATCATGATTTATGAATACAACCCCCAAACACTAAACATTCAATTTTAGATCTAACAATTCCTTTTCTGAACAACCATAAAAATTACTGCATGTACAAAGGATAACTATGGCTCTATTCAATAATTTAGTAGCAAATAACATCAACAAAGAATTAAATCCATGTCTCTCCTAAAATCAGATTAGATGAGGAAAACCCCATTTTAGAATAATAAGAACCCCTTCTCAAAATTCCCCCAAAATGAAGACCTAATACCCAGTCGAGAATCCTTTAACAAATGTAAAAAGTATTGAACATAAATAATAATCAGTGATTTTCCATGTACAACGACCTAATCATCAACTACTTCCTGATTGGTGATGAGCTTTGTACTCAAAATATTAATTTAACAGAAATGATTGGCGCAAACGCTTATCGGTAAAAGCTCGAAAACAAGTGGACATGAAAGAAATTTATGACGAGTTGCAGTCTTGATGATGGAACTTAGTAGAAGAAATGGAGTAAATGAACCAGCTGCGGCGGAAATGTAGGTCTATTATTTCACATTCCATCAACACTACGTATATAAACCTAATTCTTCTCTACAATTTTACAAAATTAGCCTCCAAAAGTATAACATTTCCAACACCCGACTACCCGCTGGGTAAGACCCGCATGGAACCGTTTATTATCGGGCCTTTTCAGGTCTACCCGTTTAGGACCCGAAATCACTAACGGGTCCAGTTTTGGGACCCGGATCCAGTTCACCCGGTTCCGGGTATTTGGGTACCCATTGATAGGACATCTCAAAATTTGTGATGATCAATGTCGTTCACCCTTATGGGTTTCTCCATGGATGTAGGTAGAGATGACTGAACCATGTAATATCGTTTGTCTCAACTTTCTTGTGTTTATTTGGTATGAATTTTCATTTAATTTCTTGAATATTCATTTTATCGTTGATTTAATTTTATTGTTTTTCTAATCAATGATATTCATCCCAAGTTTCATCTAAATATCAAAATTTGAGAGAAACTTTGAAATACTAGAAATTTCTATTATCTAATTAGCTTGGGTATCTTTCTGACACAGAAAACAAGAAACCCAGTAGAGGGAAACTTTGGCTTTAGAAAACTTGGACACTAACTGAGGGAGATCAAAGATGGATTCTTTCAAAATCTCAATTATTGCAATTGTAGATATGACTTATCCTGACTCTAACAGGATCCTAGTTTATACACAAGCAAAAATTTGAGAACAGATACAATAGTAAGGCTTACATGGAAAGAGGCAGTGCTAATGGTTTCTTTCCAGAAGAGTTCTCACAGCCATCCTGATTCTCCCTAAGAGAGACTATCTTAGACAAAAACTTCATCTCCCATCCATAAAGCATAAGGATTTTCATATTCATTATAATTTCTGACGTTGTCTTCATTCTTTGATCTTTGCACTCCATCAGTTTCTTTAGCACAATTCCCTGCAACCAGCGCCCAACATATCTGTACAACATAAATAATGGCAGGACGACTTGAGGAGAAACTAGCGATATTTGTGTATCAGTCATTATAGGGTTTCCTACTAAGCTAGCAATCCTAGCTAAAGTAACTGCATTCATCCACAAAGGAGAAACTTTGATAGAGTCAATATGAGCTGCAATATGATGTTATCGGGAGAGCTTACCCCGGAATTGTTAAGATGTTTTCATTTCCTGTCAAGGTTATTAGAATAATTTAAAAAAAAAAACTATTATTAGAACTCAGTCACTTAGACTTGTAGCAATATTACAAGTTTACTATTCAAAGTAAATAACGTTAAATAATTTTAGATTTAAGAATACATATAGATGTTATTGTATGTATGATACATGTGATGTAACATATATGTGTGTGTGTGTGTGTTAGAGCATAGCTCGGTTGAACTCACCAAGCGTTGGTATGTCAAGTTTGATTGTCATATTTTAGTATGCAAAACTCATCTAAAGTAGCTTGATTATATACTAGAGTCAACTTCGTTTAGGTTAGACTAGAAAGTCTAGGAATGATGAGAAATACAAGTATTACTCCGAAGACCTGAAGAATGTGAAGAAGAAGCGAACTACAATGACATCATCCTTCCTCTTGAGGTTAGTAATATTGACTTAAACTGTTTCATTCCTAACTTATCTTTCAAGTCGTCCTATATTGAAAACATAACTGCGAAGCTGTATATACTGTACATATTGTATAATACTCTAGTGATGGGACATGGTCATATTTGTATGATCAGAGTATTAGGGAATTAGACTACGAAGTATAACGCTTATCTTTTGAACTTCATAGATATGACATCGACATAATCTTGTATATACTGTTATAATTATGTGAATAGGTAATGGTTAATATTTCATCCTAGGAAACAATGTTTTACATTTGTTTAAAGGAAGTACATTCATGAACTTGTTTTATGAATCGAAAGGAAAATCGTTAGGCTTATTGGTACGGTTATTCATTGCAAATCTTTGGATTACCAATATGTGTGAGATGGTAGAACCGATCGTGACTTTGTTATGTATCTTGGTATAACTAATCACAATGCCTGACTTATGATTTGGTATGACTAGTTTTTATTAATTGGTGTAACCGATCCTAAGTAATCTCCATGAGATGGTATGATCGATATTTGTAATTGGTGTGGTCGATCCTAGTAATTGGTGTGACCGATCATAGAGTGTTAGGTAATCGATCCTTTTAATTGGTAACCGGTCCTGGTAATTGGTGTAACCGATCCTGGTAATTGGTGTAATTGATCCTGGTAACTGGTGTGACCGATCACAAGCAATACCATGAGAATATGGTAACCGGTCCTGGTAATTGATGTAACCGATCCTGGTAACTGATGTAACCGGTCCTGGTAACTTGTATGACCGATCACAAGTATTTCCATATTGAGGTATAAGCGATCCTAGTGATTGGTAGAACCGATTGAACCCATGTATGTGATTTGATATTTGATCAATCACATAGTAGTCTTGGAATACTGGTGAACCAATTCTAAACTTGTTTGAAAGTGTGGTATTACCAATTCCAAGAATGTAAATTCATGTAAATATGAATAAGGATTTACAGTGAAAATATGTCAACATACTTTGAACACGTAGAGTAACTCTTATCATTTATTGTTCAAATATATTCCTTATTACTCAAGGAGATCCTGTGCCGAAATAAATTAAGAATCTTTTAATTAAGGTTTTTGGTTTTATATGCTTTAATTACCAACAATTAAATGCATATCTCTAGTGAATAAAAATTAGTAATGTGCATTATCTAATTGAGGATTTTCTATTGAGATATTTTGGAAATTTTGGACAAGCATTTATTGGAATTAGAAAAACCGAATCTTGCTATTCATTGCATATCCTAAGAATATTTTCAGTTTTGGAAATTCCTTGGTGCCCAAACATCCTTGGACTATAAAAACCTAAGTTTGCATTTCTAGCAAACTATCCTAAGAGCCAGGCAAACTTCATTCTTGTTGTTTCTGGTGGAGCCGTCTATTCGGAGAGGAAAGTATCCTAATTAGGTGAAATCTCTTACGACTGCCCATTTAAATACTTCTGTGGGATCAAAAAGCTCTACGAGTACCGTGGGTGGGAAACTAGATAATTGCAGTGTTATTAGTTTTTAATTGATTTGATTGACTAACGGTTATTGAAACTTTGATTGCACTTAGTTTGTTCTCTTTTGAACTATTTGTATATCTAAAGACATCTTGTGATAATCCATTGTAAACAGACTCCATTTTTTGTGTGATTGATCACAAGAGATTCAAGTGGTGTTCTGCAAGTGTTTATTATTGATTATTAAAAAAGATTTGAAGACGAAGAAGATTTCTTATTTAATCTCATATCTTTGTGTGTGTACAAACCTTGATCGGCTAGGATCTAACTAGAATCGGATTTATTCGATTGATTAGTTGCGTGAGATCGGCATTCTCAATATATCTCTTTGAGATTTATTTTGATTGAGTGCGAATCTAAACCTGACTACTTAGGTAGTTATTGGATAGGTTGATCTAACCAGGAAAAGGAGATTAATAGATTAAACGTGAGATCCTTTGCATATCACTTGAGATATCTTTATCTTGAAAGAATCGAAAGAGTTATTACCAAACAGATTTGTTGTTCCTTTACTGTTTGTAATGCGATCCAAAGGAATTGTTCCAGTGCATGCACTCATTGAAGTCGGAAGTGCAGGGATATTAAGAAAACTAAGTGAACTAGGGGTAGTTGTTTGGTCTAAACTATACGAAGTTGGTGTAGATTTTGTATAGCGGCTTAATTATGAAAGTATTCAATTCTGGACTAGGTCCCGGGGTTTTTATGCACCTGCAGTTTTCCTCGTTAATAAAATCTTGTTGTGTCTTTTACTTTTCTATCTCCGCAATTATAATTTTTATTATAATTAAAAGTAAAATACACAAACATTAACTCCGCATATACTTGATAGTGATCCTATAGAGTTTGGTTAAGTCCGAAACTATTATCAAGTATCTTACTTCGTTGTTGTATTGTCTCGATCTTGTATCAATAGTCAATCACACAAGTTATCTTGTTGTCGTATTGTCTCGATCTCGTATCCATAGACGATCACACGAAGTGTGAACCGATTTGTTGTATTTTCTCGACTCAGTCTATAGAAAATCACTTTCGGTAGAGGACTTATAGGTGGATAAATAAAAGATTGTGGTGTATTTGCGTACCCTCGTCTTTTCAATTGGTATCAGAGCAGGAAAACATGAAAAGATCTAGCAATCTGTGTTTGGTGCGATCCAACCTATAAATCATGGGTCAAGGAAAGATTAAGCAATTGCGAAAAAAAAATCTAAAGACTCAGTTAACGTATCATAAGACTTGTGATCAAAAGAAGATGGTTCTTTAAGTTCTTGCTGCTCAATTGAAGATATCCCTAACGAGATATTTTTAAGTTCTATACTTGAGATTTCTGATGAAAGGTCAAGTGTAAAAACCTCTAAACTGAAAGAATTGAGCAAACAATTTCTCTTTTGTTCTAATCAACTTCTTTCAGCACTTGAAAGAGAACGAGATTTAACTATAAGGTATGAAAATCTCGATGAAGAGCATAAATTGTTGAAAGAAAATATCTCACAACAAGTACTTTGTCTCGAAGAAAAGGTAAGTACTGAACTACTTCGACAAGAAACTGCTGAGAAAAACTTGGATAAAAGTCTAAAAAGGATTCATCGTCTGGAAGGAGATTTGATAATTCCAACGCAAAATTGAATTCTCAGCAAGAATGCTTTATGGAAAAATAAATCACTTTTCTATCCAATGAAAAGCATTTAGAGGAAACCCTTACCTCTGCTCTTGATCAGAATAAATCACTAGAAAAGGAAATATTTAAGTTAAAAAAACTTAATGATAGCACAAACAATTTATTCTCTTTGTTGGAAATAGGAAGAAGTCAAGGTGATACACTTGGCTTGGGATATGAAGGTTGTAATACCTTAATCCATAACAAAGAGATAAAGTTTGTCAAAACTTCTAGTGTTTCTACCCAAAAGGAGGTCCCTGATGTGAACAATACTCTTCATAGCTGTGAAGAAACTAATGATGACAAACCATTAATTGATGATCAATAAAATCAAAAACTGAAGAAAAGGACTTCTGTGAAAAGGAAGAGATCAAAGTCTCCAAAGGTGGAGAAAAGGAAAGGATCGTCCCAAGAATATCCAAGAAAGGTAACAAAAAAAATTATAAGTCTTATATTACTAAACATTGTTATTATTGTCGCAATAAATTCTGCAAAGAGAATGTAAGATTCGAAGGATGCAAAATGCTCTTCGCTTTGTATCAAAAGAATTTTCAAAATTTTATTTCTATACGAAGAATTGTGATCCCTGTTTCCCAACAAACAGACAAAAGAACTACTATGTTAATCCATGGCCAGTTCATTATGCTCTAAAGTCACTTGAAAATGGAAAAAATAACTTTAAATGAGCAAGATCTGCATCAGAAACAATTTTTGAATATGATGATGTATCATATCTCAAGAAATGGAAGAGGAAAAACAGTCAAAAATAATGCACTATTACAAAAGAACAAATCTCTTCTTACCTAAACACTACTTTGTGTTTTAGAGATTTGTTTGAACAAAATGGATAATTCTATTTGTTATCTCTTAATAAAGATTTCCGAAAAATCTACAGTTAATTCGAATAAAAAGTTTCCTTTTATAAGAAGTCAAAAATCTTATATGAACCAAACTTATATTCGGACCTTTCATGATTTTATAGGTAGAAGCGTGAAATACCTAAAAAATGCTATATCAAATCTTATATACTCTTGTAGATTTCAAGATTTGTTAACCAGAAAACTTCATATAATTCTTTTCACTAAGAATGAGAAAGTTTACAGTGAATTTGTTGGAGAATACTGTATTCAGCAAGTAGAAGGTGTCCTGGATACCTCTAACAAGGGAAGATTCGAGCTCTGTTCTGAATTATGCTCGTATCAGATTATGCCCTCCCTTACGGAAGTTAGGGCAACTAGTCTTTGCGAAGGAGTTGTTGAACTGATGGGAAGAAAAGAACTCCTGAAAGAACTATCCTCAACTACTCACAAGGAAATTATCTTTCATGTTGTATGTTGGGCATCTTATAGAGATTTTCATGTTCTTCAAATGATTAGATTCCTTTTTTTTTTTTTTTTTTTTTTTTTTTTTTTTTTTTTTTGATAAGCAGGCATCTAGCAAAGACTAGAGTTGCAATTAACCAATCTTGGAGTGGTAACTCCCCTTACATCGTTTTGAATTAAATGAACAATAAAACTGGGTAAATTCCTATCCAAATTCCTTCATTTTACTTAGTAGTTCCATCTTTAGCAAGTCTATCTGCAATATTATTAGCTTCTCTGAATATGTGACAGAAATTCAGTTGATTTAAGTAGCCTTTCATATTGTTGATTTCCATGATGAGCCTCCTAGTATCCCACTGAGGTTTGGTCGTCCCTTTGCAGAGTTGAATTGTAAATTCTGAGTCACTTTCCACCTCCAAATCAGCAATCCCCAGTCAAATGATTAGATTCCACTCTGCCAGTCTGGAAATGTTTGAAGAAAATATTGACGAAATCATGGAGACAGAGGACAACAAAGATGAATAAGACTGTAATACTTAATCCAGAAAAATAAACATCAACCTTTTGATTTGCTTCAATTATTGTATAAGGTCTATTTTGAATAAAACTATCATTACTTATGAATAAAATTATTTCTTTATAATTTTTTCTTGTGATAGTTACCGATTACATAGCCTGTGAATGAATGTTTATATTTTTGCTATGTGTATTCGGTTTATGGGATGTATGATTTCGGTTTTCATTAACCTTAATATTCGATCTCATATGATGTAAGCCTTATGGTTTGTGTGTCTTTTTGATTTAGCGGGATTAAGTACTAGCCCATGTTGGTAGGATTTATCTCAAAGGATCATAAGGTGTTCTGATTGAAACTCATATGTGAAAAGTTACAACACGTTGAATCAATTTATTTTTACATGAGTTGTGTTTAGCATAACAGACGTGTTTCGGGTTTTCAACTTTTGTTATTGGCACGCATTAGTTAAAACTGTTTCAATCTTTCTCTGGTAAAGGTTTCTTTTTTTGTTGTTCTTTTGTTCTTGCGAGAGGATGACAACATACTGGGGATGAGTTCTTACATGAACTTGCGCTTAATGATATATCTATCTGGGGAGAAGAGGCTGCGGAATCTGAGGTAACGAATTTTTTAGTTAATCATTTTCCTGTTTAAGAAAAGCCTGTTTATATTGCATATTTTTTTGCTTTTGGTTAACAAAATTTCGGTACAATTGATATGTTCCATTACTGTGTATGGATATATGTGTTTTTATGATTCAATTGTTTCCGGTTAAGAAAAACCGTGTTAATTTATTTGGCTTATTGTTTGGTATCTTCTTTATTGTTGGGTATCAAGTATTTTTGCTTAACGAAATTCGGTGCAATTGCGGTGTGATAGATGCATTTATGTGTCTATTTTCATCTCTTTTGTGTATATTTTTAGTACCCATTTTTATACTAATTTTGGTATTTTATCCCTTTGTAGGTGTTTTTGGAGGAATAGGCTCTTGCGGCAAAATTGGCTCGAAAAGTTGTTAAAGATACCTGGAAGGACATTTGCTATTCGGACTCTCATTTTGGATAAGGGGTAACCCATTTCCAAGCAGCTACTAAACACATACCGGAAATGGATAGGGGGCGACTCTTTTCTTCTTCACGGAATTGGACGGATTTTGGCGGGAAAAACTGAATTCAAAATTCAGTTTTGCAGCGTGATTTGCAGGCGAGATTTGATCGAGTTTCAGCCAGATTTAATGGCTGCCTTGGATGGGTACCACCCTGTTATGACTAAATAGGGTTGGTAGGTCTTCTAGTTTCGAAAATAAAGGACGTTGCATGGAGTTTGGGCTGAACAGGGGATGATAGTTTATCACGATGTTTGGATTCTTTTGGGATATTCCGGTTGAGATTCAATCGCTATTTTTCCTTGGGCCGGACCTGTTAGAACGTAGTCGAGATGGTACGTGTGATTGGATCGAAGGAATTAGGCTACATAAGTCGGGAGAAGGAAACAGAGGTGTGAGTTTCACGAGCATCTTTATTCGGAAATAGGAGGAGACTTGATCGGACTTTCTGTTCGATTGGGTTTGGGATATGTCTGTTTTGAAGAAAAAAAGGAAAGATAAATCTCTGAGATTCGAATAAATAGGAGGTTTGTCAATGTTTGGATAAAACAGAGAGTTTCGTGTATTCTCGGATATTTTGGTTGATAAATGGAAGTACCTGAGGATTTTACGTGATGTATTGAGTCCTTATTCAGTCTACTGGAGAGTTTGGAGAACCAAGTTGACGCGTAGAAAAGCTTGGCAGGGAAAGAAATCCCGAGAGTTGAGGTGAAAATAAATAAATAAGAATAATCGAAAATTTCTTGAGATTGAATCGACATGTGGGCTATAAAAGGAGTTGGGATAGGTCATAGAAGGAGGAGAATACTTTGGGGGAAGTTTAGAGCCTTAGAAAAGCCAGAAAAATCAACTGGAAGAAAACCCGCTGCTGCTGCTGAAGAAGAAGAAGACGAAGAACATAAGACCCACAGAGTCAGTCGGAGAAGCAGTCTTATATTCAACTACACAAAGCTTCTATTGCTCCTGTCTGCAGTCACCGAAGCCTTTCAGGAACGATTCAGTCTTCTGTTTTAGACTTTCAGTGACTACAGTATACTCTTTTCTCCCTTTTGATCAATTTTTGAACACTAAAGATGTATTTTGAGAACATGATTAATATGAGGAGCTAAACTCCTTAGCCGAGGCGACGTAGGAAGCCATTGTTCCATGAAAAGTGGTAAAATTCTATTTTAATTATTTTTGCAATCTTTTATATGATTATTTGCATAGAACTAATATAGGAAAATTGATTTTTATTGAGTAGTTGTGAATTGTTTTGATGGAACATGCTAGGTTTTAAAACTTTTGATGTTTCATGCTTTATGTTTACAATTATTATTTCAAAAATCTATTAGAGGCAAAATATTAGAATCGCTTTAAAAGAAAGAATTGCATGAATATTGAATAGAGTTTATCACTTAATTGGTTAATGGTGGAATCCAGAGTCTCGGTGTTTTCTTTATATTTTTAATACAACTTTATTTGAATTGTTGAGTTTAATTTGAGTCTAGAAAATCCTTCACAAGTTCGAGAAACGAATCTTTTTACCACTACAACTACAAAACACATCAATTTTTGGCGCTGCTGCCGGGGACTTGTTTTTAGGGTTTTAGATTTTATTTTTTTTATTTTTATTTTCTATTTTACGTTTTTGGGTATTTGTATTTTGTCTACAGGTTTTGGAACGTAAATAAAAAACATTGAGCCAAGGAGTTTGGTGATTTCGTAAAGACTTGGAGATAAAGATTAAAGCGAAAATAACGGAAAAGAAGACAATTTTGTTTTAGTTATTTTATTTTTAGGTTATTTTTTATTCTTTTTTTTTTTGGGTTTTGTTTATTTGTTTTAGAAAAAATAAAAAAAAATTGTAATAGGGTTTCTTTATTATTTTGTAAATTTTCTTTTCTTTTTTTGGACTTTGGACACTATTTTTATTTTTTATTTTTATATACCCTACGGAAGGGTATCCTTAAATATATAAAAAAAAAATTGTTTGCAGAGAAGGAGGACAATTACGATATTGTCTCTGCACCTTGGGTTCGTACACTGGCACAGGAGTCAGTGGCCCGAGTCGACTACAACCGATTCATCCCCCGTCTGGAACGGGAGGTAAGATTCTGAATTTTTATCGCGAATCCCCTGTCAGCGAGTTACTGTATTCCTTAAGGTGCATATCTGCTGAGGATCTGAATACGGACAGTTATTTTTCTAGTAAAGGGCAAGGCCTGGCCATACAAGATAAGGGTTCGGATTTCATCACCGTTCTCTTCTTGGCCGCCTTAGGAAAACGACACCGAACGCGAACCCAAGCTTAAAATTTTGACTAGAACGAGACCGATAGGGTAACGAGCTTGTAGGAAAGTTGTTCAAAAGGATCATATTGGGTATCTTGTTAGCCTAACTCAAAGTTCAGGAAGATTACTATAAGTCGATTAGAACTGCCTTGTAACCCAGGGAAGCGTTGCCAAAGAGGTGGGGGTATCAAAGCTCCTCTGAGCTTCTCCTACTTCTCTTCGACTTACTTTATTCGGATCGTCCTACGAGGTTTGCTAAAATTGTACCCAGTTGCCTCTTGGAAGAGTAGAAGCTGGTCTAGAAACAATCTAAGTGGAGCCATCATGCTTTTTGTTTGCTAGAAATTAATAGATTTGATTTGGTTGAGTCGACCTTGATTTGTGATTGCTTACCCAATTTAGGAAATTCTTGTGTATGCCTGAACGTAAGAGAGACACCTTAGGTAGATTTGTTAAAGAAAAACCTAGCAGTTCTAAGCGTCTCGATTACCTTAATCTAGATAGTCCGACTTTCGGAGAGTCCTTTTTTGAACGTTCTCCTTTTACTGAGGAGAGAATCCCTAATACTCTGATAGTACCAGAAATGGTACTTTGAAAGCTTTGTTGAATCCGACTAGGACTACTCGTCCCTCGTGTATAAGGTTAGCTGACACAGAAGCCAATTATGAACTTAAACCTGGGACCATACAGATGCTCCCAATCTTTTTAGGGAAAGAAAATGAAAACCCCTATTTCCATGTTAGGGATTTTGAAGAAATTTGCAGTACCCTAAGAATTAGAGGCTTAGATGATGATGCTTTGAAACTTAGGTTATTTCCTTTTTCCCTGAAAGATAAAGCCAAATCGTGGATGTATAGTTTGACTTCTGAGTCAATCGAAAAATATGAACAACTTACATCTGCCTTTTTCAATAAGTTTTTCCCTAGACACAAAACATCGTCTATTAGGACGCAAATCTGCACATTCTCTCAACAAGAGGGAGAATCTTTGTATAGGTATTTGGAAAGGTTCAATGATTTGTTAACACAATGTCCTCACCATGGTTTAGAAAAGGTTAGGCTAGTTCAGATCCTTTATGAGGGTTTAGATTATTCCACAATATCCACGGTTGAAGCTTTGTGTACAGGTGGGTTTGAGAACCAAACTATTGATGCGGCAATGGCATTTTTGAATGAAGCCGCCGAAAAGACCCAACAATGGGAAAATAGTTGGGAACCCCGGAAAACAATTCTTCTAAATAGAGGGAACGTTAATAGGGTAGAAGGAGGCTCTGAATCAGATGCCAAGATTGCAGCGATAGATAAAAGGTTAGAAGCTCTAGAAATGGGTCACACTAGTGGTAGATTGGAGCCTTTTTGGGAAGGCCATAATAATGAAGAGCAAGCCAATGCTCTTTATAATAACACTAGACTCGATAATCGTCAGAAATTTGACCCATATTCAGAAACCTATAATCCTGGGTGGAGAAACCATCCAAACCTTTCATGGTCTAAGGTCCAAAATCAAGGTCAGTTTAGTAATTCTAATGCTCCCCCAGGTTTTAGTTATGCTAAGAATCCTTCGGGACAAGCTCAATTTCAGAATCAGTCGTATAAGAAAATCCTAAGCCTAGAGGAGTCTCTCGTGTTGTTAACTCAGCAAACTGCAAAATTTCAGCAATCAGTAGAACAAAGTCTACAATCTAGTAAAAAGATAGGACAAGAAAATAGTCAGGCTATTTCCGAGTAAAAACCCAGGTAGGTCTGATAAATGAGTCTTTGAGAGAAAAAGGTAGGTTTCCTAGTCAAACACAACCCAACCCTAGAGGAGTTCATGAAATAGGTACAAAACCATTAAATAAATTGAATGCTATTAGAACCCTTAGGAGTGGTAGAATTGTAGACAATGAGGTAACCATGCCCGATAGTGAACATACTGTAGTTCACCCCTCAGGACCACCCATAGCTGAGGGGACCGATAAATTTTCTGATGATATTAATTCGGTCCCTGGGAGGTCTGATTCTGTGCCTAGAGCCCCATTTCCCCAGCTATTAGTACCAACAAAGAAGGAATCGAACTTTAATGACATATTGGAGGTTTTTAAGCAAGTTACCATAAACCTTCCTTTATTAGATGCAATTAGGAAAATTCATGCTTATGCCAAGTTCCTTAAGGATATGTGTACGCGAAAGCGAAAACTTAGCGTCCATAAGAAAGCCTTTTTAGCTAGTCACGTAAGTTCAATCATTCAGAACACCACAACTCCAAAGTACAAAGACCCAGGTTCCCCTACCATTGCTTGTACAATAGGTAAATTCTGGGTAGAAAAAGCTTTACTTGACTTAGGAGCCAGTGTGATCTTACTGCCATACCATGTGTATTTACAGCTAGGACTTGGTGAAATGAAACCTACTCAGATGACACTGCAGTTAGCTGATAGGTCCGTTAAAATTCCTCGAGGTGTTATCGAGGATGTTCTCATTGAGGTCGACAAGTTTATTTATCCAGTGGATTTTGTTGTGCTAGATACCCAACCTGTACCTGACCTAGAGAACCAGATACCTGTGATTTTAGGTCGCCCATTTTTAGCAACGTCTAATGCGATCATTAACTGTCGAAATGGTGTGATGAATTTGTATTTTGGTAATATGACTATGGAAATGAACATTTTCAATGTCAGTAAACTACCTTATGAGCTAGATGACACATGTGTTGAAGAGGTGAACATGATAGAAGCCTTAGTTCAGGAGTCGTAACCAAACATTTTGTCTGAGGACCCATTAGAAAGTTGTCTATCCTATTTTGGTTTAGATTTTGACGACGATAGCACTATTGAAAAAGTGAATGCCCTATTAGATTCTACCCCTGTGTTATACACTAATAGATGGAAAGCTAGGTTCGAACAATTACCAGTTTCATAGACTACCTTAATGCCATCTTTAGAAGAGCCTCCTAAGTTGGACCTTAAACCACTACCCGACACTCTAAAGTATGTGTTTTTAGGTCCATTTGAGACTTTACCTGTGATTGTAGCTTCCGATTTGGATAGTGATCAGGAAAGTAGGCTAGTGAATGTACTTCAAGATAATAAGGAAGCTTTAGGGTGGAATATAGCAGACATTAAGGGTATAAGTCCTACTGTGCGTATGCCTCAGATTCATTTAGAGGAAGATTCCAAACCTTCTAGGGAGATGCAACGTCGACTGAACCCTAACATGAAAGAGGTAGTTCGAAAAGAGGTGCTTAAGTTGTTAGATGCGGGTATTATTTACCCAATTTCGGACAGTAAGTGGGTCAGCCCCGTTCAGGTTGTCCCCAAGAAATCAGGTATCACTGTAGTCCAGAATGATAATAACGAGTTAATCCCAACCCGAGTGACCACGGGATGGCGTGTCTGTATTGACTATAGGAAATTGAACAAGGTCACAAGGAAGGATCACTTTCCCCTTCCTTTTATCGACCAAATGCTAGAGCGATTAGCTGGACATTGTCATTATTGCTTCTTAGATGGATACTCCGGATATAATCAGATCGTTATTGCCCCAGAAGACAAAGAGAAAACCACTTTTACCTGTCCCTTTGGTACCTTTGCGTATAGACGCATACCTTTCGGGCTATGTAATGCCCCTGCGACCTTTCAGCGTTGCATGATGAGCATATTTTCTAATATGGTAGAACGGTTTTTAGAGGTCTTTATGGATGATTTTTCAGTGTTTGGTTCGTCTTTCGATGAGTGCTTGCATCATTTGACATTAGTGTTGACTAGGTGTAAGGAAAAGAATTTAGTGTTTAATTGGGAAAAATGCCATTTTATGGTTAAATCAGGAATTGTGTTAGGGAACATCGTATCTTCTAAGGGTATAGAGGTAGATAAATCCAAAGTTGACCTTATTAAGACTTTACAGGTCCCAAAAACCGTAAAAGATATTAGGTCATTCCTAGGGCATGCAGGATTTTATCGTCGATTCATTAAGGATTTTATCTTGATTTCTAGACCTCTTTGCAATTTGCTGGCAAAAGATGTTAAGTTTTTCTTTGATGATGCGTTTTTAGAGGCTTTTGAGAAGTTTAAGAATTTACTCACTACCGCCCCCATAGTCCAGGCACCTAACTGGAACCTACCCTTTGAGATTATGTGTGATACATTAGATTATGCTATAGGCGTTGTGTTAGGACAGCGAGAAAACAAATTACTTCATGTGATTTACTATGCTAGCAAAACTCTGAATGATGCCCAAATGAATTATACAACTACAGAGAAGGAACTGTTAGCAATCGTGTTTGCCTTGGATAAGTTTAGATCCTATCTGTTAGGTTCTAAGGTCGTAATCTATACTGATCATGCTGCTTTGAAATACCTTTTGTCTAAGAAGGATACGAAACCTAGATTGATTAGATGGATCCTATTGTTGCAAGAATTTCTCTAGACATTTGAGACAAAAAGGGTGCAGAAAATGTAGTAGCAGATCACTTTTCTAGGCTAGTTGTTGATCATTCTAATGATTCTCTTCCTATAAGGGAGAGCTTTCCTGATGAACAATTGTTCTCTGTTTCCCAATCACTTTGGTATGCACATATATTGAATTATCTTGTTACTGGTCGAATGCCTCAAAATTGGGGTAAACAAGATCGTTCTAGGTTTTTAGCCAAGGTTAAGCATTTATTTTGGGACGATCCTTATCTGTTTAAGTATTGTCCACACCAGATTATTAGGAGATGTATACCTGAGAGTGACTAGTCCAGTATTATCTCCTTTTGTCATGAACATGCATGTGGGGGTCATTTTAGTGTTAAGAAGACTGCTGCTAAGATATTGCAGTGTGGATTCTACGGGCCTTCGTTATTTAAAGACTCCCATAGTCATTGTGTTTCTTGTGAGCGTTGCCAGAGGTTAGGAACCATTTACCGTAGAAATATGATGCCTTTGAACCCTATTTTAGTGATTGAGGTCTTTGATGTGTGGGGCATTGATTTTATGGGTCAATTTCCTAATTCTTTTGGTTATCTTTACATACTTGTCGCTGTAGACTATGTGTCTAAGTGGGTTGAGGCGGTTCCGTGTTGAACAAATGACCATAGGGTCGTAGTCCAGTTTTTGAAAGAGAATATACTTACACGTTTCGGTACGCGAGAGCTATAATTAGTGATGGAGGTTTACACTTTTGTAATAGACCGTTTGCTCTTTTAATGAAACAATATGGTATTACCCATAAAGTAGCTACCCCATATCACCCACAGACTAGTGGTCAGGTAGAGGTTTCCAATAGGGAAATCAAGCGTATTCTAGAGAAAACTGTTAATCCTAATAGGAAAGACTGGTCGTCGAGGCTTACTGATGCCTAATGGGCTTATCGTACTGCGTTTAAGACACCGATTAGAATGTCACCCTATCGTTTAGTTTTTGGCAAGGCATGTCACCTTCCTGTTGAGTTAGAGCATAGAGCCTACTGGGCTATTAAGCAGCTAAACTTTTCACTTGACAAGGCAGGAGCTCACAGAAAGCTCCAGCTCAATGAGTTGGACGAGATTCATAGAGATGCATATGATAGTGCTAAGGAGTATAAGAACAAAATGAAACTTGTGCATGATAATAATATTTTACGAAAGTCATTTTCTCCATGTCAAAAAGTTCTTCTGTATAACACTCGTTTGCATCTATTCCCCGGTAAGTTGCGCTCTCGGTGGACCGGTCCTTTTGTGGTCCGTACTGTTTTTCCTCATGGCGCTATTGAAATTGAGACACCAGACGGTAGTAGTTCTTCAAAGGTTAACGGTCAGAGATTGAAGCCATTTTTAGAGCCTTTTCCTACAGGTGATGTTGAGGAGGTCCCTCTGGAGGACCCTGTTTACCTTGATTGACCATCGAGTCGATTTGTATGTTGTATATTATTTTTGTAGGTTTTTGATTCCACTTCACCCAGGTACTATCTTTCCGACTTCTCTCTTTACTGATTCCTCATGTTATTTATACTTTTGGTACTGTTCTTGAATTAGAAACATTGAGGACAATGTTAGATTTAAGTTTGGGGGTGGGGTAGAAACTTTTTGTTATAATAAATAAACTCCAGAGCCTAGAAATTTATGCCTATTAAGGATGGCACTAACCAATCTAAGTGGATGGAAGCATTTTGGTTTAGGAGTTGAGGAACCAATCCGACTAGATGGAAACATCTATAAGAGTCTATTCATAAAAGCACGGAGCTCAGGTGTTAGAAACAACATGATAGTTTCACCATATCTCGGAATCATCTTATTACTTCTGTTTTTATTTTTGTAAATTTTTATGTTGATGTCTGCTGGGTTGAAATAGAGTGATTGAGTTACTAAAAAAAAAAAGACCAGACTAATTAGACCAATCGGAATAAATAACACTTGGATAGCAATATGTGTGTGTTCTCCCTGTCTCCGTCGCCTAAAAAAGCGTGGAATGCAGGATCCACGGGAATTACCATGTAATATGCTGACAAGAAGCATGCGCTTGGATCCAAAAGATCTAATCATTTCGTTAAAGAAAAAATAAAAATAAAAATAAATAAAGGTTTATTATAAAGTCGACCACTGGTTCCCTTGTATATGCCAGGTGTGTTGATGTAGATTTAGGATTGTTGACCACTGGTTCCCTTGTATATGCCAATTGTGTTGATATTTGTCCAGACCAGTATCTCAATCCACTAGGTCATAGGTTCATCTTGGCATTGAAGTCCATTCGCAACCATCTATTTCTATATCCATCTTCTTAATCTATTCATGTGATTTGTTTGATTCCGGATATTGATGTCCATAGTGCGACTATCTGAGTAGAGCTCTGTCACTTATATATGAATTTTAGTATATTTGAGTGCAAACTCATATACATCAATTGGAATTTCGCATCAGGGTACTTCCTCCCGTAATCTATAAGTATGCCAACCAAGGAGGTTCTTTAGTGCATTCCAAGGTTCTGCGTAGATAGCTAGGATCTGGAGTAAAGGTTTTGTGGGTACACCTCTGGTAAACCCTCCCGAGACTATAACTCGGCCACTAGGGCCACCTAGGGGTTTAAAGGCTTGTTGCATAAGCTAAGTGCAATCGACGATGCCTGCGACAGTGAGTTAGGATTTTATTTTGTAGTTTTGATTTGCTCGGGACTAGCAAATAATAAGTTTAGGGGTATTTGATAGATCTATTTTAATCTCTTTGGTGTATATTGTTAGTACCCATTTTTATACTAATTTTGGTATTTTATCCCTTTGTAGGTGTTTTTGGAGGAATAGGCTCTTGCGCCAAAATTGGCTCGAAAAGTTGTTAAAGATACCTGGAAGGACATTTGCTATTCGGACTCTCATTTTGGATAAGGGGTAACCCATTTTCAAGAAGCTACTAAACACATACCGGAAATGGATAGGGGGCGACTCTTTTCTTCTTCACGGAATTGGACGGATTTTGGCGGGAAAAACTGAATTCAAAATTCAGTTTTGCAGCGTGATTTGCAGGCGAGATTTGATCGAGTTTCAGCCATATTTAATGGCTGCCTTTGATGGGTACCACCCTGTTATGACTAAATAGGGTTGGTAGGTCTTCTAATTTCGAAAATAAAGGACGTTGCATGGAGTTTGGGCTGAACAGGGGATGATAGTTTATCACGATGTTTGGATTCTTTTGGGATATTCCGGTTGAGATTCAATCGCTGTTTTTCCTTGGGACGGACCTGTTAGAACGTAGTCGAGATGGTACATGTGATTGGATTGAAGGAATTGGGCTAGATTAGTCGGGAGAAGGAAACAGAGGTGTGAGTTTCACGAGAATCTTTATTCGGCAATAGGAGGAGACTTGATCGGACTTTCTGTTCGATTAGGTTTGGGATATGCCTGTTTTGAAAAAAAAGGAAAGATAAATCTCTGAGATTCGAAGAAATAGGAGGTTTGTCAATGTTTGGATAAAACAGAGAGTTTCGTGTATTCTCGGATATTTTGGTTGATAAATGGAAGTACCTGAGGATTTTACGTGATGTATTGAGTCCTTATTCAGTCTACTGGAGAGTTTGGAGAACCAAGTTGACGCGTAGAGAAGCTTGGCAGGGAAAGAAATCCCGAGAGTTGAGGTGAAAATAAATAAATAAGAATAACCGAATATTTCTTGAGATTGAATCGACCTGTGGACTATAAAAGGAGTTGGGATAGGTCATAGAAGGAGGAGAATACTTTGGGGGAAGTTTATAGCCTTAGAAAAACCAGAAAAATCAACTGGAAGAAAACCCGCTGCTGCTGCTGAAGAAGACGAAGAACATAAGACCTACAGAGTCAGTCGGAGAAGAAGTTTTATATTCAACTACACAAAGCTTCTATCGCTCCTGTCTGCAGTCACCGAAGCCTTTCAGGAACGATTCAGTCTTCTGTTTTAGACTTCCAGCGACTACAGTATACTCTTTTCTCCCTTTTAATCAATTTTTGAACACCAAAGATGTATTTTGAGAACATGATTAATATGAGGAGCTAAACCCCTTAGCCGAGGCGACGGGGGAAGCCATTGTTCCATGAAAAGTGGTAAAATTCTATTTTAATTATTTTTGCAATCTTTTATATGATTATTTGCATAGAACTAATATAGGAAAATTGATTTTTATTGAGTAGTTGTGAATTGTTTTGATGGAACATGCTAGGTTTTAAAACTTTTGATGTTTCATGCTTTATGTTTACAATTATTACTTCAAAAATCTATTAGAAGCAAAATATTAGAATCGCTTTAAAAGAAAGAATTGCATGAATATTGAATAGAGTTTATCACTTAATTGGTTAATGGTGGAATCCAGAGTCTCGGTGTTTTCTTTATATATTTTAATACAACTTTATTTGAATTGGTGAGTTTAATTTGAGTCTAGAAAATCCTTCACAAGTTCGAGAAACGAATCTTTTTACCACTACAACTACAAAACACATCACGGTGCTATAATGTTTATGTTTGCTTCAATTGCTTCCGGTTAAGAAAATAATTATGCAATTCAATATATTTTGGTTAGTATGTATATATTTTTTTATGGCTTAACGAAATACGAGATCATTTGATTAGTCCAAATCGATTCCGGATAAGAGAAACTAAGTTAATTCTGATCTTAGTTAGACTTATCAAATTGGAGGATTCGGTTATTCAAGTCTAACCGAATGCCTTGACAAGAAAAACTAGTTAACTAACCTAGTGTTTGTCTTGTCTAAAAAGAAAGGTCTAAGTTATTGTCTGAATAATTAAGCCTGATGGGAGAAATAAAGTTAATTCTGATCTTTATATTGGTCTTATCGAAATAAGCGATTGTATGTTTGCAATCGGTTTAACAAAGGAATTAAGTTTCTTAGTTAATTTTTTCAACTATTAGGGAAAATTGCTTCGGGAAATTATTTCCTTGATAACATATTAAAACTAAATTACTTGTAGTTTCCGTTTTAATATTGGTTATCTAAAGTGGTATGTGAAACCTTCGTTCTTAACTCTTATAGGTTATTTACAAGTCTTATAGATTTGTAAGATCCTTTCGGTTTGTCCTTTATTTACTCAAACCTTTGTCATTTTGTGACAAAAAGGGGGAGAAATATATGGAGTAAACAAGTGATTTGCAATCACTAATGAAAGGATAATTGTGCTTAAACATTATATCTAACGAAAGAGTAAAGCATTGACTAAAGGGAATAAACATATCATATTGTTGTGTAGTAATTCTGACTACAAAAGGGGAATAACAAAGATGTTCGGATTGAATATATACCTAACTCACCTTTAGGGGGAGCATAAGCTTTTGTTATTCAAATGTCAACAACGGCATTTATTGATTGAATATATGCAGGTTATTGTGTTGTTGAAACTTGGAATCAAGCGTATGTAAAATGAATTCTCATGTAATTTGTTTATCCATATGTAATAAGAGTTTTGTCACTAAAATCGACAATGGGGGAGATTGTTAAAGCATAGCTCGGTTGAACTCACCAAGTGTTGGCATGTCAAGTTTGGTTGTCATATTTTAGTGTGTAAAAACTCATCTAAAGTCACTTGATTATATACTAGAATCAACTTCGTTTAGGTTAGACTAGAAAGTTTAGGAATGTTGAGAGATACAAGTATTACTTCGAAGACCTGAAGAATGTGACGAAGAAGCGAACTACAACGATAACATTATCCTTCCTCTTGAGGTTAGTAATATTGACTCGAACTGTTTCATTCCTAACATATCTTTCAAGTCGTTCTATTTTGAAAAAATAACTGCGAAGCTATATATACTGTACATATTGTATAATACTCTAGTGAGGTGACATGGTCATATTTGTATGATCATAGTATTATGGAATTAGACTACGAAGTATAACGCTTATCTTTTGAACTCCGTGGATATGACATTGACATAATCTTGTATATACTGTTATGATTATGTGAATGAGTTATGGTGAAGATTTCATCCTAGGAAACAATGTTTTACATTTGTTTAAAGGAAGTACATTCATGAACTTGCTTTATGAATCGAAATGGAAATCGTTAGGCTTATTGGTATGGATATTCATTGCAAATCTTTGGATTACCAATATGTGTGAGATAGTAGAACCGATCGTAACTTTGTTATGTATCTTGGTATAACTAATCACTATGCCTGACTTATAATTTGGTATGACTAGTTTTTATTAATTGGTGTAACTGATCCTAAGAAATCACCATGAGATGGTATGATCGATATTTGTAATTGGTGTGACCGACTCTTGTAATTGGTGTGACCGATCACAGAGTGTTGCGTAATCGATCCTTGTAATTGGTAACCGGTCCTGGTTATTGGTATAACGTATCATGGTAATTGGTGTAACCGATCCTGGTAACTGGTATGACCAATCACAAGCAATACCATGAGAATATCATAACCGGTCCTGGTAATTCATGTAACCAATCCTAGTAACTTGTGTGACCGATCACAAGTATTTCCATATTGAGATATAACCTATCCTAGTGATTGGTAGAACTGATTGAATCCATGTATGTGATTTGATATTTCATCAATCACATAATAGTCTTGGAATACAGGTGAACCAATTCTAAACTTGTTTGGAAGTGTGGTATAACCGATTCCAAGAATGTAAATCCATGTAAATATGAATAACGATTTACAGTGAAAATATGTCAACATACTTTGAACACGTACATTAACTCTTATCATTTATTGTTCAAAGATATTCTTTAGTACTCAAGAAGATCCTGTGCCAAAATAAATTAAGAATCTTTTAATAAAGGTTTTTGGTTTTATATACTCTAATTACCAGCAATTAAATGCATATCTCTAGAGAATAAAAATTAGTAATGTGCATTTAGTAATTGTAGATTTTCTATTGAGAGATTTTTGAAATTTTGGACAAGCATTTATTGGAATTAGAAAAACCGAATCTTGCTATTCATTGCATATCTTAAGAATATTTTCGGTTTTGGAAATTCCTTGGTGTCCAAACATCCTTGGTCTATATATATACCCAAGTTTGCATTTCTAGCAAACTATCCTAAGAGCCAGGCAAACTTCATTCTTGTTGTTTCTGGTGGAGCCGTCTATTCGGAGAGGAAAGTATCCTAATTAGGTGAAATCTCTTACGACCGTTTGTTTAAATACTTCTGTGGGATTAAGAAGCTCTATGAGTACTGTTAGTGGGAAACTAGATAAATGTAGTATTATTAGTTACCGATAGATTTGATTGACTAACGGTTGTTGAAACTTTGATTGCACCTAGTTTGTTTATTCTTGAGAATCTTCTCTTCTGATATAAGATTCACTCAAACTAGATCGAAGTATCGATTAGATCTTTAGAACTATTTGTAGATCTAAAGACATCTTGTGATAATCCATTTTTAACAAACTCCGTTCTGTGTGTGATTGATCACAAGAGATTCAACTGGTGTTATGCTGGTGTTTATTGAATATTAAAGAAGATTTGAAGACGAAGAAGATTTCTTATTTAGTTCTTATATCTTTGTGTGTGCACAAACCTTGATTTGCTGGGATCCAACTAGAATCGTATTTATTTGATTGATTAGTTGCATGAGATCGGCATTCTCAAACGGAAGAGCCTTTGCATATGACTTGAGATATCTTTATCTTGAAAGAATTGAAAGAGTTGTTA
This sequence comes from Papaver atlanticum, assembly GCA_023531105.1. Lineage (NCBI taxonomy): Eukaryota > Viridiplantae > Streptophyta > Magnoliopsida > Ranunculales > Papaveraceae > Papaver > Papaver atlanticum. The sequence continues at coordinate 1,838,158 of JAJJMB010015994.1, forward strand.
CCAAACAGATTTGTTGTTCCTTTACTGTTTGGAATACGATCCAAAGGAATTGTTCCAGTGCGTGCACTCATTGAAGTCGGAAGCACGGGGATATTGAGGAAACTAAGTGAACTAGGGGTAGTTGTTTGGTCTCAACTATACAAAGTTGGTGTAGGTTTTGTATAGCGGCTTAATTCAGAGAGTATTCAATTCTGGACTAGGTCCCGGGGTTTTTATGCACTTGCAGTTTTCCTCGTTAACAAAATCTTGCTGTATCTTTTGCTTTTCTATTTCCGCAATTATAATTGTTATTATAATTAAAAGTAAAATACACAAACGTTAACTCCGCATATACTTGATAGTGATCCTATAGAGTTTGGTTAAGTCCGAACCTATTATCAAGTATCATACTTCGTTTTTGTATTGTCTCGATCTTGTATCCATAGTCAATCACACAAGTTATCTTGTTGTCGTATTATCTCGATCTCGTATCCATAGACGATCACACGAAGTGTGAACCGATTTGTTGTATTGTCTCGACTCAGTCTATATACAATCACTTTCGGTAGAGGACTTATAGGTGGATAAATAAAAGGTTGTGGTGTATTTGGGTACCCTCGTGTTTTCGATTGGTATCAGAGAAGGAAAACATGAAAAGATCTAGCAATATGTGTTTGTTGCGATCCAACCTATAAATCATGGGTCAAGGAAAGATTAAGCGATTGCGAAAAAAATTATCTAAAGACTAAGTTAACGTATCACAAGACTTGTTCTCAAAAGAAGATGTTTCTTCAAGTTTTTTCTGCTCAATTGAAGATCCCTAATGAGATATTTTTAAGTTCTATACTTGAGATTTCTGATGGAAGGTCAGGTGTAAAAAACCTCTGAACTGAAAGAATTGAGCAAACAATTTCTCCTTTTTTCTAATGAAATTCTTTCACCACTTGAAAGAGAACGAGATTTAACTATAAGGTATGAAAATCTCGATGAAGAGCATAAATTGTTGAAATAAAATCTCTCAAAACAAGTACTTTGTCTCGAAGAAAAGGTAAGTCTAAAAAGGATTCATCTTCTGGAAGGAGAACTTGATAATTCCAAGGAAATATTGAATTCTCATCAAGAATGCTTTAAGGAAAAAGAAAATACTTTTCTATCCAATGAAAAGCATTTAGAGGAAACCCTTACCTCTACTCTTGATAAGAATAAATCGTTAGAAAAGGAAATCTCTAAGTTAAAAAAACTTAATGATAGCACAAACAATTTATCCTCTTTGTTGGAAATAGGAAGAAGTCATGGTGATACACGTGGCTTGGGATATGAAGGTTGTAATACCTTAATCCATAACAAAGAGATAAAGTTTGTCAAAACTTCTTGTGTTTCTACTCAAACGGAGGTCCCTGATGTGAACAATACTCTACGTAGCTGTGAAGAAACTAATGATGAAAAACCATCAATTGATGATAATTCAATTCAGAAACTGAAGGAAAGGAATTTTGTGAAAAGGAAGAGATCAAAGTCTCCAAAGGTTTAGAATAGGAAAGGATCATCCCAAGAATATCCACAGAAAGGTAACAACAAAAATTATAAGTCTTATAATACTAAATATTGCTATTAGTGTGGCAATAAATATCATCTGCAAAGAGAATGTAAGATTCGCCAGATGCAAAATGCTCTTCGCTTTGTATTAAAAGAATTGGCAAAAGTTTCTCTCTATACGAAGAATTGTGATCCCTGTTTCCCGACAAACAGACAAAAGAAATACTATGTTAATCCATGGCCAGTTCATTACGCTTAAAAGTCACTTAAAAATGGATACAAAAAAATGATATATCTTCACCCCCACCCCACCCCACTCCACCCAAAAAAATGGTTCAAAAAATAATAGTTTTACAAAGTTGTTATTGTTTGATCTTTCAATGCACGCCATCTATATTTTTATTATAAACCCCAATTATTACTATATCACGTACGGCTCTGTTGTTGGATACCGTAGAAAATGTGAAGTTATTACCAAGGTACTTTTCGAGTATTTCAAATTTGAAAGTTATGTAGGAATTTTTAAAATTGTAAGTTGTGGTTGTTGTTTAGAAACTAGATAGATAGACTAAGAATTTGTTTTCCATTTTTTTCTCGAATGAAAACTAGAATGTCCTGTAATGAGCGGACACATATTTCTTTTTACATCTACGTCCACTTTATTCTTACACACTTCAGTATTTTTTCCTAATATCTTGAGCTTCCTTAGGTTTAAGCGGCTTCTTCGAGATTCGAAAAATTGTTATATGGGCGATTATTTGAAATATAATTAAAGGGTTATTTGGTGTTTGATACTTACATTTTGTCCATAGTTATTGTTTGGTCTAACATTTGTTCTGTTTTTCGTTTGGTACCTAGAAATACCGATAACTGATGTTGACCAATTTTAATTAATTTTATATTAGAAATTACACTTGAACTTACCAGTATATTCTCAAAATGGGCTTTGATCCAACGACTCAGATTAGACTATTTTCCTACGATAAGAGATTAAATATTTAAGATCCCTAATTTTCTATAATTCTTCCGCCGCTAATACTGCCTCCAAATGCGAACTGGTAAATGAATCCAGACTTATGTTCCCATATCATCTTCTTCATCGGATGAACGACCATGATCAAATATAAATTGATAAAGGAAGAATTTTTTTTTTACCGTTCCATTAATGATCTTCTTTGCTGCAAAAACAAGATTTAGATTAGAGCTAACGTTCATTTATAAGAAATAACAAATATATAATGAAAATATGAAATATACTATTCCATTAGATAAATATCATACTCCTTTCTCAGTACATAACTTCAGTAGATACCATTGGATTTATCAAATGTATCTCAAGTCTAATGCTAAACAATGTTTTCCTCATTTTAAGACTCTCACAAAAAACTTATTTTTCAACAAAAATTCTTCCGTTTCAAACCGATAGAGCTTCTGAGTTGGTTAAAAAGTCCATTAACCCTTGAATAGAGAATGGTCATGCTGATAGGAAGCATAGACACATTACTGAAGTGGGTAATAATCTATTGTTTAAAACATCTTGTCCTAAAGAATTCTTGTTTCATGCCTTTTCCACTGCCACCTTCCTTTTCAACAAAACACCTACAAAAGTATTGAACTTCAAATCCGTTTATGAGGTCTTGGTCATTCTTTACCAGATTATTTCTCTTTTAAAAGTTTTTGGTGTTGTCTGTTATCCCTTTTTAGGACATTTTAAAGCAGAAAACTTTTCTTCTAAATCTGTCAAGTGTGTCTTCATTGGTTACGCCCTCTCCATAAAGGATACAATTATTTTAATCCCGTCTCAATGAAAAATTATATATCAAGACATCTAGTCTTTGATGAAACTCAGTTTTATTTTTATTTTTCTTTACCTTCCCATTCTTTCCTCATTGAAGAACTTCTTTCTCTTCTTGAATCTTTACCATCTACAACTATTCTCACTAGATCACAGAGAGGTGTTTCAAAATCTAAGCCTTTGCATGCCAGATCATGTTACTAATATTTCTGTTAAACATCCTCTTACTTGTGTTGCATCTCTTTTATGTAATCACGATGAGCTAAAGACATTTAAGACTGCATCAAAAGATCCCAAATGAATGGTTTCTATGAAAGATGAAGCGACTGCTCTAGCTCATAATGAAACTTGTGGACTTGCTTCTCCTACACCTGATATGAATATCTTAAGTTATAAATGGGTGTAGAGGATCAAGTTGAAATCTTATGGCGTTGTAGATAGGTACAAGTCTAGGTTAGTTGCCAAGGGCTATAATCAACTTGATGGTATTGATTTTTCAAAAATATTTAGTCATGTAGTTAAGTCTACAACAATCAAAATAGTCCTTAGTCTTGTTGTTACCGATGATTAGCATATCTAATGTTCCTAATGCTTTCCTCCAAGGTGAGTTGACTGAAAATGTTTACATGGAATATCCCCTGGATTTGTTAATCCATGATTTACACACAATGTTTTTTACCTAAAGAAGAGCTTATATGGTTTGAAACAGGCACCAACACAATGGTTTGCTAAGTTTAGTTCTTTCCTTCTTTCTTATGGGTTTAACAAATCTATTAATGATCACTCAATGTTCATTCTGCATTCTGGTTATGATATATATGTTAGTATTTGTTAGTTTATGTTGATGGAATCTTAGCTGGAAGTTCATATTTATTCATTCATTTGTTGATCGATGTTCTTAAGATTGCTTTTACAATGAAAGAACTAGGTGATCTGAGTTATTTTTATGGGAATAAAGGTTTTTAGGCATTCAGATTCCATTATTCTATCTCAAAATAAGTATACATTAGAGGTTTTAGAAAAGGACAACATGCTTCATTATAACCCATGTGATACACCAGTTGCAAAAGTGCCTAGAGCATCTATTAATGATGGTGAATTGTTATCCGATTCTCTTTAATACATAACACTTGTTGGTGGTTTACAGTATCTAACTCATACAAGACCTAACATTTGATTTGGTGTGAATTATGTTAGTCAATTCATAAATGCTCCCATTGATTGTCATATGCTTCTAGTGAAGATTTGTTATATATTAGGGGGACTATTGGTCAGGCCTTACTCTTAGAGCTGGTGATCTAACAATGATCAAAGTCTATACTGACTCTGATTGGGCAGGTTGACCTGATATAAGAAGATCCACTTCAAGTTTTGATGTTTTTCTCGGTTCTTCCTTAGTGTCTTGATCTTCCAAAAATAGCCTATGTATCCAAGTCTTCAGCTGAAGATGAGTATAAGTGTTTGACTGTAGTTTCTTCGGAAATAAATGGATTTCTTGTATATTGGAAGAACTGCATATTTATATTGCTTGGCTTGTCAGTTCTTTCTGTGATAATACATACGTTGTTTCTTTGACTACTAACCCTATATTCCATGCCCGAACCAAGCACATAAAAGTGGATTATCATGTAGTAAGGGAGATGGTTGATAGTGGATTCTTGCAAGTGTCTCATGTTTGCAGTGAGGATCAGTTGGCGGATTTTTTTACTAAGGGCCTTTGTTATCCCATCTTCTCCAAGCTTCTTCATCACTTGCTTGAGATTACTTCTTGTTCTTCGGTATCTTCTTTAGATGGTGTTTCATATTCTTCTTCTGCATCAGCTATTAGTTCTGTTTTCATTACTTAGTTTGTTTGTGTTTGCTTCTCGGATAGAGTGTGTATGTCCCCTTATTACTTTCTTTTCCAGACTTTTATGCTTGTTAGTTTGCAGAGGTGTGTTTTAATTTTCTATGATCTCAAATCACTTCAGTCTGCATGTATTGGTTTGCATAGGTGTATTAGAAATTGTCATCCTCTTTGAATTGACCTTTTGACTTTCTCTTTACTTTCTGTTAGACAGATGCCATGTTATGACTCGTTGACATATGTTAGAGAAGCATCTGTAATAGTTAACGTTTTCTATCAATATCATTTTATTTGTTCATCATGATGGCTTGCATTTTTCCATTATTATAAAATTCATAATCTCAACACAAACACTTAATGGGTACTTGATACAATTCAATTTAACTAGATAACTTAATTAGTCACAAAATTTGTGAACATTTAATCAAAGCTTTTGCCACTGCATCAATGAATTTTTCTGATTTCATCCCAAGCACTGATCTTGTTTCATGCTCCCTAATGTTAAGCCAATTTAAAGAATGAAAAGTACAACTGCATCACTAAACAAAAAGACTGAATTAGCCAAACATTTAAATCCCTAAAATGGATTCACATTATGGAGATATATAAAACAAAAATATGAAATGCATTTCAGTGTTATTCATTGTTAAATCATTACCATCCAAAGATTTTATGTTGACTACAATGTCAGTCAAACCGATTAATTATGAAACAGTACAACGGTAGCAGAAGATTTCGACTATAAAAATATTTCTACATTTAGGCATAGAAAAGAACGGACTGCCATCAACATTTGACAAAACGAAGCCTCCTAAAATATGAGCGATTCTATAGAGAAGTTGGGGTACTCAATTAAGCAAACGAATAGTACCTTATTAGGAAACATATGTTTTCAGAAAACAATATAAAAATACTTACTATTATACAAGGGTAAAACTTGCACAACTACAAGGGCCACTAATAATGAATTCGGGGATCATCCTCGGTAAAGGCTCATTCCTTGGTTTTTCGTGGGCACCATTTTTGAGAGGTGATGAGATTGCCTACATAACAGATCCAAATTGGTGGGCATCCCAACAAACATACGAAAAATTCAGTCCGTTACCTCTCATTTCTTCGCGTAATGTTCTGATATTAAAATTGTTACACGCATCGTAAGTTAAGTTGTAGCTTACTATGACCGGTCCTGCAAGTGAGCATAATGATTGTACGTTACAGAGTTGCAGGCCAAGTCAATGTTCAGCCATAGCGGCGCAATGCAAAGTCATAATAGCGCATTGCAGAGCCATAATGGCGCTAAACAGTGTAGACCGTCAAGCACTAAGATAGTGGCACCCTGCAAGGCTAGTGAAACGCAAAGGTAGCACTACACTGTAAAGACATTTGGCTAAGTAATGAAGCTTGTTAACCGACACAATGAGGCTTCATTGAGGGAAAGGCAAGACGGGGCCAAAGTGACAGATGCAACATGCGATGTTGGCATTAAGGCATATCCGTGGAATTGAGTTGGCCCAAACTCAAGGATGATGCAAGAAGATAGAATAGACCAAGAGTTGGTCTATGGCATTAGTTCAAGGCTGGCCAAAGCTTGGACAGTGCAAACAAGCTAGTAATGCAAGAGTGGCATTGCTATTGTCAAGCGAATTGGTTAAGTGTAGCATATATGACGCATGAGTAACTAGAGTGATCTTAAGGAGCTGGCCTCGATGATTGAAACACAAGGATTGTCCGTGCATTAGCTTAGAGTGATAAGCATGCAGGGCCAAGAGGGCTGAGCATTGGAACGAGGCAGAATTTAGTAAAGCACAACAGTTGTGCAATACAACTCAAGTGACGGTTACGAGTTGGTTACGGGATTCACAAGCATGCCAATGACGCGTGATGAAGTAGAACGGTTATAAAGGAGTTTATAAGCATGGGAGACGGTTCCTAACTGCAATAGAACATGTGTTGGATGATTGGCGCGAGTTGGAAGAGAACTGGCCAGTTAACACAATTATTGGCGGTTACAGGACAGATGGCTATCCCATGCATATGCAATGGTTGTGAACGGTTTTGGCCAAGTAAAGCTTTTGTATAAATAGTCCTAAGGCATGGAAAATTCGGCAGGCTTACATAGGAGAGTGTGAAACTTAAAACATGAGAGTTTTTGTAAGGCTAAGGCTTGGTTCAAGGTGAACAAGTCTGTGTAAGTCCCTAAGTGGGCAAGTTTTGTATTTCTTCCCTTTGATGCAATAAAAAAAGGTGATTATGTCATGTTCTAAGTGTTCTTGGTTGGCTGATTGTTGTTGACAAAGTATGGCAATGTTTGAATGCATTATGGGGTGCATTTGAGAAGTTTAAGTGAAGAGAAAGAAGGTTAAAGACTTCCGCTGAAGAACTGTTGAGTTGGCTGTTTTCATTGGTGCGAAATTATAAGGCTGAAGTGCAGATGGGTGAAGCTTTATTCACAGGACCACTGTACTGCCAGGTTACACTTTCGCAGAAAATTATCTGGGGAGTTTGAAGGTGTGACAGTTCGGGTATCAGAGCTATGTTTGGTACACAGTTCAAGTGTATTTGTTGGATAATACGCTGGTATTTCTTTTTGTCTTAAGCTATTTTTCTGTGAGCAATTAAGTGGTGCATTGTATTCAGAAAGTTTGCTTTAGAAATGAGTTCTAATGGCATGATGATCGACGGAGAACTACCGGGTACGTTTGATCAACTAGAGGAGTATGGTGATCTTGGCAGTATGACCATTGATTTGGGTCCTGATGGCCTTGATATTCCTCTTTCTTCTGAAGATAATGGCAGGCTAGATTTACTTAAAGAAAGAACATCAGATTGGTTTAAAGAATTTGACGAAAGGGTAGGTGCAGTCGAGGACAAGGTGTCTGATGCAACCTTGTTAAATTGCGAAACTAATGCTGAAGTGACTGAATTGAAGGGGCAATTCAGTGACATGAAGACCATACTAACAAGCCATGCAAAGCAAATGTCAGATGAAATGACAAGCCTTCGTAAATTAATCAGTGATGGCATGTTTGCAGGGGGAAACGTGAATGGAGAAAGCTTTAATCGAGTCTTCGAGCCAAGAGTTTACGCTGGTTCCAGAAATGCTAGTGAAATTGAGAATTTCTTGTATGACGTTGAGGCATACTTTGAGGAAAATTGAACTGGGAAAGGACAGAAGGTAACTCTCGCAGGAAATTACCTTGGTGGTGATGCAAAGGTTTGGTGGAGAACTATGCTGCAAGAAGATGAAGCTGCTGGTTATACCAATCCTATGTCATGGAATGACATGAAAGATGGACTGAGATGTCAGTTCTTGCAGAGCAATGGTGCTTGGTACGTAAGAGAGAGTTTGCGTATGATAAAAATGACGGGTACACCACATGCCTATGCTGAAAACATCCTTGCATTAGTGCTAGAAGTGCGTGGCATGAGTGAAGAAGATCAGATGTTCCAATTTCTGAGTGGCGCGAGTTCGTTGGTTGTTGCTGAACTCAAGAAGCGCAAAATTCAGGTATCCAGATGGCTGTTCAGGCAGTAAGAGAGCTTACTAGTTGCACAACAATTGAAGATGTGCAAAGCTGTGAAGGTAAGGCCAAAGGAAAGGAAAAATCTGTTGGCAGTAAGCGTAAGCATGAACCAAAGGAAGATGAATTGTTCCCTTCAGCCCAGAAGTATAGGGGATGTTTCATTTGCAAAGGTTTGCATTTCGTTAGAAGATGTCCACTCAAGGCGCAACTTAATGCAACAGTTGGGGATGACTATGAGAGTCATTCTAGCAAGACTCGTGAAGGCCGAAGTGAAGGTTCAAGGAAGAGACCATGCATCGAAGTTGTTGCTCACTTTGACAAAGGAAAAAACTAAGCTAAGACAAGAAAGAGTGTTACTGTCTCCGTTGGCAACACTTAGTGCAGAAAACATGGTGTTTTCTGATCTTGTTCTTATGTAACTTTAGTTGTTGGTTGTTGCAAACTCTGTGTGTAGAGTTTGGTTGTACAGACTTTTATTTGAGTCTTCAAGTTTGTATATACTTTGCTTTGGTGTAAGCAAGTTGCTTTGTTAATGAAGTTTTAGCTTTCCAAAAGTGATCGGTGGATCAAATCATGTAATGGTACATGGTCTTGTTATGTAAGAGCAGTAGTGAATAAAGGTGTTTTCGTTTATAAAGTCTTGCCTCTTTATTTACGATGTAAAGCTAGTTCATGGGGAGATGTTGCAGTAGCATACTTAGCCTAACGTATGCAGTAGCAAGACAAGTTGAAAGCTAATAAGCAAAGCATGGGACAAGGGTACTAGTTGATGCAGAAATGATATTGATGTTTGGAGATTGCAAAATGGCACGACAGCAGATGGGCAGCGACAGTGCAAGCAATACAGTAAGTTATAAATCACATCATCAGCAAGCATGAGTTGGGTAGAACTCATGGCCAAGTGAAAGACACAAACTTTCCAGGCAAGCAAGCAATGCAGTTCAAAGGAATAGTTGGAGACTTATTGGCTTTGAAGGTATGGCATACGGACAGCTAACGGGTTAGCTATGTTATGTCCAAAAGATAGTTAGCCACAGTTGCGTAGATGGGCTGTGCAACTCAATAGTTTTGGTTTAGCGAGCTAGGCAAAGAAAACTTGCCTTTCCAGTTCGTGTATGCAAAATGGCGTAAGTATAAGGAGTTTATATTTGGTGGCTACATCAAAGAAATGAGTTCTTGAATGATGCTTGCATAATCATAGTTTGGCGAGACATGAAGTGTTTGATTCGGGTGTCTTATGCGAAAAGAACCCCTGTCCACTTTATGACGTGCTTAACAAGGGCATGGAGAACAACAGTTCAAGGCAGGTGCCGGCAAAACTGATTGAAAATGAAGCCAAGTCGTTTATAAGTCCTAGTCATGTTGAGTTAGATGCAAAAGGCAAAGTCGGGAGGTGAAAGACTATGGCAATGATCATGGTGATCAGTTTGAGAAGAATCATTCCATGCGTACACTTAGGCATAAATGATTCTAGGCGAAATTCAAGTCTAGAGGGAATTGGCTAAGAAGAATTTCAGTTTTGCATTTGGGTATTGATGCATGATTTGAGTAGCAACATAAGCGTAGTGCACGACGCCGATAAGTGGCTCAAATATATGAGATCAATGGCAAAGCAGTAAAGCTAAGTGATGCTGATGCTATGGCATGGAAGTTGGCAGAATTATGAAAGCCAACAATGGTTGCTGAATTTCAGAAAAGGTTCTGAAAGTACATATGGCGAAAGTTAAGACAAGTATAGTGTTTATACTAGGTCACGTTCAACGAGGGCGTTGAAAGAATTAGGTGGGGGAGGTCTATGACCGGTCTTGCAAGTGAGCATAATGATTGTGCGTTACAGAGTTGCAGGCCAAGTCAGTGTTCAGCCATAGCGGCTCAATGAAAAGCCATAATAGCGCATTACAAAGCCATAATGGCGCTAAACAGTGTAGACCGTCAAGCACTAAGATAGTGGCACCCTGCAGGGCCAGTGAAGCAAAAAGGTAGCGCTATATTGTAAATACATTTGGCTAAGTAATGAAGCTTAATGACTGACACAATGAGGCTTCATTGAGGGAAAGGCAAGACGAGGCCAAAGTGACAGATGCAACATGCGATGTCTGCATTAAGGCATATCCGTGGAATTGAGTTGTCCTAAACTCAAGGATGATGCAAGAAGATAGAATAGACCAAGAGTTGGTCTATGGCATTAGTTCAAGGCTGTCCAAAGCTTGGACAGTGCAAACAAGCTAGTAATGCAAGAGTGGTATTGCTATTGTCAAGCGAATTGGTTAAGTGTAGCATATATGACGCATGAGTAACTAGAGTTAGCTTAAGGAGCTAGCCTCGATGATTAAAGCACAAGGATTGTCTGTGCATTAGCTTAGAGTGATAAGCATGCAGGTCCAAGAGGGCTGAGCATTGGAATGAGGCATAATTCAGTAAAGCACAACAGTTGTGCAATACAGCTCAAGTGACGGTTACGAGTTGGTTACGGGATTCACAAGCATGCCAATGACGCGTGATGAAGTAGAACGGTTATAAAGGAGTTTATAAGCATGGGAGACGGTTCCTAACTGCAATAGAACAGGTGTTGGATGATTGGCACGAGTTGGAAGAGAAGTTAACACAGTTATTGGCGGTTACATAACTGCTCCATGGGACAGATGGCTGTCCCATGTGTGTGCAATGGTTGTGCAAGGTTTTAGCCAAGTAAAGATGCTGTATATATAGTCCTAAGGCATGGAAAATTTGGCAGGCTTACATAGGAGAGTGTGAGACTCAAAACAGGAGAGTTTTTGTAAGGCTAAGGCTTGGTTCAAGGTGAACAAGTCTGTGTAAGTCCCTAAGTGGGCAAGTTTTGTATTTCTTCCCTTTGATGCAATAAAAGAAGGTGATTGTGTCATGTTCTAAGTGTTCTTGGTTGGCTGATTGTTGTTGACAAAGTATGGCAATGTTTGAATGCATTATGGGGTGCATTTGAGAAGTTTAAGTGAATAGAAAGAAGGTTCAAGACTTCCGCTGAAGAACTGTTAAGTTGGTTGTTTGCATTGGTGCGAATTTATAAGGCTGAAGTGCAGATGGGTGAAGCTTTATTCACAGAACCACTGTAATGTCGGGTTACACTTTCGCAAAAAATTATCTGGGGAGTTTGAAGGTGTGACACTTACCTATATAGTTAATTTGATTCTTATTCATACTTATGTACTCTTGTAATCAGTTTCTTTGTCTTTTTGGATTTTCGGGTGTATTTGTTATGGGAAAAGATAGTAAATAAAAATTTGTCATGGGCCTGAAAAAGTAGGGCCGAACTCGAGTTAAGTTTAGCAAGACTTTTGGTCTTAGAGTAGAACGATATTTGGGGACTACTCTAAAAAGGTGGGGGACTACTTTGTTATATGAATGTCCACCCTACATTTTTAGGGGTGTCCTAAAAGATTAGGGAAGACTAATCTTCCCTTATCCTAATTAAGGTTATAACTAATCCTAATAAGCCACTAATTTAACCACTACCCACTAATCTAACCCCCTAAATTAAAACCTAAAATCAGTTTCAAAACCTTTTTTTTTCTTTTTTTCTTCTTCTTCATCTTCTTTTTCTTCTCCTCTTCTTCGTAGACATCGACGTTAATCGTCGATTCGAAAAAAATTCATCGTCGATTCGAAAAAAATTCATCATCGATTAATCAATTTTTATAAAAAATGCGTTCTAAGCAGACACCAAGAATTCCAGGATTGAGTCCAGGTCTGGAAAATATAGCGAATCTCCAAAATCAATTTGAAGTTGATAAACAACTTCAAGCAAAGTTGGGAGACGAAGTCAAGCATCCAACATCAACCAAGAAGTCCGATTCGAGTAAAATGAAAATCCGCAGGTAATTTCCTTCATACCCATTCCTTTTAATCGTTTTTTGTTGAAGAAATCGATTAGAAATCATCAAAAACCATAGAAAATGGTAGTTACAGTATAGATTTCGGCTATGAGAAATTTTGAAAACCCTAGATTTTGGTAACCGAACTTTCAATATGAAGAACAGTTCGGCCAATTAGGAATTTTTAGGTAACCGAACTATGTAGTTCGGTAAGCTCGCAAAAAAAAAGGTAACCGAACTCCTTCTTTTTATGAAAAATTTGAGTTCGGTTTAGTCGATAAATTTATATAGGTAACCGAACTTTGATAAAATATAGTTCGGTTACTTCGCAATTTCTATGTGGTAACCGAACTTTGATCTGTCAACACCAAACTTGTAGTTCGGTGACTTTGCAACTTATACCAGATAACCGAACTTTAGTCTGTTAACATTTTGTGTTTGATGTAATCCCATGTTCAATTTTATTTGATAAGACAATATTCTGTTTAGCTAATAATGTGGTTTTCATTCATTAGGAACAAAGGAAAAAAATCTAATCCCCACCTAGATGAAGATTTGAGAACTCCCACCCCTCGTGGTAGAATATATTTGGATTTCCGAAACCGTGGTACTAAAAATGCTAAACATGGAGGGGGATCGTTACAGGAAGTGAACCAAGAGAATGTTCGTAATGTAATCCAAGATGTCAATCAAGAGGTGATGGAGAATACAATTGATAATGTTATTGAAAAAGAGAATGATGATGAAGAAGAGCAAGGAAATGAAGACCAATGAAATGAAGAGGTTGAACAACAAAGAGAACACGTTGAAAATGTAGAGGAAGAAGAACAAGGACAGGGAAAAGAAGGAGAAGGACAAGAGGAAGAGAAGGATGAGGAAAGAGGGGAAGAAGAGAATGAAGAGGAGGGAGAGGATGAAGAGGAAGAGGGGAGGGATAGGATGAAGAGGGGGAAGGGGAAGAAGAGCAAGAAATTGTTCCTGTTAAAGAGAAAAATAATCTGAAGCCGCCTTGTGATAGATACTCACACATTCCCCCTGATAATTTGTGTTTGCCACTAGTGAACCCAGCTTATGGTACTCCAAATGATGGAGGGGCCACATTGTTTGTCTACAAACACTCATGGGCTGCGAAGATCTATGTGACAAAGGTATTCTTTAAGTTCATTCTTAACTAATAAAACGATTTTTTTTGGGACATGTTTCGTCAAGTATTAATAGTGTTATGTTCTTTTCGTAGGATCATAATGATGCAGTTCGTCTTATTCGTCGTCAAAAGGCGTCCAAATGGGATCTTTCTTTGGAGTGTGACAAGTTTCAAGCGAAGGTTAAAGAATGTGTGTTATGGAGAGCTATTGAGTATGCACATGTGTATTTTGACATTGTTGCCGTATCCGCATTTCTTGAGAGGCATTATCCCGAGACATATACAATGCATCTTCCATTTGGCGAGATGGGAATTACTCCCGATGATTGCAAGAGAATCACCGGCTTACCAGTGGAAGGTAAATGTCTTCGATAAGGCTACAACCCCTCGATGCATTATGAAGCTCTTGAAGAATTGTCTCTAAAATATCTAGGATGGGATGCAAGAAAGGCTCAATATGAGTTTAGACGTTCTGTGAGGTCCCCTAAACGTGGCGATGAGTATAATCCAAGAGAGGAAAATGGAGCATTGAAGAAGATGGTGAAGAAATTCAAGTCGGTAAAGTTGAAGGAAGCATTTGGAGGGACAAGAAATAAGGTGGAGAAAGGAAAGTTGGTGATGGACCAGGAGACCCTTAGGCATCATGTCACCGCATATTGGTTATATCAGCTAGGAACTGTCATTTTCCCCGACACTTCTGGAAATAGGGTGGATGCACATTATCTACAGCTTTTGGAGAATCTCGATGAGATTAACAAATACTCTTGGGCCACTGGGGTGCTTGCTTTTGTTCTAGGAGAGATGAGCAAAGGGTCGAGGATTAAGACAACTCAAATTGGAGGTTACTTAACTCTTATTCAGGTGACCTTTTACATTGTTAATTAGCAAATTTTTCGCTAAAATTTTCTGCTTCCAAATCAATTTTCATGTATGTGGTTAATATTTTCGTATTTTCGCATAGGTTTGGATTTATGACCACTTCCCTTCATTGGGATTGGCTAAGGAAAAGACACCTTATCCCTATGACGAACCTACAGTAGGAAAATGGTTGTTTTTGGACGCACAAAAGAATTCTAAAGAAGAGCAGTTGACTTCGTTGAGGGAGAAATTGGATAAACTTACGGTGAACGATGTGGTATTTCACCCATACGCCGTACCCGATGATGTCCCTGTAGATGAAGAAGATCTGAATGGTTTCTCTACCGTCTCGGCTTACTATGGACCAATTTGGTATCCTAATGGCTACACAATATATAATCCAAGGAGAATACTAAGACAACTTTGTTATGTCCAAATGTATCCCGACGTGGAGAATGAAAATTTCAATTTGCTGGTTCAAGGCACAAAGAACACCGAGAAATATTTTGTTCCAAAACATGAACCAACTCCTACGGTAGGACATTGGAATGCACTTGGTAACTACTACTTACCTTTAGGTGATTGTGTACCTTGTGGTGGAGATGTAAATGCATGTGATGAAGATTATATGGAGTTTTATCAAGAAATTAGTCATCCTTTTGTGATAAATAAAGAACAACAAGCTAAGACTGATAAGGCGAAGGCGAAGGCAAAGGAGAGGGTGGCTAAGAGAGCTCAGAAGGAGATGCCTATTTGTGGAGAAGAAGCAAAAATGTAATGGGATAATGTGGTAAGAAAATTCTTCTCTTATACTTCCTTGTTGTTTGAAAGTATTGAAAATATA
This sequence comes from Papaver atlanticum, assembly GCA_023531105.1. NCBI lineage: Eukaryota > Viridiplantae > Streptophyta > Magnoliopsida > Ranunculales > Papaveraceae > Papaver > Papaver atlanticum. The sequence goes on from JAJJMB010015994.1 coordinate 1,853,532, forward strand.
ATTACATATGCTTAAAAATGGAATCAGGTGAAGAAGGGTACGAAATTGTTGAAGAAATGGATGGCTAAAATCCGTAGTGGAGAGCCGATGTCGACTAAGGAGCAAACCTACTACTACGGCGAGTGGGAGGGTCTTATAACTAAAAGAATGATGGATCCAAGTAGGTCTAAGCAATTGAAGAGGGGTCGACAACAAGGAGAATGTTCAAGTCGCGCCGTGGAGGAAACCGGTCGGTAGCATCTTAATCTCTTCATATCCTTTTTTCTTGGGTGGACAAATTATTGGCTTGCACCTATTTATCAAATTACACCATATATAGAACGTACAAAGCATATTGTGTGCTAATGGAAACACTACCTCTATTGCATTCATCAATGCAACTTCATTGTCGGTGACTATAACCCCGGGAATATCATCACCTCGGAAGATTGCCTTAACTTGTTGTAGTGCCCAAATGTAACTAGGTTCTTGCTCGTCCCTTAAGAAACAAAACGCCACGGTAAACGGTGACTGCGTCGAAGTACGCCAAACAATATTCAACAATGGCATCTCGTACTTGTTCGTCTTATAAGTACAATCCATTATGAGAACTTCATGAAAGCATTGAGCCAATTGAACACTCGTTGGATGCGCAATGAAGAGTTGTGTTATCTCTCCGTCCGAATCCACATCCTTTTAAACCGCGTAGTCTTTCTCTTTGGCCAAAAAAAACAATTGTTGCATCACTTGTCTATCTCTCCATTCCTTCTTTCTAATTGTCACAATTGCATTACAAATGGTGGACAAAGATGAGTGGTTATCCTTGTTATCCTCCTTTAGTATTTGGAGCATTTGAATCGGTGAAAGACCCATATTCCTCATTTTAGCTACCTTGTCCATCTCTTCAGGAGTTAGCTTGGCCGCCATGAAATGTCCTTCAAGATGCTCCTGACGAGGGTGGTTATGACAACCTTCCATAACCTTGTAGAGAACCCATCCACTCAATTCTTCGTTGTAATTAAATGCAAGCTTGAATAGGCATTTAATCTTCTTTGAGAAAGTTTTGTTCTTCCTATTTGTCTTTCCTTTATAAACATAACCCTTCCTCTTGTGGCATTTATCGGGATCACCGCTTCTCTCACAAACCATTTCAAAGCGGGTTTTGCTTTCTCTCCCATTCAATACTAACACGCACATGTCTTTTAGTGCATGTTGTCTAGCCCAACTCTTTGCCTCTAAAGGACTTTTGAATACCAAGTCATTCATGTAGTGATGGGACGTGTCATCGTACAAAATATCAACAGGGTAGGTTGATTTTCCATTGGTCCTATTGGATCAGATGCAACCTACGAGTAATAGCACAACGTCAATACCAACTAAAAATAAGAAATAATTAAATTTTCGGCAATGTAAAAATAATATACGATCCTGCCGAACAAAAAGTTCGGTTATGAAAAAAAAATTGCGATCTTGCCGAACTTGTTCTTTGGAATTTTCTATGGTATAGTTCGGCAACATAATTACTACACTCGACTAAACCGAACTACAAAGTTCGGTTAGCTATTCAATGAACGTGATTTGCGATCTTGCCGAACAAAAAGTTCGGTAACAAAGGGACTAAACTCGACTAAACCGAACTATTAACTGTATACTCTATAAAATTAGTTCGGCAACGTTTTCTGGAAAAAGATAACCGAACTCTCAAAAACCTCCATTAAAACAGAGTTCGGTTACCTGCGTATGCTGAAATGAGTAACCGAACTGCACATACAGGAGAGTTCGGCTACCTGTTTTGCAGAATTGCTAACCGAACTACTTTGACCTAGCCGAAATTTCTTCTTGAAATTTTCGATTTGGCCAATTTTTTGCACAATTCAAGCTACATTAACTAAATTTGATCCATACCTGAGTACCCATAACTTTATCTTCTGGTTGTGGATGATAAAATTTATCATTTGGGTCGTTAGGTTGAGTTTGGGGTAAATAGCTTTCATCATCTAACAAATAACTCATATCCGGATCATTAGAAATATTGACAAATATATTAGGAGATGAAGGAGGTTCTGATTCTGAGGAGGAGGTATTATCACATGAATCACTCATATCATATTTACTAAACTCAAAATAAGATTTTTTTGGGTTCTTCCCTCTTTTTCTTCATCTTTTTTTCTTCTTCTTTTTCTCTCTCAATAATTCTGATTCTAACAAAACTATCCTATTAATAACTCACTAATCACTAATTAATCATTACACTAACACTAACTAATTTAATTACCAAGGGTAAATTTGGTATTAAAAAAGAATTTACATAAGGGGTGACCCAAAATTACTTTAAATGTCCTATCAAAAATGAAAGAGTAGTCCCCATCTATTTTGAGTAGTCCCCGAAATATGGTTGTTAGAGTAGCGCGGCATCCACATAGGGGCACTGAATAATATTCATTTCCTTCTCCTCGTTAATTGCATTTGCGTTTCTTTTTTTCTCCTCCCCTTCTTCACATCCCACTGCTCTCAAAACCCCAATTCAACACGCAACCCGTCCATTAAGAAACCAGTCATAATCTTAATTTCTTCAGATGGGTTTCGATCTGGCTATCAATATGAAGCTCCAACACCCAACATTCATCGTCTAATCAGTAATGGGACTGAAGCAGAAATGAGTTTAATGGCAGTTTTTCCAGCACTCACTTTCCCAAATCATTACTCAATTGCAACTGGTCTTAACCCAGAATCACAATGGGATTGTTAAAACTACTTTACTGATCCTGTGTCTGGTGATAAATTCTCAATGCAGAGTAAAGAACCAAAATGGTGGTTCTCTAGTAGTCTCCAAAACCCTCAGAGCAGCAGCACAAAGAAGAAGAAAATCCTTAAACTTCTCATTTCCTTGTAAGTATTAATAATCTCGATTGATTCGATTCTTATGATTGATTTTGATTCTGGATTTGATTGAAATTGATATGTGTTTTGTTTGTTATGCAAAGAAGAAAATGGTTCAGTTCGTTACGAATCACTACAATGTTAACTCCTCCAAACACTCTGGTAAGAAAAAGAACAACTTGTCTTGTACTTTTGAGTTCTTATTTTGGTTTGTTTTGATTTTCTTGGGGAGATTTTAGGGATTTTGTTAATGATTTTTCTTAGTGGTGATTCGGATATTGTAGGGTTAGGGAATGCAAAGACAGTTTCATTTCAAGCTGGAAAAGATTCAACTTTTGTTCTTGCAACTACTATGACTAACAAACTGTCATGAAGAAGGAATTCAGTAGAATGGCTAAGGCTGCTGCCAACCAGGTAATTTATTAAATAAACCCTTTACTCATGTTTTGATTTTGTTATCTAAGTTTTATGGTACATATACGGATAGCCTGAGTATGTTTGTGTAGATGACTTTTGTAATCTGGTAATGTATATGATTCAGCAAGGTGTTATAACAAGAGACTTACCATTGCCAACTTGCACTTTCTCATTGCCTCTATAGACAGAAGTATTCTGCAAAACTCCTTCATTCCCAGTCATGTGTGCAGTAGCACCAGAATCAGCTAGCCATTGTGGAGCTTCAGATGTGGAAGGACCAGAAAAACCCATATCTTCACTCATAGAAGTAAAAGCTAACTGTTGTTGTTGAGATACATTTGCTGTACCATTCCCTGAAGTAGATGGAGGAGGATAATATCTAAAGTGACACCTACTAGCATAATGACCTCTTTTTCTACAAATTTGACATTCAACTTGTGAGAAATCCTTTCTTACATTTCCAACCCCAGAAGTACCTTCATATGAACCATAAAGCTTGAAGTTTGAATCATTCTTGTTGTTGTTATTATTGTAAGTACCATTTCCTGAATCCTTGTTATTGTTATAATTGGCATTGCCTGGATTCTTATTCTTGCCTTTGCCATGAAAGTTGTTACCAAAACTCACATTTCTTGAGTATAAGCCTGTAGGATTTTTTGCATCAAATATCATACTAGAATCTTGTTGTTGATCACTAAGCCATTGCTCATGACTTAATGGTTTAAGAATATGAGTTCGTACTGTGATGGGTTAGCTGGAATCCTGAATAATATGTGATGGTGTCTCTCATTCTACTTGTCATGTTGTAGTGTGGAATTGTCAATACTGAAGTCTAATTGAATCCCTATTAGCTTAATTTACAACAACATTGATCATGTGTTCTGTTGACATATATGTTTCAGGGAGGTTGATGCCTTGCAGTATTGTGTATTCAGTTATGTTTCACTTTTATGTGTATTGCTTCCACCAATGCTTAGCTGCTCATATGTACTTGGAATAGCATTACTAGTGTGTTTAGAATTTTGATTGGTTGATACATGATTTTAGTGCAAGTGTTTTGTATGGTTTTGTGAAGCCTTCTTGATTAGGACCACCAGAATTGTAACATGTACTCTGTGTATGTATGCTTAGCTTAACTTGACCTCATTTGCTTAGCTTGAGTTTGTGTATGTATGCCATTTTGGTTCGGGGTAAACCTCTTCTTACGCTTTTTCTTATTGCGGGGTAAACCTCTTCTTTGGCTTTTTCTTAATGCTATATTTTGTTGCAGTCTGGTTTTCCTGTTACTTCTTTTAAACATTGTTCTTGTTAAGAATAGCTTAATTTTGGTGCAAATATTGTAGTTTTCCTAAGTTTCAAGCTAGGTTTGGTTATGTGTAATTACTCTTTCATTCTGATTGATTTCCAAGAAACTGTTTATGCGTTGTGTACTGTTCTTTAAATTCTTAAAAACTGATTGCTTGTTGTTAATATTCAGGTTGCCGATTACTTCTACAGAAGGGACTTGATAGTGCAGCTCTTGCAGGTTGAGCTCTGTGCACAGGAGTCTCAAGGTTGCCAGGTCTGGTGTTAAGAAGATGAACAGGCAGACTTCCAAGAAATCTAACAGTGTTTAAAGATGCAGTATTTGATCTCTTTTTTTTTTGTCTACAGACATCACAAGGGTTTTTGATATATTAATATTAAAGAGTTCGAATGAATCTAGTTCTTTTAGTTTTCTGGTTTTCAAACTATGGATTGGATAATGTTGTCGTTCAATCAAGAAGGAATTCAGTAGAATGGCTAAGGCTGCTGCCAACCAGGTAATTTATTAAATAAACCCTTTACTCATGTTTATCAGATTTAGTTATCTGAGTTTTATGATGCATATTTGGAGAGCTTGATTGTGTATATGTAGATGAATTTTGTAATCTGGTTGTGCATATGATCCGGCACGACGTAGAATAATGTATGCTTGGTGTAAGAATATAAGTTCATATTGTGATGAGTTAGCTGGAATTTTGAGTAGTTTAGTAATGGGGTCTCTCATTTTAGTTGTCATGTTGTAGTGTGGAACTGTTAATAGTGAAGCCTATTGATACTCTGTTAGCTTAATTTACAAAGAAATTAGTCCGTGTTCTGCTGATTTTTATGTTTCAAAGAGATCGATGAGTTGCAGTATGGTGTGGTCAGTTATGGTCTTACTGCTTCCATCAAGGTTGAGCTGCTATGTGTACTTGGAACAGGGTTACTAGTTTTGTTATATTATTGATTGCTCGATACATGATTTAGTGCAACTGTTTTAAACATTCTGTGCATGTATGCTTAGCTTAGCTTGAGTTTTCAATTCGGATGTTACATACTGACCTTATTTTACTTAGTTTGAGTTTGTGTATGATGTATGCAATTTTGGTTTGGGTTAAACCTGCAGTAGGGTTGCTACCTGTGACCTTATATGATTATATACTTAAACTAGCGTTTATTTCTTTTTCGACTACTGGTGCCTTTGTGCATGCGTTTGGTGCACTAAATATTCTTACTCTTCTTAGGATTTTTCTTAGTGCTATAGACTTTTTCTTAGTGCTATACCTTGTTGCAATCTGGTTCTCCTGTTACATCTTTTAAACATTGTTTTTGTTAACATTGGCTTGATTTTGCTAAGTTTCAAGCTAGGTTTGGTTATGTGTAATTATTCTTTCATTCTTCTGGTTGATTTCCAAGAAACTGATTTTGCGTTGTCGTGTACTGTTTTTTAAATTCTTATAAGCTGATTGCTTGTTGCAATCTTGCTCTCCTGTTACCTTTTTTGTTCTTGTTGCGAATAGCATAGTTTTGGCGCATCTATCATTGTTTTAGTAAGTTTCAAGCTAGTTTTGGTTCCGTGTAATTATTCTTTCAGCCTCGTTGGTTATCAAGAATTGCTGTGTGTACTGTTCTTTAATTTCTTAAAATCTGTTTGCTTGCTGTTAATCTTCAGGCTGCCAATAACTTCTACAGAAGGGACATGAAGAGTGCAGCTCTTGCAAGGTTGAGAGCTGTTCACAGGAGTCTCAAAGTTGCCAAGCCTGGTGTTAAGAATAGTAACAGGCAAACTTCCAAGAAATCTAACAGAGTTTAAAGATCCAGTTGATCTTGGAGTAGCACGGCATGTTAGGTCCACAAAGGGGGCACTGAATAGTATTCATTTCGTTCTCCTTATTAATAGCATTTGCATTTCTTTTTTTCTCCTCGCCCTTATCTTCACATCCCACTGCTCTCAAAACCCACAATTCAACACACAACCCGTCCATTACAGAAACTCAAGAAACCAGTCGTAATCTTAATTTCTTCAGATGGGTTTCGATTTGGCTATCAATATGAAGCTCCAACACCCAACATTCATCGTCTAATCAGTAATGGGACTGAAGCAGAAATGGGTTTAATGGCAGTTTTTCCAGCACTCACTTTCCCAAATCGTTACTCAATTGCAACTGGTCTTAACCCAGAATTACAATGGAATTCTTAAAACTACTTACTGATCCTGTGTCTGGTGATAAATTCTCAATGCAGAGTGAAGAACCAAAATGGTGGTTCTCTAGTAGTCTCCAAAGCTCTCAGAGCAGCAGCACAAAGAAGAAGAAAAGCTCAAAACTAACCATTTCCTTGTAAGTATAAATAAATCTCTCGCTTGACTCGATTCTTATGATTGATTTTGATTCTGGATTTGATTGAAATTTGATCGGTGTTTTGTTTGTTACGCAAAGAATAAAATGACAACAGTACCAGGGTCTTTGATTTGGGAGATCATGAAGAGGAACAATGGTTTCCTCGTCAAAGAGTTTGGAAATGGAAATCAAATGGTTCAGTTCAGTAAAGAACCTAACAATCTTTACAACGTTAACTCCAAAGTCCAAACACTCTGGTAAGAAAAATAACAACTTGTCTTGTACTTTTGAGTTCTGATTTGGTGATTTGATTCTGTTGGTGAGATTTTTAGGGATTTTGTTGAGGATTTTCAGCAAGATGTAGAACAATGCATGCTTGGTGTAAGATATGAGTTCATATTGTGATGGATTAGCTGGAATTTGGATCAATTTAGGAAGGGAGTCTCTCATTCTAGTTGTCATGTTGTAGTGTGGAATTGTTAATAGTGAAGCCTATTGATAGTCTGTTAGCTTAATTTACTAAGAAATTAGTCTGTGTTCTGAATCTGTTGACATTGATGTTTCAAAGAGATTGGTGACTTGCAGTATGGTGTGGTCAGTTATGTTTTGCGTCTTATTGCTTCCATCAATGTTGAGTTGCTATATGTACTTGGAACAGGGTTACTAGTTTTGTTAGAATTTTGATCGATTGCTTGACGCATAATTTAGTGCAAATGTTATCTAAACTGCTATGTACTGTTATGCGGAGGCTGTGCTGTAAAAGAAGTTCCCATTGCCTTGATTAGGACAAACATGTATCGGATATCTATTTTACATACTGACATTATGTTGCTTAGCTTGAATTTGTATGTATGTGTGTATGCAATATTTTTTTTGGGGGGTAAACCTGCAGTAGGGTTCCTGTCTGCAACCATATATGATTATATACTTAAACTAGCAATAGCATTTGTTCGGTTTTTGACTACTGGTACCTTTGGTGCATGAGTTTGGTGCTTTGAACACTAAAAATCCTTACTCTTCTTAGACTTTTTTTTCTTAGTGCTTTAGTTTGTCTGGTGCAATCTGGTTCTTCTGTTACTTCTTTTACACATTATTCTTGTTTAAAATGGCATAGTTTTGGTGCATATATCATAGTTTTAGTAAGTTTCAAGCTAGGTTTAGTTCTATGTGATTATACTTTCATTCTCATTGAATCGCGAGAAACTGATTATGCATTGTTCTGTATTGTTGTTCTTTAAGCTCTTAAAAGCTGATTGATTGGTTGTTATTATTCAGGCTGCCGATAACTTCTACAAAAGGGACTTGAAGAGTGCAGCTCTTGCAAGGTTGCCTTAAATGATGCTTCCTAGGAGTAGGAACTCAACAGCACTAGATGATTTTGGAAGCAGACTAATCATGGATGGACCTTAATGCTTGTATTAGAACAGGTTCAATCAGCACTGATTATGTTTGAGCAAGCATAAGTTCTCCTTCCCATATGACATGGAAGGATCTTCATGAACAGTTCCTAGCTTCTACATAGCGCTCACATAATTCCTAATCCTTTTTACAAACTTATGAAACACCCCAGAATATGTTTGAAGAATGCCTTTGATTTTCAGCAAGTCACCATGGAAATACTCCTTGGAATACATAATCATAATAAATTTTTATTTATTTTGTGATGCTCGTATACAACACACTTATTACTCCGAACGTTTTTAAAACAGAGATACTGTCACTTTTTCAAGAACAATTACTTGGGGGATACATAAACTAATTGGGGGATATTTTTACTATAGCTGTCGGCATGGTTTTTCAATGATGCAGACATGGTCGATGGATTTTCGGCATTGAAAAACCATGCCGGCAGCTAAAGTGAAATATCACCAATTACATGTTCTTTTTCAATTTGGCCTATTTTTAGGTTAAAATGAAAAAATGATAGCATCTCTTTAAAAACAAACAAACTATGGTAGTATTATTTCATAGTTCCTATTTAGTGGTAGTGCATTTTATTTTATTTTCCGATCGGATAGATATTTAGTAGTACATTAATTGGCAGAAAAAACAAACCATACTTTGGAACGCGATGTATTTCGGGTTCCAGGTCGACGTGTCCAGGTGGCAAATGAACATGGCTGATAGCAGAGTCCTTCCGTCTTCTCCAGCTAATGCAACCTGGTAGACATACGTACGAGGAAGTCGGTGGCAATAGAAGAGCGCCGCTGGGTACGACAAAAGGTGGTAGGCTACATTTGGGGTAGTTTTCAGGTTTTGAAATTTATCTATTGTGTAGCGTTATAGCTGTGGTTGTCATCCGGGAACTCGGTCGAGAGGCCTCGAATATATTTCCCGATAATTTTTTCCACAAAAGGCAGCATGTCATCGAACTTAGTGACACATATTTTGGTTTCATTTGTTGCATGTTTGCTTTTGCGTACTTGTACGGTTTTCTTAACAACGGAAGCTGCCTTGGGTTGAAGGGATGAAAAGTTGACAGCTTCTTGATTGTCAGAGAACTTGTTGTTCGTTATTTGTGGGAACCGTAAACGGAAGAGTTTTCCTTTGTGTATGTTGGTGGGACTAAAATAGACGTCATCGGCAAGCACATCGTGGATATTGGGAAGGGGAATTGCAACGGACTGCAATGATCGAGTGGCGGTACCCTGGTACATGCATAAATTTTTCAAATTATTAAAACCTAAATAATTAAAAACAACTACCAAAATTTTAAAACATGAGCCGTTTACCAGGATTACAAGGGCGAGTGCTAGTTCCATAGCTTTGATTAATTATTTAGGTTGATATGGAGAGTAGATGAAGTTTTAAAGTGTATAGAAGACGAGTTTGATCTGGATCTCTTAGTTCTCGAATACTGGATATCGCAGAAAATGGAAGTTAAGGTTCAAATTTATAGGGTGTTCATATCGTTTGTTCACTCTCCCTTAAAACAAACGTATGCATAATGAGGATTGAAAGAGCTTCCAGAAACACGTCTATTGTGCTGTGGGAAGTAGTTAGATGAGGCAATACGCATTTCCAGAAAGGTTTATTTATTTATTTGGTAAGTTGAAAGGTTTACTTTGAGAACCTATACAAGTCGAGGTTAAATGATGGAATTGGAACTATGACGTGGGGCAAATAAAGAAAGGGGGTGCAAGGACAATAGTATTGAAGTTGGAGTAGTATATATTGAAGTTGGAGTAGTTACGAGAGCCAGAAATCTAGAAAAGTGGAATTGTATCTTTGCCAGAAATGAATGTTTTGACTGATGGAGCGTTGCAGAAAAAGTGTTCCGTGGCCTTAACACAATTCTCCTTACCGACACTGTATCCTCATCGAATGTGGAATTTGAAGCATTATTCTCCAAAAAAAAAAAAAGGTTTGGGAAAAATATCGTTTGGTTCTTTTTTAGGTGGTCCGAAGTCAGTTTGGTCCTTTCAGAGATCACTTTTTTTTTTAGAATACTTCATGAGAGGTTGTTTTCTTTTCATTCATCTGGCACCGTGCCTCGAACCCGTGACTTTATGGTTATATGGCACAAACCATACCACTAAAGCCACGGAGGCGTTGGTAGAGATCACCTTTTCCATTTGGTCCATAATTATTTAAAAATATTAAATGAACCAAAGTACCCTTCTGTGTTAATTCCTACTTATTTTTTTGTAACAGTTCATTCTGTCTGATGAACTCCGGAGTTCATTCCTTCAAATGAACTCCTAATAAAACCAAACTAAATTTCCTACTTATTTTTTGTGTGAAGTTCATTCTGTCTGATGAACTCCGGAGTTCATTCCTTCAAATGAATACCTAGTAATTCAACACGAGTTCATTCTTTACATGAACACCTACTAAAAAACAGAGTTCATCTTCAACACGAGTTCATTCTTTACATGAACCCTAGTAATTCAAGATCTAAAAACAGAGTTCATTTTTTACATGAACCCAAATCTTCAACAGCAGCATAGAAAGAAGAAACAGAGTTCATTCCAGAAATGAACTTCGTCATCTTCGTCTTCTTCATCAGCAGCAGCAACTCATCTTCATCGTCTCCATCATCAGTAGCAACAACAGAGACGAAAAAACATCAAAATATTCATCACAAACCAGAGTTCATTCCAGAAATGAACTTCGTCATTTTCATCTTCTTCATCAGCAACAACAACTCATCTTCATCATCTTTATCGTCTCCATCAGCAGCAGCAGCAACAGAGACGAAAAAACATCAAAATCTTCATCACAAACAAAAGTTCATTACAGAAATGAACTTAGTCATCTTCATATTCTTCATCAGTAGCAGCAACTCATCTTCATCATCTTTATCGTCTCCATCATCAGCAGAAACAACAGACGAAAAAACATCAAAATCTTCATCACAAACCAGAGTTCATTCCAGAAATGAACTTCTTCATCTTCATCTTCTTCATCAGCAGTAGCAACTCATCTTCATCATCTTCATCGTCTCCATCATCAGCAGCAACAACAGAGACGAAAAAACATCAAAATCTCCATCACAAACCAGAGTTCATTCCAGAAATGAACTTCGTCATCTTCATCTTCTTCATCAGCAGCAGCAACTCATCTTCATCATCTTCATCGTCTCCATCATCTTCAACAGAAGCAGCAGTAGCAGAGAAGAAAGAAACATAAAATCATCATCGTCTTCATCTTCTTCAACAACAACAGCAGCAACAGTGATGAAGAAACACAAAAATCTTCATCGTTTTCATCATCATATTCAACAACAACAGTAGCAACATAGAAGAAAAAACCCAAAAATAATTGTTGTTTTTCATCGTTTTCATGAACAACAATAGAAAAAAGAAAAAAGTGGAGAGGGGATAAACTAGATCTGAAAACAGGAGGAGAGAGAATGTAAATCTGAAAATAATATATTTTCTAGTGATTTTTTCTATATATATGGTCCCAAAAGGGTATTTCTGCCACTACCTAGTGACAATTACATCATCCATGACGTCACTCTAGGACCAAATCATTATTTCTAGGACCAAACAATAATATATATTTTAAAAAAATGACCAAACAGATAGTTGACTAGGTCAACTGGACCAAACTCCCTCTAATATATTATTTCTAGGACCATATGGTATTTCCTACAAAAATGTTTACTCTTTTTTGGTAAGCTAAAAGGTTTACTTTGATCAAGAAAGATATTCCTTTCCTTCGTCTTTAATGTAGAAAAAATTTCCCTTGATTAGTGATGAAGCGTTGCATTTAATGTATCTTTGATTAGTGATGAAGCGTTGCATTTTTTTGTAATTGTCGTAACTCTCTTGGACCACATTGTGAAGTTGTGGCGTGCACTCGAAAACTATCCAAAAACAATAAACAAAAACTAGAAATTTGGATTCATATTAAGAATGATGAAACATTTTCTTATTTATCAACATTTCTGTCGATGAGCCTGACGTCCCGTTAATAAGAAGAATTTTGATTTTACTTGTATCTAAGTAAAAATTTCACCTGTTTTTTTCTTTCTCAATGTTGTGCAAGCAGCATGTAGTATCTAAAGTAAGGCCAAAAAAACCATTAAGGTGAATGGCCTGTGATTAGGAAAAGAGGGCAGCTGAACATCAAACTAATAAATTTACTTTCTTTTTGAAAATGAATTGAAATTTTCTTTATAAAGGAGTACGGTACGTCCTAGGTATCAAAATAGGAAAATGAAAATATTTATCCCTTTTTTTTTATAAGCGAAAATTTTATTAGCTTCGGAGTCAAAATAGGAAAATATTTTCCTTTTTTTTTATAAACGAAAATTTTATTAGCTTCAGGTGTCGAGAAAGTTTTGGTCTTTTACTAGAAGATCACAAATGGTTGCGGGGAAGTTATTATCTGCTTCTATTGCAATAACAGATCCTCTAACTGTTTTTGAGATGTAATCTGCCACCTGATTATCGTTTCTACTAATGAATAAAAAACAACAATAATCAAAACTTAAAGCCAAATGTTTAACTCTTTGATAAGATTTTATTCTCCCAACTATGTATCTCCGGTTATTGATTGAATTACTAATTTAGCATCAGCTTCCACTTGAATCTTTGTAAGTTGTTTGTTTTTTACCCATTTCAGTAATGCATTATCCTATCTCCGAACCTAGTGCTCCATTTGCATATTTCCCCCTGATTCCTTGATATTGTCTTATATGATCTCGCAAAGCAAGACCAGTACATAGTTGGTTAATATCATGATCAAAAGAAGCATCTTTATTGAATTTTAAAATTCCTTCTAAAGGTGGTGACCATCTAGAGAAACCGTTATTACTAGTGGCTATGGATGTGCAAACTGAGTCATGGATGTGAGATGCTAAATGATAATGAATTGATGAACAAATCCATAGGCGTTTAGAGATACTCCCTAAAAGACATAATAACATCTGTCTTTCCGCAACACTCATATACCTATCATACAAGTATACATCCATTTTTCATCAGAATTGTAGCTATTAGAAGAAAACCAGCTGATAACTCATTCCGAGTTGCTGCTACAGTTGTTTCTTGACATACTCAATATTAATGTTGACACCCCTCTGAACAACTCTTGCATGCCTACAATCAAAAATGAGATGTGAAAACGTGGGGGTACTAAAATACAACACCAACTTTTTCTTAGGCAACCTGTATGGACTAAACTCGAATACAATTATGATAGTTCAACTTAAGGAATCTCAATCAGGAATTATATGAAGAGCTTATATCTCTTTCTCTCATAATCAGAATGTTAACAAAAGCAAGTCCATGAACCTGATTATGTGTAAAAGTACTTGGATAATTACAAAGATCAATATCCCAAGAATCAAATCAGTCGTATCCAACAAACAAGGATGAATATATCTACTTTGATTGATTAACGTACAACCTATGGTATTTCAATTATAAAGATAAACAATATAATACGGAAAAATAAATAACACAGATACCGGAAATTTAGTTAACGAGGAAACCGCGAATGCAGAAAACCCCGGGACCTAGTCCATACTTGGACACAAAATTGTATTAAGCCACTACATACACTAGCCTACTATCATAACTTCGGACTGGAATGTAGTTGAGACCGAATTAAACCGTCATAGTAATTCAGTTACATTTGTGCTCCTTACGCCTCTTGAATCTCAGCAGGACTCTACGCGATTGATTCCCTTAGCTGACGTCCTTTACAGCCTAAGAGTTGCTTCAACTCAATTAAAGACTTTAAACCAATCTTCCTCCCACAAATAAGCATATATGTGATTTCTGTTCTGATCAAAGATCAAGGTGAGGTGGGAAATCGATTGCAATAGATAAAGTCTAGCAAACCTCAAAATCTGGTCTTATGACTCCCCAAGAGCAGCCTAGATTATTATTCACCTCACACGTATAAACTTGTGGAATCACAAAGTCTGAGATGAAGAAACTTTATGATTTCTATCTATCTTGTTTGTTGGAGAAAGGCCCAACAATCAAAACAAGATCAGAATACACGAACTATCAAGATAACGATAGTTGAACCTGGCTTCACGAATCCCTAGGTGAATTCTTTTTAGTCGCTAAACCCTGGAAGGGTTTTAAGGAGAAGATGTCTCTAGTTTACAACTAGGACACACAAGAATAGTGTCAGGGATTCAAAGATCCAAGTTGTTTGAGGTTCTCCTTAATTATATAGACTTTCAAGATCAAGGTTGCTTTAGGTTTAAGCTAAGATAGCTTTGGAATCAAGCAATGAATAATCACCGTTTGATGAAAAACTTGACTTGAGATTAATATAACATAACATACACTCTGGTTAGGATGAACCGTAACCGAACCGTGTATAATGCTTGGTTCATAAAAGTTAGCCGAAACTAGCCAATTGAACAATAAGCTTAACCATTTTCATATAACACTTTAAGACTTTTCTTGAGTCAATCATGTTTAGATGTATTCTTAGAGAGTTGTTCAAATGTCGATTATCTCATAGAAATGATTTTGATGCATCTGAAAATATTCGACAGGTTAAGTACGTGTACTGTACCCAGATGTGAAATTTTAAGTTATAGTGAAAGTGGTGAGTAGAGTTCGTTCAACTCGGGCTTGTGAAGGATTTTCGAAAATTAAATAAAGTTGTTTCAACAATAATAAGAAAATACCGAGACTCTGGATTCCAACATTGACCAATTAATTGATAAACTCTAATCAATATTCATGCAATATTCTTCTTTAAAGTGATTTTAATATTTTCCTCTAATAGATTTTTGAAGTAGTAGTTGTAATCACAAAGCATGAAACATCAAAAGTTTTAAAACCTAGCATGTTCCATCAAAATAACCCACAACTACTCAATAAAAATCGATTTTTCTATATTCGTTCTATGCAAATAATCATATAAAAAATTGCAAAATTTTTTAAAATAGAATCATACCACTTTTCATGAAACAATGGCTTCCTCCGTCGCCTCGGCTAAGAGGTTTAGCTCCTAATATTAATCGTGTTCCCAAAATACATGTTTATGGCTCAAAAATTGATTACAAGGGTGAAAAAGGGTATACTGTAGTCGCTGAAAGTCTAATACAGAGGACGGAATCGTTGCTGAAGGGCTTCGGTGACTGCAGGATGATGCGACCGTATCTCGTTGTCACTGAAAATAAGTCTGCCTCTGCAACTTTCTTTTTCCGTTGTTCTGTGTTCTTCTTCTTCTCCGGCAACAGCAGCAGTAGCAGAACCCGATCTTCTTCTAATGATTTTTCTGGCTTCTCTAAGGCTCTAAACTTTCCCCTAAGGTCTTGGTTACCTTCCTAAGACTCGTCCCAACCTTTTTATACACCACAGGCTCTCTAAATCCGTCCAAATTTTTTTTTTCCTCCACAGCACGATACGATAATTCCTTTTTCTCATCACTTGCACGTCTTCTCAGTCAATCCAAGGTGTCTAAACTCTTCCTGTGATAGAAACAAATCTCTAAGAAGAGTTTTCTTCCTCTTCTTCACGTAAGTTTCCATAAATAAACCAAGAAACTTGCCCAAAATAAACCGTGATATTTTAAACCTTTTTTTTCGCCTCCAATTCGAGTTCTAGCCACTTTGGATCCATTCCAACACCCTTACCTCGCCTGTTAGGTCCATAGGAACGAACCCAATCAAATTCAGCCTTTTAATCTCCATAAAAATCGATCAACAATCCAACCCAAAAATCCGTCTGTTTTCTGGAAATTTTCCCGCCAATTTTCTGTTTTTGAAAATGTAAAGAAATGTGACCTCCCCCTATCAAGTCCCGGTCTGTGCTTAGCAGCTGCTTGGAAATGGGTTACCCCTTATCCAAAGTGAGAGTCCGAATAGCAAATGTCCTCCTATGAGCCTTTAACAACTTTTCGAGCCAATTTTGCCGCAAAAGCCTATTTTTCCAAAAACACCTACAAGGGATAAAATACCAAAATTAATACAAAAATGGGTACTAACACTATACATAAAAGAAATGAAAATAGACACATAATTGTGTCTATCATACCCTTAAGACAAAAACAAGTTCAGGAACTCACAGATCTTTTACGGTATGCGTACTGGGTATGCATACCTTTCCGGTTTTGAAACCAACAGATCTTTTACGGAATGCGTACTGGGTATGCATACCTTTCCGGTTTTGAAACCAACAGATCTTTTCCGGTTTGCATACTAGATATGCGTACCTTTCCTAATTCACGATCAACAGACTTTTTATGGTATGGATATCGGGTATGCGTACCAAAAATTCGCTACCGAATTATAGCTACGCTGGTACGTGTACTAGGTACATGTACTGTGGCTCTGGACTTATAACAGTTCTCCCAGTATGTGATTTGGTATGCATACTGTCCTGTATCCAGATTTACAGTAGTTCTATATCTCTCTAATAATCAATATGAAACATTCCTGAATAACATCAATGACACATATCACTGTTCCAGGCTATTTTCAAATGATTAAATCTTGAATCATAGTTAGGTCATGAGAAATAAATTGTTCTTAACCAAATTTATCAAGTATGATAAAGTGTTCTTAAGCTTAGCATATTTCGAGAACGATATTCAAGATAAACTTGACTCGAAATTTCTATTATGCATGTACTGTCTAATTTAGTCATGCGATAATGTCTCAAAGATATAAAGGTGAAAACTTGAGAAATAGGTGGTTCAGTCTTCACTTACATTTTGATGTTAAATTTCTCCAAAGCTCATGTTGATCTTCTTCTTCAAACGTCAGAACGCAGCGATATCTGATTCTCAACGACACACTTCTACCCTAATTTGAGACCTGACTAAATGTAGACTAGAAATCAAGATATAGTTTTGACAACTAAATTTGTCAACAAGCTTGAGATAACAACACTTGTGAGTTCGCCCGAGTAATGCTCTAACAATCTCCCCCTTTGTCAATTTTAGTGACAAAACTATCAATACTCATGGATTAAAAAATAAAGACTCAAAACTCCATAATCCACCATGCTTGATTTCCTTGGTTCTTCAACTCCTTGAATTCTTCGTTACTTCAAGTTGCAGTGATTCTGAACGTGTTGAACTCAGCATCGTTGTTGTCGAAGATCTGTAGCGATAACAACTTTGAAAACAAATATTCTCAATCGTCGTTATACAGAAACATAGTATTATTAACTTCTCCAAAGTTCAATTGTATCACAACTTCGAAGTAATACTACGATGATATGTTTCTCCCCCTTAATCTGTACTTACATCTTTTGCATAATTAGTGAAACCTATAGATATTGATTCACTCCCCCTTACATAATGATTCGTAAACCATATGTATGTAGTGCGAAACTACTAATTAATTCTCCCCCTTTTTGTCAATACAAATTGGCAAAGGTACAAAAACTATGGGATCGTAATGAATTCAATCAAAAGATATTTCAATACTTAAAGGAATTACATATCAACTTTTATTTAGATGATATCACAGAGTATAAAATACTTAGCACTCATCTAGGAGATTTAAGATACAATCATCCCCTTTAAATTCCACATCCACTCTCCCCACAAATATATAGCGATTAAGCACAAGTTCATTTAAGAACTCTCCCCCATTTGATGTCGTTCCCAAGAGAACAACATGAGTGACCTTATGATAGAACCTATAGAACTTATATGAAACAATATTGCAGTAAGAGGTTGTTTCAATTATGGAAGTCAGTAGATGTTTAAGTTTAGATGTCAGTAAGTTAAGAAAGTAGTTGTTTCTTGAGCTAAAAATTTTCTAGCGTTTTTATTTGGTAGTTTCCTTTAAAAGTTTGAGTCTATTTTTAGATGCGAGTCTGTTATAAATATTTCAGGAAAATTGAATGAAGAGGACAGAAAAGAATTTTGCCAGTTTATACCATAAACTTGTTTACGATGCAGTTCTCGGTTGCTCTCTTGATAAGAATCTGACAAGGTTCTTATCAATTGGTACTAGAGCTGGTTCGTCCGGCATATGTTACACTTTACTAGATAACAAAAGAAGAAATAGAGCAACAAATCAAAGACTTACAAGACAGGTTGAGGGCAATTGAAACTCAATTTGCGGAATAAAAAAAAAGGAAAACAGACCATTCGTGAAGCTTATCTTTCAACAATTTAATGGCGAAGAACCAGAATCTTGGTTAAGTAAGTCAGAGACATATTTTGACTATTATAAGATCCCTGAAGGAGAAAAGTTAAATATGGCAAGCTTCCATCTTGATGGAAAAACATCAGAATGGTATAAGTGGATACAAGATTACATGGAAGATAAGTCATGGAATGCTTTTAAAACAACATTATTGAAGAGATTCGGGAATACTGGTCTTGAAGATTATGCAGCAAAGCTATCCAAACTAAAACAAAGCAGTTTTGGAAGTTTCGAAAATTACCGTGAGGAATTTGAAAGGTTATCTAATCAGGTACAAGGCTTACCTCAGAGTTTTCTTACAAGCTATTTTATTAGTGGTCTTAAGGATGAAGTTGGCTTAGAAACACTCTCATTCAAACCTAAGTTACTGTCTGAAGCAATTGACATTGGTCACTTACAAGACGAGAAGCTCTCTTTGAAGTGCCAGATTGTAAGAAACACCAATCGTTCATCTTTACATACTAATGCTGGTAACAATAATCAAACAAAGTTACCACTGAATCTTCCCCCAGTTAAAAGATTATCTCAAGCTGAGCGTGATGAGCGTCGAAAACAACAACTTTGTTTTTACTGTGATGAAAAGTAGTTTAAGGGACACAAGTGCAAAACTAAAACTATTTTCTTGATCGAGGGAGATGAGGAACAATGTGATGATGTTATTAACACAACAACTGAAGAGAAAGAACAAGAGGAAATGGGAGATATATATGTCCATTCTTTAGCAGGATCTCGAGCGCCTCAAACAATGCGAGTAACAGGAGCTATAAAAAAGGTGAATTTGACTATTTTGATAGATTCGGGCAGCACCCACAATTTTATTGATCCATAAATACCAAAGAAGTTAGGTATTGATGTACTAGGTGATGATAAATTTGAGGTAATAGTTGAAAATGAAACAAGAATACCATGTCTTGGTAGATGTCCAAACTTGGAGTTTCAACTTCAGAACTATTCTTTCATGTGTGATTTTCATGTACTAGCTCTTGGTGGTGGTGGGGGGGGGGGGGTAATATTGTATTGGGTGCACAGTGGTTATAGACTTTGGGTCCAATAAGTTGGATTTTAAGAAGCTTACAATGGAGTTTACTGTGGACAAGAGAATCATACGGTTGGTAGGTGATCTAAATCACAAGTCGAGGATAGCTACAAGTCATACAATTCAAAGGTTGGTGAAAATGGAGCGCCTAGTTATGTTTGCCATATACAACATGTTCAACAAGAAACCAAAGAAGCTGAAATTTCTTCTAATATATGCAAACTTATAGAAGAGTTCGGGGAAGTGTTCGCGACACCAACAACATAACCGCCTCCAAGAAACCATGATCATAGGAATCCACTGTTACCAAACATCTCTCCCGTCAATGCGTGTCCATACAGATATACACACTACCATAAAAATGAAATTAAAAATCTTGTGAAAGAGTTATTGGATACAGGATTAGGGCGCTCAAGTACCAGTTCGTTTTCTTCACCCGTTCTTTTGGTGAAAAAGAAAGATGGTTCATGGCGTATGTGTGTTGATTATAGAGCATTAAATCTAGTTACTGTTAAGGATAAATTTTCTATACCGGTGATCGATAAGTTACTTGATGAGCTTCATGGAGCTTGTTTTTTCTCGAAGTTGGATTTACGTGCAGGTTACCACCATATTAGAATGCACGAGGATGACATACCTAAGACTGCCTTCCGAACTCATGATGGTCATTATGAGTTCCTAGTGATGCCTTTTGGTCTCACTAATGCACCCTCAACATTCCAACATGTAATGAATTATATCTTTCGTAATCAGCTTCGCAAGAATGTATTGGTGTTCTTTGACGATATATTGATCGACAGTAAAACATGGGATGAACACTTGTTGAATTTACGGGTTGTTTTCGAAATTTTGCGAGAACATAAGTTGGTGGTGAAGCTTAGAAAATTCTCATTAGGAAAAAGGGAAGTGGAGTACTTGGGTCATGTAATAACCCGTGAAGGAGTAGCGTCTGATCCGTCAAAAATACAATGCATGAAGGAATGGCCAATCCCCAAAACCATTAAACCATTAAGTGGTTTTCTAGGCTTGACAGGTTACTATAGGAAGTTTATAAAGGATTATGGAAAAATTTCTTCACCATTGAAACAACTGTTAAAGAAAGATAGCTTTAAGTGGTCCGAGGAAGCCTATGAAGCGTTTACATCTCTTGAGGAAGCCATGGTTTCGACCCCTGTTTTAGCATTACCCAATTTTGTTAAAACTTTCATAATTAAAAGTGATGCAAGTGGAAAAGGTATTGGAGCTGTTTCAATGCAAGAGGGCAGACCTATTGCTTATATTAGCAAAACACTTGGCCCTAAACACTTGGGTCTATCAACATATGAAAAGGAACTCCTTGCTATTATTCATGCAGTAACCAAATGGAGGCCATATTTGACTGGACGAAGGTTTTTGATTCGAACTGACCAACAAAGTCTGAAATATTTTGTAGATGCTAAGGAAACTATACCGTCTCAATTTTAAATCACTTACTAAATCGCTTGGATATGATTATGAGATTGTATATAAACAAGGAATCAAAAACCAAGAAGCTGATGCACTTTCAAGAATATACGACGATAATGGAACTTTGCAAGCTATATCATATGTACAATGTTCTTGGATAGATGAACTCAAACAAGATCTCAAGATGGACCCTTGGATAAAGGAAAAAATACAAAAACTTGATTGTACTAATTTTAGTATGAAACTTTTCTTTGAAGATGATGGGCTATCAAAGTATCGACAAAATATCAGTTGGTTGTCAGCCCAATGCCTAAATGAAAGACTATACTTATGAATGAATTTCATTCGACACAGCAGCTGGTCATTCTGGGTACTTAAAAACCATTAAGAGAGTGAATCGCCTATTCTATTGGCCTGGAATGAGGAAAGATGTGAAGAATTTTATTAATGGGTGCGATATATGTCAAAGGAATAAATATAGTACATTTTCGCAGTCTGGATTGCTGCAACCTCTTCAAATACCTACTACTATTTGGTCTGACATATCAATGGATTTCATCGTTGTGTTACCAAATTCTAACGGTATGACTGTCATACTAGTGGTGGTTGAATGGTTAACTAAATATGCTCACTTCATTGCGTTGAAGCATCCCTACATAGCTGTTACTGTAGCTCAACACTTCATGGATTTCATAGTCAAACTTCATGGTTTTCCTAAAACGATCATATCTGATAGAGATGCTGTATTCATAAGTCGTTTTTGGCAAGAGCTATTTAGATTACAAGGAATTCAACTCAAGCTCATCTCTTCTTATCATCCTCAAACAGACGGACAACCTGAAGTTGCTAATAGGTGTTTAGAAGCTTATTTGAGATGCTTTATTAACGACAGACCAAAGACTTGGACGTTATGGTTGTCATGGGCAGAGTACTGGTACAACACAACGTATCATACCGCGATCAAAGTCACACCTTTTGAAGCACTTTATGGGATACCTCCTCCTTCTTTAAATGATTATATTCCTGGAGAAGCAAAGAGCACCAGTTTAGATGAAACTTGTGTACAAAGAAATCAAGTGTTGGATGTTTTGAAAGAGAACTTGCAGGTGGCCCAGAATATGATAAAGCAAAATGCGGATAAAAAACATCTGGAAATGGAGTTTAAAGAAGGAGAGTATGTATATTTAAACTTCAACCTTATCGTCATACTTCAACTATTCGTAGGCCTTCACAGAAATTGTCGTCTCATTTTTTCATCCCTTATAAGATTTTACAACGCATTGGAAAGATTGCCTACCGATTATAACTACCAGAAGGATCGAAAATTCATCTAGTCTTCCATGTGTCTAATTTAAAGACGGCTTTTACAACAAACATTGAGGTATTTAAAGCGCTACCAACTGAAGCTAGCGAAGAACAAATGACGTTGTTATTAATGACAATCCTTGAGGACAAGGATGTGCTTAAGGGAGCGGGAATGATAGAACCTCCAGAACTTAAATGAAACAATATTGCAACAAGAGGTTGTTTCAATTATGGAAGTCAGTAGATGTTTAAGTTTAGATGTCAGTAAGTTAAGAAAGTAGTTGTTTCTTGAGCTAAAAGTTTTCTAACTTTTTTATCAGGTAGTTTCCTTTAAAAGTTTGAGTCTATTTTTAGATGCGAGTCTGTTATAAATATTTCAGGAAAATTGAATGAAGAGGACAGAAAAGAATTTTGCAAGTTTATACTATAAACTTATTTACGATAAAGTTCTTGGTTGCTCTCTTGATAAGAATCTGACAAGGTTCTTATCACCTTACTTTAATGAAAAAGAAGGATTTTGTCGGACATTAACAAATCACATGGATTTGTATCCCGAACATCGACATAAATTAATCTCAACGTCAGCTACGAACAAAGAGATAATTTAAATCAGTATGACTCAACATAAGAAAATATTAGGGATTTGATAGTGCAGTAATTACACAAAAGTTTGACCACGAATAGATCAATACTGCGAAAAATTCTCACAAAGCTTGTTCTATTTTCAGTTTATAAAACTTAATACATTTAACTTCTAAGCATATATGAGATATCAGTTCAATTCACATAAAGTAAAGTATACACATATCTCATAAGACTTTGCAATATATTAAACCAGTAATGATTACATGTTGCAAGTTCATCTTCCAAAAACTCTAGAATTTAAATAATTAAATCTAAAATCATGCAAGATGAAAATCGTTGGAAACAGCTTGTGTACTCACAATATTTTTTATACCAAACCCTAGTTATCCTTCTTGAATGCAAGAATAAATTCTCACAAGAAGTTTCCTAGTACTTAAATGAAAATAAAATAAGCTAGATTTTTCCAGACCCTTCATTGGTATTGAGACCTTTGAACTTGTCATCAATTGTATCCACGAGATCTTCTAAGAAAATATCCTCATTGAGAAGTTCAAGAACATGTGATTTCATGAGAACAAGGTCAGCGAAAACCTTTTTCAACTCAGTTCGTAACATGTCTAGACCTTTTAATGTTTCAACAAGTTCCAGTTTTGCTTCCTCAAATTATTTAAGAAAATCATAAACAACATTAGCAGAGATCATCTCTTCACATGCAACATCTTGATGATCATAGGCGAAACAACAATTCACACTAGGAAGATCTTCAGATAATTCAAACACTTCGTCATCAACCAGAGTTCTCTTCTTTCCTCTTGTTTCAATACCACCACAGATAACTTCTTCTGTGCATTCGAGGATTCGTGACAGAGAAGACATGCTTGGTTGTGGAACTTTTTGGATGAGAATTTCTCAACACAAGTTAGGGTATATAAACAGGTTTGTAAGAGGTATTCAATAGGATGAGGGTCGGTTCGTGACCTTTCATAGAACTTTCATAGAAAGTAGGGTTTTTATGTGGAAACTCTAAAAACAGGTAGTTACCTAGGGTACGCAAATGAACGTCCCTAACTATTAGAGCATAGCTCGGTTGAACCCACCAAGCGTTGGTATGTCAAGTTTGGTTGTCATATTTTAGTAAATTAAAACTCGATTAAAGAGTCGCTTGATTATGTACTAGAGACAACTTCGTATAGGTTAGACTAGAAAGATTAGGGTTTTGAGACATACAAGTATTACTTTAAGACTTGAAGAATGTGAAGAAGTAACAAGCTACAACGACGACATCATCCTTCCTCTTGAGGTTAGTAATATTTTGACTTGAACTGTTTCATTCCTAACGTATCTTTCAAGTCGTGCTATATTGAAAACATAACTGTGAAGCTGTGAATG
Source organism: Papaver atlanticum (assembly GCA_023531105.1). NCBI lineage: Eukaryota > Viridiplantae > Streptophyta > Magnoliopsida > Ranunculales > Papaveraceae > Papaver > Papaver atlanticum. The sequence goes on from JAJJMB010015994.1 coordinate 1,877,782, forward strand.
ATTATACTCTAGTAGTGAGATATGATCACATGATCATAGTGTTAAGGAATTAGAATACGAAGTATAACGCTTATCTTTTGAACTTCGTATATAAGACATCGACATAATCGTATGAATGCTATTGTGATTATGTGTATGTGTAAAGGTGAAGATTTCATCCTAGGAAACAATGTTTACATTTGTTTAAAGGAAGTACATTCATGAACTTTTTTTATGAATCAAAAAGGAAATCGCTAGGCTTATTGGTATTGTTATTCATTGCATATCTTTAGATTACCAATATGTGTGAGTTAGTAGAACCGATCATAACTTGTTATGTATCTTGGTAAAACTAGTCACAGTGCTGACTTATGTATTGGTATGAATTTTATTAGTGTAACTGATCCTAAGTAATCACCTAAGATGGTATGATCGATATTTCTAATTGGTGTAACTGATCCTGGTAATTGGTATGACCAATCAAAAAAGAGTATGTGTAATCGATCCTTGTAATTGGTGTAACCGGTCCTGGTAATTGGTGTAACCGATCCTAGTGACTTGTGTAACCGATCACAAGTAATACCATGAGAATATGGTAACCGGTCCTGGTAATTGATGTAACCAATCCTGGTAACTGATGTAACCGGTCCCAGTAACCATATTAAGGTAGAATAGATCCTTGGGTTTGGTAGAACCGTAAACCCATGATTAGTGTATTGATATTTGATCAATCACATAGTTGTTCTTGGAATACAGATGAACCAATTCTAAACTTGTTTGGAAGTGTGGTATAATCGATTCCAAGATTGTAAATATGAAAGAAGATTTACAAAAGAAAAAGATGTCGACATACTTTGAACATGTTCAGTAACTCTTATCTTTTATAGTTCAAAGATATTCCTTAATTACTCAAGGAGATCCCGGACCGAAATAAATTAAGAATCTTTTAATTAAGGTTGTTAATTTTATATGCTTTTAATTACCAGCAATTAAATGCATATCTCTGGAAAATAAAAATTGGTAATGTGCATTTACTAATTGGAGATTTTCTAGTGAGATTTCGGAAATATTGGACAAAGCATTTCCAGGAATTATGAAAACCGATTTGGGAAGATATTGCATATCTTGAGAATATTCGGTTTTGGAAATTCCTTGGTATCCAAACATCCTTGGTCTATAAATACCCAAGTTTGTATTTCGAGCAAACTATCCTAAGAGCCAGGAAAACTTCATTTTTTTTCGTTTCTGGTGGAGCCGTCTATTCGGAGAGGAAAGTACCCTAATTAGGCGAAATCTCTTACGACCGCTCATTTAAAGACTTCTGTGGGATCAAGAAGCGTCTACGGGTACCGTTGGTGGGAAACTGAATAATTGCAGTTTATTTTAGTTTTCAATTGATTTGATTGACTAACGGTTGTTGAACTTTGATTGCACCTAGTTTGTTTATTCTTGAGAATCTTCTCTTCTGATATAAGATTCACTCAAACTAGATCGAAGTGTCGACGGGATCTTTAGAACTGTTTGTAGATCTAAAGACGTCTTGTGATAATACATTGTTAACAGACTCCGTTTTGTGCGTGATTGATCATAAGAGATTCAAGTGGTGTTGTGCAGGTGTTTATTGAAGATTAAAGAAGATTTGAAGACAAAGTAGATTTCTGATTTGGTTTTTATATCTTTGGGTGTGCACAAACCTTGATCGGCTGGGATCCAACTAGAATCGGATTTATTCGATTGATTAGTTGTGTAAGATCGGCATCACCTTATAGTTTCTTGTTTGATTCTATATTGATTGATTGCAAATCTAAACTCTGCTACTTCGGTAGTTGTTGGATAGATTTATCTGACCAGACAAAGGAGTTTATTTGTTAAACAGAAGAGCCTTTGCTTGTGACTTGAGATATCTTCATCTGTAAGAATCAAGAGAGTTGTTACCAAACAGATTTGTTGTTCCTTTACTGTTTGGAATACGATCCAAAGGAATTGTTCCAGTGCGTGCACTTATTGAATATCGGAAGCGCAGGGATACTGAAGAAACTAGGTGAACTATAGGTTTAGTTGCCTTGTCTCAACTATACGAAGTTTGTTAGATTTTGTATAGAGGCTTAATTCTGAGAGTATTCAATTCTTGACTAGGTCCCGGTTAACAAAATATTGTTGTGTCTTTTACTTTTCTATTTCAGCAATTATAATTGTTTATTATAATTAAAAGTAAAATACACAAACGTTAACTCCGCATTACTTGATAGTGATCCTATAGAGTTTGGTTAAGTCTGAACCTATTATCAAGTAATCACACTTTGATTGTTGTATTGTCTCGATCTTGTATCCATAGACGATCACACAAAGTATGAATACCGATTTGTAGTATTGTATCGACTTTGTCCATAGACAATCACTTTCGGTAAGAGGACTTATAGATGGATAATTTAAAGATTGTGGTGTATTTGGGTACCCTCGTCTTTTCACTAACTGTTACAAAACAAGGGTTTTTTCAGAAAAAGAATTCTTTAGAGAGCACAAAATATTTTTCAGTACTGCAATTTTCTACCCTTTTCTATGATATTTATATATATCTTCTTGAATCATTCTTAGCTCAATAAATAAGGTTTAGAGCACAAGAACAATATTCATGTGAAGAAAATATCATTGAATGTTTGAATTTTCAGGAGCCTGGCTCAACATGAAATTTTAGCAATCTTGTAAATATCCATAGAAAATACGTAAAGGTTGCAATATGAGAAAGATTATAACTCATCATACAAAGAACTATTTGAGACACATAGTACACCTGTTACACAACAATTCCTTATCTAACAGAATTTTTATGAATAAGGTTCCAAGACTTGTGACTAGTTTGCACAAAGGTGAGATGAACTCTCACCAGGAAAATTATGCTAACGTTTACCCTTGTTTTTACCTCTTCCTTTTGAACATGAAAAGTGATCATACATCATGAAAATAGACAAAATTAGAATCCTTACCTGATTGTCTGGAGGTAGACAATAGTTTATCAATGAGATCCTTATATCCTGTAATGATAAAATTCATGTTAGCTTGCTGAATTGTTTCATTGATGAATACATCAAATTTCTCACGAGGTGTATAAGTATCCTTACGAGCCCATATTTTTTCTAACTTATCGCCTTTTTCTGAAGCTATCTTTATGGTAGTTTCTTTGGATTCACTGTAACAACGTGGAGTAGTGTTCTTACTCAATAATCGTTCGATCTCCAAGGTATTATCTTTAAGTTTAGCCTCAAGTGAAAGAATTTTCTATTTCACTTTGGCATGTTATTCAAGAAAAATCCTTGTTTTGTAATCATGTTCAGAAATAATACCTATGAGAGTATTGACTTTGTGTTTCAGCCATTTGACCTCAGAAAACTGAAATCCTATATGTTTTAAAATTTCATTTCTTTCTTTGGATGCTTTATATTCTACTTCTGAGTCAGACTCATCAGTAGGATAATAGGGATAACACTTATCAATATTCCACTGTTTTACAGGAACTGAATGTTCATCTAAAATAGAGTTTGAAAATTCAGACTCTTTTAAAGAATCCATAAAAATAGTGTTTTCCAAACTGGTGGTACGTCCCTGTCCATATAGTCATATTGCTTCAAACACAGACTTATTAGGTCTTAAACGTGTTTGCCTGCTCTGATACCAATTGAAAACGTGGGGTACCAAAATACACCACCAACTTTTTCTTAGGCAACCTGTATGGGCTAACCTCGAATACAATTCCGAGAGTTCAACTTAATGAATCTCAATCGGGAATTATATGAAGATCTTATACATCTTTCTCTCACAATCAGTATGTTTACAGAAGCAAGTCCGTGAACCTGATTATGTGTGAGAGTACTTGGTCGATTCCAAAGATCAATATCCAAGAATCAATCAAGTCGTATCCAGCAAACAAGGATGACTATGATTAACGTACAGCCTGTGATATTTCAATTACAAAGATAAACAATATAATGCGGAAAAATAAATAACACATACACCAGAAATTTTGTTATCGAGGAAACCGCAAATGCAGAAAAACCCGGAGACCTAGTCCAAACTTGAACACCAAACTGTATTAAGCCGCTACAGACACTAGCCTACTATCAGAACTTCGAATTGGAATGTAGTTGAGATCGAATGAAACCATCACAACAATTCAGTTACAGTCGCGCTCCTTACGCCTCTCGAATCCCATCAGAACTCTGCATAATTGATTCCCTTAGTTGACGTCCTTTACAACCTAAGAGTTTCTTCAACTCGATTGAAGACTTTTAACCAATCTTTATAGCACAAATAAGCCTATATGTGATTTATCTTCTTATCAAAGATCAAGGTGAGGTAGGAAATCGATTACAATAGACTAAGTCTAGCAAACCTCAAAATCCGATCTTATGACTCCCGAAGACCATCCTAGATTATTATTCACCTCATACGTATAAACTTGTGGAATCACAAAGTCTGAGACGAAGAAACTTTGTGATTTCTATCTATCTTGTTTGTTAGAGTAAGGCTCAATAATCAAAACAAGACCAGGATACACGAACTATCAAGATAACGATAGTTGGACTAGGCTTCGATTCCATAGGATAAGTATTTTTAGTCGCTAAACCCTAGAAGGTTATTAATGAGAGGGTGACTTTAGTTTACAACTAGGACACATAAGAATAGTGTCAGGGATTCAGAGATCCCAGTTGTTTGAGGTTCTCCTTATATAGACATTCTACATCAAGGTTGCTTTAGGTTTAAGCTAAGATAGCTTTGGAATCAAGCAATGAATAATCACCGTTTGATGAAAAACTTGACTTGAGATTAATATAACACAGCATACACTCTGGTTAGGATGAACCGTAACCGAATCCTGTATAATGCTTGGTTCATAAAAGTTAGCCGAAACTAGCCAGTTGAACAATAAGCTTCACCATTTTCATATAACTTTAAGACTTTTCTTGACTCACACATGTGATCAATCATGTTTATATGTGTTCTTAGAGAGGTATTCTAATGTCGATTATCTCATAGAAATAATTTTGATGCATCTGAAAATATACGACAGGGTAAGTACGTGTACCTGGTACGTGTATTGTACCTGTTCGTGAATATTCTTGTCATAATACGTGTACCGGGTATGTGTACCCTTAAAACAAACACAATTTCAGGAACTCACAGCTCTTTTATTGTATGCGTACCTTTCCGGTTTTGAAACCAACATACTTTTTCCGGTTTGCATACTAGGTATGCGTACATTTCCTGGTTCACGATCAACAGACTATGTTCAACATGGTTAGCTGAAACCAGCTGGTTTGAACTTAAAAGCTTAATCTTCATTTTTATGAACACACAAGACCTTAACTCCGAGTTACAAACATATGATCATTTAAGTCTAGTGTTAATAGAGAATTAATCAAATGTTAATTATCTCGAAGAAATAATTTCAACACACTTGAAAGAATAATCGACATGATTAGTAGATGTACGAATACAAATACATAGTAGTTCGTGAGTCGGTTCAGTCACAGTTCGCAAACCGGTTTGGAAACTTTATACCAAAATCGAGTTCCGTAGTTCACAGAACTTTTTAGGTTTGCGTACCGGTTTGAAAACTTTCCACCAAACCTAAGTTTCGTAGTTCACAGAAATTTTAAGGTTTTTGTACCCGTTCGGAAACTAAAAGACTGTACCAGTTCCGGAGTTCACAGAATTAAATCGGTTTGCGTACCGGTTTGGAAACGCTACCGAGTTCTAGAACACAGAACTGTTTAAGCTTGCGTACCAGTTTGGATACTCACCCCCGGTTCGTAACCACAGTTCAAGAATGGTTTGCATACGAGTATGCACACCTATCCGGTTTCTCGAGTCACACAGATTTTCAATATGATATACATAAGAATATGTCTACCACTAATCTGTAAGTCGATATTTATATAGCTACTCCGCTACTTGTACGAAAACATGTAATACGGGTTCAGACTTATAACAGTTTTCCCAGTAAAACTGATACCACTGTCTTGTATAATCAATAGCAGTTCTATATTTCTCTAAATCAAATCGAAACATTCCTGAATAACATCAATGACACATATCACTGTTCCAGGCTATTTCCGAATGATAAACTTGAATCACGATTTTGATTCCGAACAATAAATTGTCATAAACTGAAATTCATCAACTATGAACAAATGTTCATTAAGCTTAGCCATTATATTTCGAGAAATTATCAAGATAAACTTGACTCGAAATTCTTGTCTATGCATATTAGTCTAATTAGTTATGCGACATCGTCTCAAAATGATCAAAAGTGAATATAACTTGAGATATAGGTGGTTCAGTCTTCACTTACTTTTTGTTGATGAAGTTATCCAAAAGCTTCGATTGATCTTCACCTTCAAACGGTAGAATGCAATGATGACCGGTGTAATCCTTTGTTTATCAACCACATTTCTATCCTAGTCTGAGACTTAACTAATTGTAGACTAGAAATCAAGATATAATTTTGAAAACTAAATTTGACAGCAAGCTTGAGATAGCAATACTTGTGAGTTCGACCGAGCAATGCTCTAACAATACTAAGGGTTGATATTGATACTATTGATTTAAACTTCTCTGTTGCATCTTGTAAGCATCATATACGTAATCTTCACTGAAAAATTTCCATCATTTGAAGGAATTCATAACATGATATCTTCGTTTTGTAGAATCAATGAACATTTTTTGTTGTTGTTGGAGGTATCAACATCAAAAAGTTGATCCAGGGAAGTGACATTCCACTGACTAATGTCTGGTATGAGCAATTCTGCAACAACTCCATAAAATCTGAAAAGGTCACTAGATAGTGTAGGTGATTCAGTCATACCTGGAATCCATTATCCGGTCAAATCTTAATTAGTTCTTTTCGCATTATTAATTTTCTTGAAGTAGTTTTGTTGAACAATCTGCAACCCTTTAGTAATACCATTCCAAGTATAAGACACTTTTTGGCTTCTACAATTTGGTGAAAAATATCTCAAGATTTGAAATATTTACCTCCAAGGACTTGAACAATAAAATGACTTGATTTTGTGCAAATCCTCCAAGCTAGCTTAGGAATCAAAATAGAAAAATGAGAATATCTGAGAAACTCAAAACGAAACCGTCTTGAGAACCATTAAGTGGTCTGATAGGTCTCATGCTTCCCTCCCTTGGAGGAGGTAGGGGTTCGATCGATGGCCCTTGCTAGTAGTATTTAGGGGTCACTAACTAACCATTGTACCAAAAAAAAAGACTCTTTCATCCACAAAACCTTACTAGTATCTCCCTTTATGAACCAAGATAATATAAAGGCAGATCAATGGCTTGCATTTTGTCATTTATTATAAAATTCATCATCTCAACGAACATTTCATGGGTACTTGATACAGTTCAGTTTGAATCTGTTAACTTGGTCACATAATTTGTGAACATTTGATCAAAGCTTTTGCCACTGCATCACTGACTTTTGCTGATTTCGTCCCAAGCACTGAGCTTCTTTCATCTTCTTTTTTTCTCTCGAAAAGAGGCTAATTTCAGAGAATATATTGATAAAGCCGATTTAGGTAATCGGAAACCTTACATGAAGTTTTTCAAGATCATACAAAAGTCATACATATTGTAATATTATAACCAATTCTTGCCTATCAAATCTATCTCTTCAAAACATACTGAGCTTATTTCATGCTCCCTAATGTTAAGCCTATTTTAATAAAGAATGGAAAGTACGGCTGCAACACTAGATAAAAACACTAAATTAGGCAAATGTTATTTATAAAATCAAGAATATAAAGCACAGTTTGGCTAACTTTGCCTATGTAAGTGGCGGTTCAGATTTGTCCTCACAAGAGATAAATCTAAGGATGTACTCGTTTGTCATAAGTGATGGTTGTGATTGAGATTAGAAATGCATCTAACAGACCAAATTTATCATGTCATTAAGGTTCCATAATTCTTCATAATAAATACTCTATTAATTTTCCATGATAATATTTTGTTAAATGTCAAATTAAAAATGATAATATATAAATTAGATGAAACTACTTTACAGAGTTTTTAGTTGGTAGCCGAGCAACAAGCTGAGCACCAACTGTAATACCCCGATATTCGGCAGTGGTTGGCCGAATGAAATATAAGTAATGATTTGTCCTTTCATAACACCGAGGCCTTTTCAGCGTAATTGGCTCCAGAGTTGGCAGAAAACTTTGTAGTTAAGCGTGCTCGGGCGGAAGCAATCTAGGGATGGGTGACCTCCTGGGAAGTTGCTCCTAGATAACAGCAGCGATGCCAGTTGAAAACCCCACACTGCCGGATAACCGCAGTGGCTTAGTGGGGACAGTATCGCTGGAGGGACGGGTCATTACAAATGGTATCAGAGCCGACGACGGGTCACCTGCCGAGGGTGGGAAGGTAGGCTGGACGGGGTTGGTCCAGGTGCTTCTCATGAGGGGCAGGGAACGTCGGAGATCTGGGCTTGCGAATATATTCTGGAGCCGAGGACGGCTCCAATTTAAGGTGGTGGTATAAGTACCTTAAATAGCACGTGGGGACAATATCGCATGAGGGACGGGTCATTACACCAACCCCCTTTTGAATAGCAATACCCAATCCGGTGGTATTGTAATACCCCGATATTCTGCAGTGGTTGGCTGAATGGAATATAAGTAATGATTTTTCCCTTCCTAACACTGAGGCATTTTTAGCACAATTGGCTCCAGAGTTGGCAGAAAACTCTGTAGTTAAGCATGCTCGGGCGGGAGCAATCCAGGGATTGGTGACCTCCCGGGAAGTTGCTCCTAAATAACCGCAACGATGCCCGTTGAAAACCCCACACTGCCGGATAAACGCAGTAGCTAAGTGGGGACAATATCGCTGGAGGGACGGGTCATTACACCAACCCCCTTTTGAATAGCAACACCCAATCTGTGAAAAATAAAGCTACCTAGACCACTACCAGCGTCATGACTAATTAAACAATTCTTCAGACGCTTGAAAAAACATATAGTATCTCCACTGAGTTCCCCTAAGGTAGTAAAATCTAAAACACCCAAACCATAACCATGCGAAGCACATTCATTCAAATATTTAGTACGTTTACGCAAGATTGCTCTAGAAATAGCCTGGCCTGGGACGAAAGAACGAACTCCATCACCATTAAAGGGTGAGACACCTGTGACATTCATACACACATCTTGGACGTTTTCCCAATTGAGAACAAGGATATCCGCTGGACGTAAATCCTTGTTAGTATCTGACAAAAAACCCAGAGCAACTTCTTTGCATGCAGGAACACCAGATTTGAAACAAATATTCGCAATTACATCACGAACTAAGTCATGGATAAACTTTAGTCCAGCATCCTTAGCACAATGAAGCACATGATCACCAAAAATATCCATAGGCCTATTGCAACAAGAGCACAACCCATCCTCAACAAATAAAGGGATACCAAGATGATAGCAAACAACTTCTCTGAACTGTCTGGGGCCAAGGCACTGGTCTAAACCACTGATCGGAATAGCCAAAAGGTAATCTTGAGCATGTTTGATCTGATTACATTTCCAAAGAATGGAGTCTCTTGCAGATAAAGTAAATTGGTTCGAGATTTGCTTCTTAACTGCATCAAAGTAAACGAATGCCAGGGAATGCATATAAGGGGAGGGGGGGAGGCAGTGTCATCGACGCAATAAGTAGAAGGCAAACCACATACCTGAATGAAATTCTGAAGAGCCAGCTGATAGGCAACCCCATTATCCGTTGAGAAAGAGCTACCAAGTATCACCTTCCACACCGAGGTCGTCTGACTCTAAGAGGCAAGATAATAGTAGGTGCGAGTGTCCTCCATAGTAATAAAGTATATGTAAATTATTCTACTAATCATGATAATAAAGTATATTTTTATTAGCTAATACTTATGATTAATTTGGTATTGTTGCGAGCTTTACAAAAGTGCTTTTCCGATGTACATTACTGTACCGAGATATGTAGAAGAAAAGCAATTGAATGGTTGCCGATATACGTTAATGTGCCGAGCTCTGTAAAAAAAACAATTGAATGGTTGCAAATTATAAACTAAAGCTCAAACTATTTAAAAAAGTGATCAAATTGTGTCTGGGAGAATATCAGGTTCATCTATAGTTAGTGAGAAAATGACAAAAGAAGACATATCTCTGAAAATTGTATATTCTATTTTATTGTGCTTAAAATAAATCAATTTTTTTACTATTAGAGTACATATATATGTAATATTAAATCTACTAATTAGTATTACTACTAAAAAGTAATATTTTTCTTAACCACTTTTTAAAAATCAATAATTGCTTACTATTTATTGTTGATAAATTAAAGTTATGCAACCTGAAAGATCAAAATATTTGGTTGCATAACTGTGAAAAACTTACATCAAAATGTAGATTGAAAATAAAAAATAATTATCCTCAAGGAGTAAAATATAACGAATAAAAATTGGCGATATATAGATTCAAGGATAATTTTTGTCAGTTATAAAAAAAGATGGGATAAAATTGGAAAACAAAATATGAAATTAGGGTGAACTATAGTATTTGCTTTTGAAGCTTTTAAAAGCTCCTTCTCCCCCACTTTTAAAATTGATAGATTTTGCAAGTGTTTTGCATAAAAAACACTTTATGAAATCTTTACCAAACACTAGGATGAAAAAATATTGCTATAAATATGTTTTCAAAGTATTTTTTTTTTTGAAAGAAAAAAACAGTACCAAACTTAGTAAGATTGGCTAACAATTATATAGGTGGACCACAGTGACGGTGGCAAGTATTGGTGCCCGGTGAGTAATTTCGCATCGTCTCACGTATTTCTTGATAAATGGTTTAACGTTATTTTTATTCAATGATGATGGAGAGCGTATTATTATTAGGTTAAGTACTTAACGATTTGACTTACTAATCATGGTTTTATTATTTTTATGTAACGAATAACCTCACATTTGGAAGCGTAATGTCGTAGAATGTAATGGCCTGACCCTCTACCGATAATTTCATCACTTAGCCACTGCGGTCATCTAACAGTATGGGGTTTCCAATGGTCACCGCTGCAGTCATCCATTAGCATATTTTCAGGAGGTCACCCATCTTGGGATTACTCAATACCAAGTATGCTTAACTATAGAGATTTTTCGCCAACTATGAAGCCAATTATGCTGAAAAGGTCTCGGTGTTAGGAAAGGAGAAACCATTACCTATATTCTATTTTACGAATCCTACCTGCCGAGACGGAGTACTATAATGCCACCAACTTAATTTGGAGTCGTCCTCGCCTCTGGAATATGTTCAATCCTAGACTCTGACATTTTTTCTCACTCATGAGACCATTTCCCAACACAATCCGTCAAGCATACTCTTTCATCCTCGACAGGTAACACGTGGTCAACTTTAATACCATTTGTAAGGACCTGATCCTCCTCCAATATTGTCCCTACTTAGTCACTACGGTTGTCCGACAGTGTGGGATTTTCAACTGACACTGATGCGGTCATTAATCAACATTTTTCTGGGAAGTAGCCCATCCCTTGATTACTCTCTCCCGAGAACGCATAAATACATTGCTATTTATGAACTCTGATCCAATTATGTTGAAAAGTCCACAATTGTTACGCATAAATACATTACCTATATTCCATTCGGTGAACTCTTCCTGCTGAATTGAATTATGTACATAATATATTTTGGAATTTTTAAAAACTAGAACTACATTGTATGTGAGTAAATGGTTGCCATCGGAAATGGCTTAACAGTTTAAAATATAATAACTTAAGTGAATGAATTAGCTTTTCATTATGTCATTAAAATAGTAAGAACATACAATACGATATGTATTGTTGAGTCAATTCCGAGTTTTATTCTTTTTAGACTATTCTTAAAGGGGAAAAAAGAAACAAGGATCCGAACACTGTTAATATCTACACAATTATTCTTGAGACGAATGAGTTCAGGTGTTGTAATTTTGTTACAGCTTACATAGTTTAATTTTTTGGTTCTGCTCGGTTGTTGGAGTATGTGGCGCGATAAACCACATATGTAAAGCTAGGGATAGTCCCTCATGGAATAAAGAGGAATACATGTGGAGATTAATAACCTTGGGAATCTCCATACATTGCACCAAGGCCTTTTAATTAAAAACCCCACACCTCTTATCCCAATTTGGTCAAGTGGGGTTCGGGGTTATGTGGTCGGGCCCTGAGTAGTGTCTGATGGTCCGTGAAGATCCTAACAATTGGTATCAGAGCCCATGGTTGGGGCTACTGTCTGAACGTAGAAGTGGTTGTGGATGTCACCCGGTTTAGGGAGTAAGTGGAGTCAGACTCAAGGTGGATTAGGCAATGACCAAATTGGAACTGGAGCTCAAGGTGGAGTTAGTGTATCACCCATTAACTCAGGTGGAGCAGGGTTCTAGATCGGCAAGACAATGCTCAAGGTTGAACTGGCGCTCAAGGTGGAGTTAGTGTCTCACACATTAACTCTCAAGTGGAGCAGGGTTCTAGGTGGGCAAGGAAATGCTCAAGGTGAAGTTAGTGCTTACCTTCTCATTAACTCAACGTGGAGTAGGATTCCAGGGCGCGTAGTGACATTAATTATGATCGGTGGGTATCATATAAAGATAGTAATCATATGGTGGAGTCTGATTGGACAGGTGAAGTGGTTTAATCTCGCCAAGGTGGAGATTGTTAGAGTATGTGGCGCGATAAACCACATATGTATAGCTAGGGATAGTCTCACATGGAATAAACAGGAGTACATGTGGAGCTTAATAAGCTTGGGCATCTCCTTACGTAGCACCGATGCGTTTTAGATTAAAACCGCACACCTCTTATCCCAAGGTGGTCAAGTAGGGACAATATCTGTGCTATGTGGTCGGGCCCATAGTAGGTTCCTATAGTCCATGAAGATCCTAACATTGTTCACTGAAATAAGGAAGATGCAGAAAGGTAATACCATTTCAAAGGATCGATAAAATATCTTTGTAAACTAAAAAACATATCAAATAATATATTTTTTTGGGACAAAATATGTAAAAATTAATTCCGATATAATTTCATGACTGGCTTGAGACATCATTCACTGAAATAAGGAAGATGCAGAAAGGTACTACCATTTCAAATAATCGATAAGTTGTCTTTGTAAACCAAAAAACATATCAAATAATTTATTTATTTTTGGAAAAAAATATGTAAAAATTAATACCGATATAATTTCATCGCTAGCTTAAGGATACAACTCCAGAAAGGAGAGGCATAGTATGGGAGAATGTCAAGACGGAAAATGCTAGAAAGGATTTGTCTATCGGGTTTTTCTTTACTTTTGTAATGATAAGAAGGGTAAACTTGATATTGATAAATATTATAAAAATATTCATATGTCGGAAAATGTATAACTAAATAAAAATTATGTCCGTGCCGTTACGGCACGGGTTAAGCCCAATATAAAAATTAATCCCGATATCAAATAATGTTTTTTTGGGGGACAAAATATGTAAAAATTAATTTCGATATCATTTCATGGCTGGCTTAAGGATACAACTCGAGAGAGGAGAGGGATAGTATGGGAGAATGTCAAGGTGGAAAATACTAGAAAGGATTTGGGGAGTGAAGAATAAAAATATCTATCGGGTTTTCCTTTAATTTTGTAATTATAAGAAGTTTAACTTGATATTAATATATATTATATTTAATATTTATATTCGGAAAATGCATAACTAAATAAAAATTATGTCTGTGCCGTTATGGCATGGGTTAAGCCCTAGTGGATTTACAAAACAAAGATACATAAAACAAAAATATGAAATGCCTCGCCTCGCGGACCTCCCCCTCCTGTTGTCAAAAAGAGAAGAAAAGAAAATAATTAGAAATAATGAAAATTGCCATGAATCTAGTAGGGTGTTTCAGAAGTTGTTTTTCGACTTCTGAAAGTCAATAGGTTAGAAGTCAATTTGTAATAATTTTTCAGAACAACTTTCAAAAACAAAAAATCAACTTTTTTTTGAAGTAAAATAATTTTGTTTATGATTTCTGCTTTTAACTATTGCTCTTGGAGAAACAAAATCACATATGTTACTGGTATCCAAATGCGCAAGACACTTTTTAGGTCAACCAATTGGATTCGAATCAAATGGGCAATGATCAATATTCCTATTTCCTTTCCTTTTCTTCTCTTTTCTTCTCCTCCCCTCATCTTCGCATCCCACTGCTCGCAAATCAAAACCCCGGTTCAATACACAATCCGTCCTTGCTAGAAACTCAAGAAACCGGTCATAACCTTAATCTCTTCAGATGGGTTTCCTTTTGGGTATCAGTATAAAAGCTCCAACACCCAACATTCATCGTCTAATCAGTAATGGGACTGAAGCAGAAATGGGTAAAATGGCAGTTTTTCCAGCACTCAATTTCCAAATTCATTACTCTATTGCAACTGGTCTTTACCCTGAATTACAATGGAGTTATTAGTACCTACTTTCTGATCCTGTATCGGGTGATAAATTCTCAATGCAGAGTAAAGAACCAAAGTGGTGGTTCTCTAGCAGTCTCCAAAACTCTCAGAGCCCCCAAACTTCTCATTTCCTTGTAGGTATAAACCAATCTCTCGCTTGATTTCATCCTTATTGTTTGATTTTGATTCTGGATTTGATTGAATCTGATCTTGTGTTAAATCCCTTTTGTGTTAGGTTAAGAAGAAAATGACAACAGTACCGGGGCTTTGATTTGGGAGGTCGTGAAGAGGAACAATGCTTTCCTCGTCAAAGAGTTTGGAAATGGAAATCAAATGGTTCAGTTCAGTAAAGAACCTAAAAATCTTTACAAACTTTAACTCCTTCAAACACTCTGGTAAGAAAAACTTCATCTTGTCTTGTACTTTTGAGTTCTGATTTGGGTTTTGTTTTGAGATTTTAGGGTTATTGTTAATGATTTGTTGTTGTTGGTGATTTGGGGTATTGTAGGGTTAGCGAATGCAAAGGTGTTGTTCTTGCTACTACCAAGACTAACAAACAGAAGAACCCTTCAGCTTTGGTTCACAAAACTGTCATGAAGAAGGAATTCAGTAGAATGGCCAAGGCTGTTGCCAACCAGGTAATTTATTGAACAAATTCTTCGCTAGATTTTGATGTATAAGTTTAATGATGCATATGTGGATTAGTGGAGAGCTTGACTATGTTTGTATAGATGAAATTTGTAATCTGGTATTGTATATGATTCAGCGTGATATAGAGTAATGTATGTTTGGTGTAAGTTCATATTGTGATGACTTAGCTGGAATTTTGAGTAATTTAGTAGTGGGTCTAACATTGTAGTTGTCATGTTCTAGCGTACTTGGTGCCCTATTAGCTTAATTTGCAAAGAAATTAGTCATGTGTTCTGTAGACATTTATGTTTCAAAGAGATTGATTACTTGCAGTATATTGTAATCAGCTGTGTTCTGCTTCTATCTGTGTTGCTTACATTGATTTTCATCTGCTATGTGTACTTGGAACAGGGTTACTAGTGTTGTTAGAATTTTGATCGGTTGATACATGATTTCGTGCAAGTGTTTTCATTTTGGTTGTTATATCTAAGTATGGTTATGTAAAGTCCTAGCTGTAAAAGAAACTTTCAAGTCCTTGATTAGAACTACGTGAATTGAAACATGTACTGGAGATATGTTTTACACAATGACCTTATTTTGCTTAGCTTGAGTTTGTGCTTCTGTATGTATGCAATTTTTGTTTTGTGGTAACCCTGCAGTAGGGTTACTGTCCGCAACCTTATGTGATTTTTTACTTAAACCAGCTTTTGCTCTTTTTTCGACTACTGGTACCTTTGTAGAATGATTTTGGTGCTTTGAACACTAAAAATCCTTAACTCTTTTTAGGCTTTTTCTTAGTGCTATATTTCATCTCTTGCAATCTGGTTCTCCTGTTACTTCTTTTACACATTGTTCTTGTTTTATAAAGTTGCAAGCTGGGTATACTTAAATGTAATTATTTTTTTGTTCTTGTTGAATACGCATTGTTGTGCTTCAAATTCTTAAAAGCTGATTGCTTGTTATTATTCAGGTTGCTGACAGAAGGAACTTGGAGAGTGCAGCTCTTGCAAGATTGAGCGTTGTGCACAGGAGTCTCAAGGTTGCCAAGTCTGGTGTTAAGAAGAGGAACAGGCAGACCTCGCTCCACGGAATCTAACAGAGTTTAAAGATTTGTTCTACAGGTATCACAAGGGTTTTTGATATGTTAGTGTTAAAGAGTTTGAATGCTTAATCTAGTTCTTTCGTTCTGGTTATCAAACTATGGATTGGATAACGTTGCTGTTCAATGTTTTTCTACTTAGTCATGAAAGATTACCTTTGTTTAGTTTCTGTTCAAACTTTGTCCAATTTCTGTTTAGTTCCTAGGAGAAATCATGGCTCGACTACTTCCCCTACTCGTACGGCATGAACTGCCTTAAATTTCTTACTAGGACTTAAACTTAACAGCAGCAGATGATTCTGGAAGCAGAATAATCAAGGATTGGCCTTAATGTTTGTATTAGAATCCAAAGAACAGGTTCAACCATGAACAAAGACTTGTTTTTCGAAAATTTACAGAAATGTAAACATGGCTTTGTAACCTCCCTGCCCATCCTTACACTTGGCCGGGTTTAATTTCTGTTCTATGTATTGTCCTCAACTTCTTGAGATCTTCAAGAATCCACATGTTTATAATCTCTCTTTCAATATGCCTTCTCCATGGTTTCATTTTCAAGTCAGTATACTGAGAATGCCTTTGTATTGTTATTATTGACATTAGAATTGGAACTTTAGAAGCATGTATGCTTAGCATGACTCGAGAAAACTGAAACTACATGACAACTTCTCACCTTCTACTTAAGTTAAGTTGAAACTTTAGAATTGGAACTTTCAATAATTCCCTAATATTGAAATTTGTTCCAACCATCGTAAGTTAAGTTGCAGTGTATACATATATAGTTAAATCGGTTCTTATTTATACTTGCATATTTGTTCAACTCCTTTAATCATTCTCTCCCTCTTGTTGGATTTTTTTGTTTAGTTCTTATACGGTATGATTTTTTATATACTATTACTTTTTCTTAAAGTGAAAACGAAAAGGTTCTTTGTTATCGGAAAGAAACAAAAAATAAAATGAAAACAACTGCCATGGGCCTGAAAAAGCAGGGCCGACCCCTAGTCAAGTTTAGCAAGACTTTTGGTCTTGGAGTAGCACGGCATGTTAGGTCCACAGAGGGGCATTTCTTCTTTTCTCCTCCCCCTCATCTTCACATCCCACTGCTCTCAAAACCCCAATTCAACATACAACCCGTCCATTACAGAAACTCAAGAAACCAATACTCATAATCTTAATTTCTTCAGATGGGTTTCGATTTGGTTATCAATACAAAACAGATTCTCCGAATATTCATCGATTAAGTCCATAAAGGGACTGAAGCAGAAATGGATTTAATCCCAGTTTTCCAATACTCACTTTCCCAAATCGTTACTCAATTGACCCTGAATCACAATGGAATTGTTAAAACTACTTTACTGATCCTGTGTCTGGTGATAAATTCTCAATGCAGAGTAAAGAACCAAAATGGTGGTTCTCCAGTCATCTGCGAAACTCCCAGAGCAGCAGCACAAAGAAGAAGAAAAGCCCTAAACTTCTCATTTCCTTGTAAGTATAATAAAACCCCTCGCTTGACTCGATTCTTATGATTGATTTTGATTCTGGATTTGATTGAATTTGATCTGTGTTTTGTTTGTTATGCAAAGAAGAAAATGACATCAACGCTTTCCTCGTCAAAGAGTTGGGAAATGGAAATCAAATGGTTCAGTTCAGTAAAGAACCCAACAATCTTTACAACAACGTTAACTCCTTCAAACACTCTGGTAAGAAAAGCGACAACTGAGTCTTGTACTTTTGGGTTTGTTTTATTGTTGGTGAGATTTTAAGGATTTGTTTTTAATGAATTTTTGTTGGTGGTGATTTGGGTATTGTAGGGTTAGCGAATGCAAAGACTGTTTCAGTTCAAGCTGGAAAAGATTCAAGTTTTGTTCTTGCAACTACTATGACTAACAAACAGAAGAAGTAAAGAAGTACACAAAACTGTCAGGAAGAAGGAATTCAGTAGAAGCCTACCAGGTAATTTAGTAAATAAGCCCTTTACTCATGTTTATCAGAATTTGTTATCTAAGTTTTATGGTACATAAAGGGATAGCCTGATTATGTTTGTGTAGATGACTTTTGTAATCTGGTAATGTATATGATTCAGCCAGGTGTAGAATAATGTATGTTTGGTGTAAGAATATGAGTTCGTACTGTGATGGGTTAGCTGGAATTCTGAATAATTTGTAATGGTGTCTCTCATTCTACTTGTCATGATGTAGTGTGGAATTGTCAAATCTGAAGTCTAATTGAAGCCCTATTAGCTTAATTACAAAAACATTGATCATGTGTTCTGTTGACATATATGTTTCAGGGAGGTTGATGCTTTGCAGTATTGTGTATTCAGTTATGCTTCGCTTTTATGTCTGTATTGCTTCCACCAATGCTTAGCTGCTCATATGCAGCATTTCTTGTGTGTTTAGAATATTTATTGGTTGATACTTGAGTGTTTTGTATGGTTTTGTGAAGCCTTCTTGATTAGGACCACCAGAATTGGAACATGTATTCTGTGTATGTATGCTTAGCTTAGCTTGACCTCATTTTGCTTAGCTTGAGTTTGTGTATGTATGCCATTTTGGTTCGGGGTTAACCTCTTCTTACGCTTTTTCTCATTGCGGGGTAAACCTCTTCTTTGGCTTTTTCTTAGTGCTATATTTCGTTGCAGTCTGGTTCTCCTGTTACTTCTTTTAAACATTGTTCTTGTTATGATTGGCTTAATTTTGGTGCAAATATCGTAGTTTTACTAAGTTTCAGGCTAGGTTTGGTTATGTGTAATTATTCTTTCATTCTGATTGATTTCCAAGAAACTGTTTATGCGTTGTTGTGTACTGTTCTTTAAATTCTTAAAAACTGATTGCTTGTTGTTATTATTCAGGTTGCCGAAAACTTCTACAGAAGGGACTTGAAGAGTGCAGCTCTTGCAAGGTTGAGCTCTGTGCACAGGAGTCTCAAGGTTGCCAAATCTGGTGTTAAGAAGATGAACAGGCAGACTTCCAAGAAATCTAACAGGGTTTAAAGATGCAGCAGTTGATCTTTCTTTTTGTTCTACAGACATCACAAGGGGTTTTTTGATATATTAATGTTAAAGAGTTTGAATGAATCTAGTTCTTTTAACTTTCTGGTTTTCAAACTATGGACTGGATAATGTTGTCGTTCAATGAAGAAGGAATTCAGTAGAATGGCTAAGGCTTCTGCCAACCAGGTAATTTATTAAATAAACTTTTTACTCATGTTTATCAGATTTTGTTATCTAAGTTTTACGATGCATATTTGGAGAGCTTGATTGTGTTTATGTAGATGAATTTTGTAATCTGGTAGTGTATATGATCCGGCACGACGTAGAATAATGTATGCATGGTGTAAGAAAATGAGTTCATATAGTTTAGTAACGGGGTCTCTCATTCTAGTTGTCATGTTGTAGTGTGGAACTGTTAATAGTGAAGCCTATTGATACTCTGTTAGCTTAATTTACAAAGAAATTAGTCCGTGTTCTTTTGATTTTTATGTTTCAAAGAGATTGATGAGTTGCAGTATGGTGTGGTCAGTTATGGTCTTATTGCTTCCATCAAGGTTGAGCTGCTATCTGTACTTGGAACAGGGTTACTAGTTTTGTTAGAATTTTGATTGCTCGATACATTATTTAGTGCAAGTGTAATAAACATTCTGTGCATTTATGCTTATCTTGAGTTTTCAATTCGGATGTTACATATTGACCTTATTTTGCTTAGCTTGAGTTTGTATATGATGTATGCAATTTTTGGTTTGGGGTAAAATGGTTACTACCTGTGACCTTATATGATTATATACTTAAACTAGCGTTTGTTCCTTTTTCGACTATTGGTGCCTGTGGCATGCATTTGGTGCACTAAATATACTTACTCTACTTGGGCTTTTTCTTAGTGCTATACCTTGTTGCAATCTGGTTCTCCTGTTACTTCTTTTGAACATTGTTCTTGTTAAGATTGGCTTGATTTTGGTGCAACTAAATTAGTTTTGCCAAGTGTCAAGCTAGGTTTGGTTATGTGTAATTATTCTTTCAGTCTTCTGGTTTATTACCAAGAAAGTGATTTTGCGTTGTTCTGTGCTGTCTTCTGATTGCTTGTTGCAATCTTGCTCTCCGGTTACCTTTTTTGTTCTTGTTACGAATGGCATAGTTTTGGTGCATCTATCATTGTTTTAGTAAGTTTCAAGCTAGTTTTGGTTCTGTGCAATTATTCTTTCAGTCTCGTAGGTTGCCAAGAAACTGATTATGCATTGGTGTATTTACTGTTCTTTAATTTCTTGAAATCTGATTGCTTGCTGTTATTCTCCAGGTTGCCGATAACTTCTACAGAAAGGACATGAAGAGTGCAGCTCTTGCAAGGTTGAGAGCTGTTCACAGGAGTCTCAAAGTTGCCAAGTCTGGTGTTAAGAAAAGGAACAGGCTGGCTTCCAAGAAATCTAAGAGAGTTTAAAATGCAGTTTTGTTTGAGTACTACTATCACTCTCACTCTCACAACAATGAATAAAAACAAAACAATATTAGATATGAAACCAATTTAATCAGTAAAGAACGAAGAATAAGAAGATGCTTCTTTATATTCACTTAATAATCTTCAATACGTGCTAACAGAAACAGACAAGTACGGCTTATTCTAGTAATCAAGGACAAATGAGTTCGAGTATTGTTGACGGAAAATCAATAACATCATGGTTATCCTCCGAAAACTTGTTGTTGACATCGTCAGCTAAAATATCGTCAGCTATAGGATTATTATTGGCAATAAGTTATCTACGGGTGTCGGATTTCTCTTTACCAAATGAAATTCCGTAGTCGACTGTCTGCTTATCTGCAGGTGTGCCGTAATTCTCTTTAGCCACGGATATCTTCCAGCTACGGATTTCTCTTTACCAAGTGAAATTCCGTAGTTGACTGTTTGCTTATCTACAGGTGTGCCGTAATTCTCTTTAGCCACGGATATCTTCCAGCTAACTGTTCCTCTTCCACCAACGGCCAACCTTTTTACCTCTCGAAATACTTGCATATTTGCGTTGGGCAAAGCTGTTTGGAAGGAGAATCTGCGATATAAATATTTACAAATTATTAAAATCATTATTTGAATCGGAAAACGATCATCAACAGATAAGAATTATGATGTGGGCCAATATAGATTGAAAGGAGAGGTTGAAGAATACCGAAGGAGGTGGAGTTGGAGTAGTTACCGGGGTACCACGAAGAACAACTCTGATCTCAACTTTCTGTCCAATGTCATGGTGGTTAGGAACTTTGATACAAATGGCATGCAACTGTTGATGCACGAAGGCAAAATGAAAATAGTGGCAAATGAGGTATCATTTGGATGAAGGGTTACAAAGACGAGAATTAGGATTTCTACTAAAAAAAGATCGGACATACTGACTCACCATTAATTTAAGGAAGAGATCAGAGATAAGAGAGATTTTTGATGCACCAAAGTGTTCACTTCAGAACCTTTTTTCTCTTGGCTTTTTATAGACATACATATAAATGGGTCGTGTGAATCGTTGTGCAAGAGATTCGGTTCCAGATCCGCATATTGGAATACATATATGTGCTCTTCGGATTTTTTTATTTTCTTTAATGTTTCAGATGAACAGTTCGGCTGATACTGAAATATCACATTTTCAGCCGAACCCAGTTTATAATGAAGAAGAACTTTAGGTTCGGCTGATTATTTGATATATTATTCTCAGCCGAACCGTGTTTGTTTCGGAGAATCCATGTTAGGCTAGTTCGGAAAGTTGGAATACTAGACAAACCTATAAAAAGAATCCACCAAGGAAAAGTTCGGCTCATATTGGAAATACAGTTGTATAGCCGAACCTTTAACTTGTGTTTTTACACTAACAGGTTCGGATGTATCATAATAAGCCAAACATGATTCCACTTTCGTCAGTTCCTAGACCAAGTTATAAAACATCAAACTACGCAGTTCAAGTTCGACCAATAACGATTGCAGTACTAATAATCCGACCATCAAATATTTTTTTCATACGCTTAGGTTCTCCTTTAGAAATATCAGTCGAACGGTTCTTCCCAAACCCAACACTGAACAACCGAAAAAAATTGTAATTTTTTTTTTTTTTTTGAATTTTACCTAAAAAATGGAGATCAAACATCGTCTACAAGTATACCCGTGAATCTAATTTGAATTACACATTTTGGTCACTTCTAATCACTAAAATCTCAAAACCCAAGTTTTTTTTTCACTTCTTCTTCTTCCTCTCAAAAACCCCAACTCTCCCACATAAATCCGATTTCTCCACTGATTTACCACTAATAATTTAATTTTAATCAATCCTTAACATTCCTAATTAATCATTATCATTATCATTAAATCTAATCATAATCATTAACACTAATCATGTAAGGGTAGTTATGCCATTATAAAAAATGGGCGGATAAGGGGTGATGAGTTTTTTTACCTAGTGACCCTATTTTGGCACCATTAGGTATGCCTCAGAATAGGTTTTGAAAGAAATTGTGAAAGCCCGAGTAATTTGTAAGTGGGAGATAAAACTGAATCGGAAAATAACTTGTATGGATAAAGAGGGCATATCCTCTCACACACACTAATTCTCACATTATCTCAAACTTTCGAGCTAATATTTTGCGGATGTGATCATCTTGCAAAGCTCATAAACCTACGAAAAATGAGCACATTCCGAGAGGCATAACACTGCCATATACTACTTTTAAAACAACCTTGAATATGAAGTATGTATATCTAGTTGGACAAGAAAATATCTTTTCTCCGCCTATATAACTTGGACGGAGGAAGTATAAAACAAAGCATTTTTCAGTTTGTCTTACATGAATTTTAATACCCTTCCTACTAAACTGACACCCCATTAGTAATGCTGTAAAATGTGAGTGGTTCAGCATGGACGTTGGGATACTCTGTTAAGCAACAAATGAAGGGTACTCGATTAGGCAACATATGAAGGCTCTCTACTCTGTTTTTCTAGAAAACAATTTGGAAATTCGTATTCTGGTACAAAATTAAAACTTTCGAAACTGCAAGGGACAAGAAATTATAAGATCATCGTCGGTGAAAAGTTATTCCTTGGTTTTTCATGGGCACCATTTCTGATAGATATGATCGGATTTCCTACATAATCAATATAGATGACACCATGACCTTTAACAAGCGAAAATGCTAAAGTTATGACAAATAATATGGGCCAAATTGGGGACAATAAATCCAGACCTTTGATCATTTTCCTCTCCCCTGCTACCAATCCCAATGCTAGAGTCATTTCCCTCTTCACCATTCAGATTCTGCCACGTGTTGTCCCAAAACTTGACACAATCTATATGGTAGAAAAGGGAATGACTCTAGCATTGGAATAGGTAACGACTTTGGACAGAGGTACGGGTAAAATATTTTCATCTATAAATCTAGGGTCTAGATTTATTGTCCCAGTTTTTCTCATCTTTTTTTGTCTGACTTTGAACGTTTTCGTATAGCAAGTGAAGTACTTCTGATATTGATTTTCCAAATCAGTAATCATGACTACGTACCATATGCGGAAAATGGACGATACCAACTTACCAGTGACCTACTGGCCACTATACGATCCAACTCGAAGCATTCTGCAAAGAATTATGTTTTAGTGTCTGACCATACAAAGTGTGGAACAAGGCCCGTCCAGTCTGATCACTAGCACATGCATAGGCACGATAGTAGGCCTACCTGCAATAACAAAACAAGCAGGTTCAGGTAACTTAAGACGTCATCTGAAGAAAAAAAAGCTTGCACCTATTCCAAGTCCGTTCGTACCGGATCCAAGTTAGTGCGCAGAAATAGACTTAGCCAATACCCAATAAGCTCGTGAAAATTGAATTCGTGTCACTGTCATCCACTTCCTTTCATTGAATGCCCTAATGGTAATTTGTCCAAGCACGTAAATTGGTTTGCAAATTTACGAATATAAGTAATCGGTTCTTGCTCATATTTATATGGGCTATTTTGTATTTCCTTCCTTGTCAAAATCGCTAATTAGCGTTTCCGCCCATCGTCAAGTTTTCCATCTAATTATCTAAATATTGGTTAGCTGAGTCAGCGGCAATATACACGTGGCGAAAACAAAAAAAAAAACTTTAAGCATACTACCTAAAAGCAAACCTTATTCACATGGACGGCCCACAATCCGAAAGTTAGAAATCAACTGTGAGTTTTAGTCTCCTAATCCGTTTGCTATTTATAATGTTCTTCATCTTCCACTCCGGGGACCACAACACCTGTGACTTCACTTCGTCTTCTCCGCCCCATACAAAATTGCAATCCAACCCGGTTATAATTACTTCGTCATGTTAGTGGAAGATCAACAAAACAAAACGAATTCATTGTCAATATTTATACAGATGAATTAGGTCATCATCATACATACACGTTTTTGAAGAGTAATTGTATCAAAAATACAATAATTAAAATTTTATACAAATTAACACTGTATGTGGAAGATTAGGTTAATTAACATGAACTGGCAAGCATGATTGTGTTGGGGGATTTCAGTTTAATACAAGTTCGAAGAAGATTTGGGGTTTATCTTGAAACAACAAAAAAATAAAGAAAAGGGGATAGATTGTCGATTGATTAGAGATAACGGGAGTGTTGCTGCTGCTTCCATTAGTTCTTGAGAGATTGAAGGAAGCTCGGTGCCATTAAATTGATGGTGATTGACACAAAAACAAATGGTGTTGTTTGTCGTTGCTGCTGATGATGGATGATTAAGAATAAGGTATGCTGTGCAACTTGGAGTTCCAGTATAAAGGGAATTAACATCCACTCAATTAATAAATTAATTTCACTTCATCTTAATTTGGATTCATATATGAATGGATAGTCATTTTTTCTGGCTCATGTGTATTTAAACCATATAGGTTTTCAATGAACGCAATACATCCACCCAAATTATTTGGATTTAAGAAATTAAGTCTTTTTAGTACTTCATGATCATTCTAAACAGGAAGTGGTCAATTGGTTTTTAAAAAAGGGTGGTGTAGTTGCTCGAACCGGTGTTAGAAGAGAAGCTAGTGATTTAGGATTTTTCACAAGCACTTGGTATGCGAGATAGTACTGATGATGGATTATAGCTTGCTACAACTTCATAGTTTTTTATAGCTCCTGTATACTTGAAGTTATAAACAGAGACTGGTTTTTTCGAATTTGAAAACGAGTTTGAAGCTGCTGATTTTTATCAAAAACTTCTGGGAACTTTGATCACGATTTATATCATTGGTGAAAAGGAAAAATAAGAGGGTATTTTGGGTATATTGATTGACACGTGTGTATTTTTTCCACCTGTATATTCTCGTTGACTCAGCTAACGGAAGTTTGGATGAAAAACTTGACGATGGGAGGAAACACTAATTTTAATCTATTTGGGGAGGAAACGCTAATTAGCGATCTTAGCAGGGGAGGAAACGCAAAATAGCCCTATTTATATTTGTTTTTCTCTAGTAACATTTCTTTTCTTCATTTGTCAAATTTTTTGGTACCTCCATTCAAGTTATATAAGAAGAAACGGCAAATCTCTAAGATTAAGAAGAATATATCATTCTCATATATATATATATATATATTTATTTATTTTACCCCTTACTTTTTGATTAAAACTAAAAACTAAATTAGTTTTGATGGAAAGAGTCATTTAGAAATTATAATTATGCTTATGCTTATAAAGAGGGGTAATCAAAAACTAATATTCCCGTCTATATAACTTTGATGAAAAGAGAGTTAATAAGAAGTTTGCTAAGGTGAAGAGGGCGGTTTTTATTTCCTGGTAAAGTTTTGGTGTAGTGATCTTATTCAATTTGTTTATCTAATTGGGAGGTGTGTTGTGCAGAAGAGTAGTTGCTTGATGAATTTTGTACTATGATTAATCAATATATTAGTATAGTTAGTAATGGTTCTCCAGGTGACACTTTTAAACCTCATTGAATATTAAGACAGGGAGATCTCCTATCTCCTTATTTGTTTATTTTGTGCATGAAAACTTTATCTAGAGCTCTTCTTACCACTAAAAGTAATAATCTAATAAAGTCTTGCTAATCGAGCCTTGTTGAGAGTTTCTCCATATCTCACTGATAATTCTTTTATAGTCTGGATGTTCCATTCATCCTCCAAAATATTTGAAAGGATAGGCTCCATCCTTCCAATCTGGGTTTGTTTTCAGATGATAGTGCCATGATAATATGTAAATACACTAAAACAAAAATTGCCATGAGTCTAAGTCTGGCAAGACTTTTTGTCTTGGTCAACAAATTAGGGATTTTTCAAAGTGGCATTGGTATTTCTTTTTTCTCCTCCCCCTCATCTTCACATCCCTCGGCTCTAAAAACCCCAATTCAGCCAAAGCAGATACACCCAACATTCATCGTCCAATCAGTAATGAGACTGAAGCAGAAATGGGTTTAATCCAAGTTTTCCCAACACTCACTTTCCCAAACCATGACTCAATTGTAACTGGTCTTAACCCTAAATCACAATGAAGTTCAACTTTACCGACTCTGTAACTGGTGATAAATTCTCAATGCAGAGCAAAGAAGAAGAAAAGCCCTAAACTTCTCATTTCCTTGTAAGCATAATAAAATCTCTCGCTTGATTCGGTTCTTATGATTGATTCTGGATTTCATTTAATTTTGATTGAGAGATCATGAAGAGGAACAATGGTATTGCAGCGTTAGCGAATGCAAAGACAGTTTGGTCAAAGAGTTTGGAAATGGAAATCAAGTGGTTCAGTTCAGTAAAGAACCTAATAATCTTTACTCCTTCAAACACTCTGGTAAGTAAACAAACAACAGCTGGTCTTGTACTTTTGAGTTGTGATTTTGGTTTTGTTTCGATTTTGTTGGTGAGATTTTAGGGATTTTGTTAATGATTTTTGTTGGTGGTGATTTGAGTATTACAGGGTTAGCGAATACGAAGACAGTTTCAGTTCAAGCTGGAAAAGATTAAGGTGTTGTTCTTGCTACAACAAAGACTGTCATGAAGAAGGAATTCAGTAGTATGGCTAAGGCTGTTGCCAATCAGGTAATTTATTAAACAAACTCTTCCCTCATGTTTATCAGATTTTGTTGTGGAAGTTTAATGATGCATATGTGGATAGCTTGATTATGTTTGTGTAGATGAATTTTATAATCTGATATTGTATATGATTCAGCATGATGTAGAACAATGTGCGCTTGGTGTAAATTCATATTATGATGACTTAGCTGGAATTTTGATGTGGGTCTAGGATTGTAGTGTGGAACTGTTAATAGTGAAGTCTAATAGATACCCTATTAGCTTGATTTGCAAAGAAATTAGTCATGTGTTCTGTTGACATTTATGTTCCAAAGAGATTGATGACTTGCCATATATTGTAATCAGCTGTGTTCTGCTTCTGTCTGTGTTGCTTACCTTGTTGTTCATCTGCTATGTGTATTTGGAACAGGGTTACTAGTGTTGTTAGAATTTTGATCGGTCTATACATGATTTAGTGCAAGTGTTTTCATTTGGGTTGTTATATCTAAGTATGGTTATGTAAAGTCCTAGCTGTAAAAGAAACTTTCAAGTCCTTGATTAGGACTACGTGAATTGAAACATGTACTGGAGATATGTTTTACATAATGACCTTATTTTGCTTAGCTTGAGTTTGTACTTCTTTATTTATGCAATTTTTGTTTTGTGGTAACCCTGCAGTAGGGTTACTGTCCGCAACCTTATGAGATTTTTTACTTAAACCAGCTTTTGCTCTTTTTACGACTACTGGTACCTTTGTAGAATGATTTGGTGCTTTGAACACTAAATATCCTCAACTCTTTTTAGTAACGGAGTCTCTCATAGCCTCATTCTAGTTGTCATGTTGTAGTGTGGAACTGTTAATAGTGAAGCCTATTGATACTCTGTTAGCTTAAGTTACAAAGAAATTAGTTTGTGTTCTATTGACTTTTATGTTTCAAAGAGATTGACGACTTGCAATATGGTGCGGTCACTTATGTTTTGCATCTTATTGCTTCCATCGATGTTGAGCTACTAGTTCTTGCTGACCTTATGTTCTCATTGCCTTGATTAGGACAAGCATGTAATGGATATCTGTGTTACATACTGACCTTATGTTGCTTAGCTTGAGTTTGTATGTATGTACACTAACAGGTTCGGCTGTATCATAATAAGCCAAACATGATCACTCTGCTTATAAAACATCAAACTACGCAGTTCAAGTTCGACCAATAACGATTGCAGTACTAATAATCCGACCATCAAATATTTTTTCATACGCTTAGGTTCGCTTTTAGAAATATCAGCCGAACGGTTCTTCCCAACAAGATTCGGCTATTAATTCTATTAGCCGAACCCAACACTGAACAACCGTTTATTTATGTTTTTGAATCCCACCCAAATCATTATAACCCTAAATCATTTACTTTATCAGCTTTATCAATCTGTTTATCTAGTCAAACTGTTAGTCAATGAGGTCAAGATCTGGTCGGTCAGCTGGTCTGGATCAAGGCCGAATCAGCTTACTGGGTATGAGTCATAGATCTGGATCGGTATCTGAGTTAACTCGTCGGAGTAAAAAATGATAACATTAATATGATATTTTAAGACGGTGTCACTATATTACAGTGGTAAAGTCGCTGGCTGATGATACCAATGACCATGTGTTCGAAACTTGCCAGCATCAAAATTCTTTACTGATCAAAAAAAATAAAAAATCTCTTGCATTTAGGAAACTTTCCTAACTTATTAAAACTCTTAAAATAAAATTCTAGACTATCCTAAAATTACCCTAATTAATAAATATGAAATTAATTATTTTTCTACTAAAGCTATCATTCATTAATAAAATACAAACAAATAAAATACAAAAAAAGAAGAAAGGAAAACAATAGATTTAGTTTCCATAAATCTCCCTTCATCAGTAGGTCATTTTAGTCGTCTCTACTAGCATTTTTGAGTTTCTTTTCTTGTTTTCTAAGAAGTCAATACTTGACGTGGGAGAGCAAAGTCTTATATCTTTTTCTTCCAATGCAACTATGTGACAGGCCACCGCTGCAGCTGTTTTCAGTTTTTCAAATTTAATGTGTAGGAAAGTTTCAAGTCGTAGTTAAGGTTGTCGTAAAGAGATTCGCTTGATAGGCCTAAAATGTGTTTTCCAAAAAAAAAATCGTGACGAAATCTAGCATGTCATATAATTTATTGACACATTATTTTTTTCATTTGCCGCGGCTTTATTAACAGACTTGGATTGTTTTTATAACAGCTTGAGCTGCCCTAGGTTGAAGCGATGAAAAGTCAATAGCTTCATGGATATACGTAAATCAGTGTTGGTTAATTATTTTAAAACATTGAAATTTAAAGAGTTTTCCTAAATGTATGTGAAGTAAATATCATTTGCGAGTACATTATTAATGTTGTTTGGAAGGTGATCTACGTTATCTTTATATTTCTCTATTGTAATAGAAATTTGTCTGTTGATAGGTGAATTACTACCAACTTTATTACCAATGAGTAATATTTGTATAATCACTTTGGGCACTTGAAATATTTTATAAGACTGTCTTCGTTGCAACAGAATGAAGTGCAATAGTAACATATAAATATTTAAATTATTAAAACCGATAGTATAATTTAAAAACGATTATTAAAAACAGCTACCAAAATCTTAAAGACTAGTTATGATATAAATTTATAGTAATAATAATGTTTTCATTTCAAAAATTTATGATCTCTTGAGTTCACATTAAAGGTGTGTGTTCATCAAAACATTTGAACGTGATATATAATGTCAGTTATGACACTGGCGTTCATTCCACATGTATATCACATATATTGTTCCACATGTATCACATATATTGTCGTGATATATCCAAATTGAATATATATATGATAAGTCATACATATATCGAATCTATTTTATATATCTAAGTTATGTTATGAATAATGATATCCCATCGAGTAATTTCCATATGATGTGATTTGTTCAATATCTAAGTTATTTATAATATGCATAATAATAATGTTCTTAGTATAATTTTTTGAATCACTCCCTTAATTATCCAAATCACAACTAATTATCTAATCTATTTCTTTTTAGGGATTCGAAAAATCGACAAACAAGTCTATGATTATGTATTTACTAGACGGTATTAATTAATTAAAAATAGTACTAGTAGTAATAATGCTAATAATATCAGTCCATTTTACATCAAATTAATAAGAAACAAGAAGCCTGGAAAGGGAAACTTTGGCTTTAGAAAGATTATATACTAACTAAGGGGGATCAAATATGGCTTCTTTCAAAATCCCAATTGTTGTCGGTGTAGATATGTCATTTCTTGACTGGATCCCAGTTAACACACAAGCAAAAAATGTTACGACGGATACGATAGTAGAGCTTACATGGAAAGAGGTTGTGTTAATGATCTTTGTCCAGAAGCGTTTTCGCAAGCCCTCATTCTTCCCAAGAGAAACTATCTTAGACAAAAATTTCATCTGCATCCTTGAAGCTTAAAGATTTTAAAATTCCTTATAATTGATGATGTTGTCTTCATTCTTTCATTTTTATTAGACCCATCAATCATTAAAAAACATTGTTAATGAAGCAACCTTACATTTCTGCACAAGAGCAACAATGCCAGGATAACTTGAAGTGGGGCTCTCTAACAACCATTGTTAATGAAGATTAGTTGGAGTTAAAATAACTTACATTATCTGCATCAATGACCATGAGATTATTTAATAATCTCCCCACTAGAACCATCCTGCATTGATTGGTTTGATACAGTCATAAATTTGTCGTAAATGCTTGTGACTAATGCATTTATAACTCTAATGCAATCGTTTCCAACTTGAAAGACGAATGCATCATCGAGAGTGACTCGACAATCTTGGACAAATAACCGCACACACTAAGACATACCCTCTCGAGTATTTATTCATTGAGTCATTGAGGTATTTAACAAAAGAAATCAATAAGTCAGTAATACAATCTTCATACGAGAGTACAAACTATGATTTCATCGACTAAGGACTCAACCAATATTCTAAATATAATAACTTCTTTTTGGTAAATTCAATGGACACTTGGTAAAAAACACCATTCGTTCCCTCTGGTGAACAAAATAATGTTTTGAGTTTTACTTAATTCGTTCTTTTTTGATAGTTTTTTGATAGAAATATGTTATAATTCTATTAAAAAGAAAAAGAAAGAAACCACATGCTAAAGTAGCAAAAAGAACGGCATGGAGGCCTGACATAAAATATAAAATAAAACCAGCTAACACCATTACATAAGGAAGTGATCACGAAATCTATTACATTGCAAGCTAGCATGAGATCATAAGGGAAAAAAATAATCAGTTGAAATCTCAAAACAAATTCTTGCAAATGACATTAATTCGAGTCTTTAATGCAGTTTGTGTAACCGTCATAATAGGTTTTATTACTAAGCTAGCAACCAGCTAATATAACTGAAATGACGAGGGTATCAAGAGTGCCAATCTATGCATACTCACCTTGAATTCAATCTTCTATTGTGTGTGATTTATGCTAACAGATCAGCTCATCTTGTTGCAGGTAATAACTAGTTCTTTGCAGCCTCTTGACGATGATTTGTCTTATCATTTCGTTGTAGTGCATACTTAGTGGAGTTGTTTCTTTGTTACGCTTATCTTCTTTGTTCGTTCAGACTTTAGTCCTATTCTTTTCCTTTCTATTTGTGCTACCTCACAGAGTCTAAAGTAGTTTTTGTTTTCTTGTAGAGTGCCAACAATGTCCAACGATCACTCCTCCCTCACGCGCTCTTGTAAGTAACCTCATATTGCAATAGTTTCCTCTTGATATTGTGCCATTTTAGGTTTTAATGTAGCATATCTTTTCGTTCGATCTCCTGCAGTTAAGTAGATCTAGTCTTTTGAGACAAACAAGTGGATCATCAAGTCGTTCTGCAATTTCCAGCAGCCGGGATGCAATAGTAGGGTTCAAGTATACTAAACCATCTCATCTTCGTAATACTGAGGTGAGTCCAGTTAAGTTTCGTAGGGTTACAGATGTGCAAAGAAAGTGGTGTACTGAGATTCGTTGTGGAAAGGCCTTATTGAGCACATTTGTGTCCCAATCCATGCATGATTTTTGATTGCATACATTTGTTTCGATAGGAATTGGTTAAGTGTGTATTTATCGAAGTTTGGATTGTTTTTTTTTCTTTTGCGTTCGATATTGTTTAATTGGTTTAGTGTTGATATTTTATTGCAGCTTCAGGATGGAGAAGTAGATGAAAATATGCGTAACTTTGATGAGCCTGGAGCTCTTGCACCAACTAGATCTTCTATTATCCACTAGTTCTAGTATCCTTTCCAAGTCTTTTACATATTATGTACTTTTCAGTTTATTTATATGCAGTATTAGGCTCTTTCAATAGATTCTAAGAACTAATTCACACATGCTCAAAATCTTGAAGCAAATTCGGTTT
The DNA here is from genome assembly GCA_023531105.1 of Papaver atlanticum. NCBI lineage: Eukaryota > Viridiplantae > Streptophyta > Magnoliopsida > Ranunculales > Papaveraceae > Papaver > Papaver atlanticum. The sequence continues at coordinate 1,910,419 of JAJJMB010015994.1, forward strand.
CAAGTCAGATCTCTGTTCTTTGTGCCCAGGATTATATATTGCATGTAAACTTTGCATGATATGAAATATGACCTTGCTTTGGTAGTTATTCGATTAGATTATAGCATCATAGTTCTGTTCTGTACCTTTATGGCTTTTTCTTCCTTTATTGTATCTCCAGATTTGGAAGTTTTGCACAGAAACTTCCTAAACATAAGCACAGAAAACCAGGCCCTGTATACGAAGGTATAGTCATAATTAATTACAATGATAAGATGCAAATTTACATCATTTTGTATCTAGATTCAACCCTCTTCTAACAAAAAGTTAATTTCTGGCAACGTTCTATTGTGTCCTCCTGGATCCTTCTTGATCTGGAACTGTTGTTGACAGATTGAATAATCTTACTGCAGGTTAGCTTCATTGGATTCTACCACTTTTTTATTATTCCTCGACATGTATTTGAATCTGTGATTTTTTTCTCTATCCAAGTAAACTCTTATTTCTCGTCTGATTGCTCCCTCATTGTTATTGCTCGCTCTCGCTAGCAACCTCTTAGGCTTACATGGTTGGCGTAGGTTTTATTATTGGAAAGATTTGTTCTCCATTCTGAATCTCACAAATGAAAACTTGTAGAAATTATGGCATCAACACGCAGGTTATCCAAAAGATTGTGTTATGTACATGCACTAACTTGGTTTTTGTACTTGAGCATCAACACTCATGGTATTACTTGTATTACTCTATTGGCTTACGCTTGCCTCTGATTTTTTTTTTATTCTTAAGCCATGCCTCTGAATGGACTCATACCTGAGCTTGTACATTAGCTTCCTCATTGATCTTAATTGTTGTTTGTATATAAGAAGTGTTAATACCTGTAGGGATGCACTAATCTACTACTGAGTTCTTGATGTTTCCTTTCAGATCAATATTCTACTGAATTCTTGGACAAATCGTGGGAATATACTGTGATGAGATGACTAGTAAGTCGCTTCATTTCTTGTAAACTGTTATGATTTAGTGCTAGAGTGGAGTCAGTTTCCAATTTAGGCCTTCTAATTTTTAGACTTGTGAAGAAATCATTGACCCTTGTTTGTTATAGGTGGTTTCGCTTCTCTAACTTCGAGAAGATCATCTTTTTGATATATTTTCTCTTCATTTTTCACATTTCATCAGAACTCGCGTTAAATTAGTTAACACTAAAAGTTCTATCATTTATCTTTGTGCAGTCTTCAAAGAGATGTGTACTACTAGTGTGGGCAACATGACTCTTTATCCTCTTGGAATCACCAGTTGCATGATCGTGGGCATTCCATTCTGACATTATCAGGGCAGCTCACATTTTTGTTGATGAAGTCTCTATCTATGGCCTGATATCTTGGTTAGTTTGCACCGACTGTATGAAAGCATTATAGATTTACTTTGTTTAGAGGATTTAGTTGGTTTTTAGCCCAACTGTAAGCTGGATTCAAATGCGAATAGAGCATTTATAACTTATATTGGTCTAAACTGAGGATTTAATTTTAAATCATTTTTAGTGTAATTTTTAACTTAATGAATCAGTGAACTGAGGATCTGAATGCATGGATGCAGGTTTTATTTGAATTGAGTTTGATTTTATTCTCATTCTCATTTGATTTGGTTTTCATTTGGGTTCTCATTTAATTTTGAATTGGTTTTAATTTGAATTCTCATTTGAGATTTAATCAGATTCAGTCAGGCCAGACAGATTAGTCAGGGAATCTGAATCTATTTTTTTTATATTAAAATGTACATCAATGACTGACTTGGGTCAGTCTTAACATTTTAACCGTTAAAATCAGTCGTAGATACAGGTTGTTCAGCGACCCGCGTAGCCACGTCATAGATGAAAAAAAAAACGCTCAAACAGCGACCATTTCCGCGACCGTTAAAACAGGTCATTTAACTCATATCTATGACTTGCCTTGACGGTCGCGAAACTGCTATTTTCCACTAGTGGGATAATTCTAGGCTGTTCTTCGGGAATATAAGTCCGGGTTATCGATTGGTTCCTATTCACCTTGATTTATCAAAAGACGGAACAAAACTCGTAGGTATTTTTGTGGGACACAGATTTATCTATTCCTGTAGACTTTTCTGTGTGAGACGAATTTGTTTATTAAAGTCTTCGACTTTGGGTCGTAGCAACTCTTAGTTGTGGGTGAGATCAACTAAGGGAATCAAGTGTGTAGTATCCTGCTGGGATCAGAGACGTAAGGAGCGCAACTGTACCTTGGATCAGTGTGAGATTGATTGGGGTTCAACTACAGTCCAGACCGAAGTTAGTTTGTAGTAGGCTAGTGTCTGTAGCGGATTAATACAATGTGTGTTCAATCTGTACTAGGTCCCGGGGTTTTTCTGCATTTGCGGTTTCCTCGTTAACAAAACTTATGGTGTCTGTGTTATTTCTTTTCCGCATTATATTTTTTTTGATGGTGGTTTTCGGTTCAGGGATAAAATCGTGAAACCCTGTATTTAATACGCTGTCATCCTGCAAAGGAACAAAAGCCATTTGAAAGTGATGAGTGCATAAACCTCTTCACTTACATATGTATTGAGCAATTCAACATATTTACGAAATTTATCTAGAATGGTGCGTGAAGCAACAATCCCAGATATTCTGTAAATTTTAACCTATTGCATTATTCACTAATGCATGACCTGCATGGTATTTTCCTATGCTATGTTCCCAGCCGAACTCTCAATATTGGCATGACATGACGATTAATGTTCACTCGCAGCGGAGTAGCATGAATCTCCCGAAATGTCAGTATTGAGACCTGCATGAAAACACTCATGTAGGCTACATCACTCTCTGATAAAGAGATTAGCGTGTTTACACACTTTAATTAAAAGTTAGCGCGATCGAACGCGTTTAAATTCCTTAAGGAAAATATAGACTATCCATATCAGTCTTAAAAAACGATCACGGCCACACGATTTGACCACACGATTCAACAGGCCTAGCCTACTCCTTGCGGAACTAGGCTATCATCATAATGACCACCGGCGGGCCCACTAGCATCCCAGCCGATCGGATTCCTTTTAGCTCACCCGTAATGCCTCCAAACGATTCACCAAACATGGGTGATCGTGCTGTTGAAAGAAAGCTCAAACGAGTTAAGACCGACCATAACGATCTCAAGTCCATCACGTCCACCCAACTTAGCTAGCCTAGTTGGATGGTCTAGATCTTCCTCCGAGTAATCAAAGAGGTGTTGACGCGTTCACCGGCGACCCAACTCCATGCCTAGTTGATTGAACTACACATAGAAATCCAAGAGCGCGTCAAACCGTTTGCCCAAAGTAAGGCAATCGCGCGCTCTTTAAACCCTAAATTGAGTCAACGAAATTACACAACTGCCGCAAATTGATCGTGACCGCCCATCTTCGCCAGCCTAGTCGGACGACCTAGATCCAATTTCAGGCGGCCAATAAAACACTGGCAAGCTCGCCGACTACCCATCTTTATGTATACTTAATCGCCTTGTCCAAACCAGTGACAAACACCCCAAACCGTTTGGCCAAAGGTAGGTTGGCCGCACGGCTCTAAACCCTTGAAATCAATCAGCGAACAACTGCCGCAAATCATCTCGTCCATCCAACTTCGCTAGCCTAGTCGGATGGTTTAGATTTATTTTCAGGAGGCCAACAGGGTAACGCTGTGATCATCGTCCACCCCTCCTCCACAGGAAGCGATTGACCGAGTGGTAGCTCACTCATAGGGTTCTCAAACGATCACCCAAAGGTGGCCGGTCACGCTACTTTTTTTAAGATGTTCAATTTGCGACTAATTTGAACGAACACTAAAACAAAGATGTTTCCTGCACATCGATTATTTTCAGTTGCTTGTTTAAAAGCGATGCTTTATATACATCAATCATAAGCGATGTTCTATAAATATTGATTTCACAAATAATTTTATTATTTGACCTAAATGCACTACATGCTGCTTTTAGCGACGAGTCTCACGACTTGACCCATTTACTCGAGACATCAAACATGTCACAAACTGGGAGATGCTCACTGGGGTATTGGTCTGGCGGTTTACAGCGTGCGGTGTGCAACGCGCCCATTACGAGAAAGTGTCAGGAAATGACGGACGGTTAACAGCAATGGGAGTAGTGGGTGAAAGTGTGACCAGTTTTCCCTCGTAATGGAAACGTGGTGATCACCACTTTTTACATAACCCCACTTCTTAACTACTTAACTGCCTCCACTTCCTACGAGATCAGGGGTGAGCTCAATGACTTGTATAAATAGGATTTCAACCTATTTCAACACGGGAACACAAGTGTTATCAACACAAAGTATCCAGAAAACACCAAGAACTGATAGCTTACATTCTGCAAGCCAGTTCCATATTCTAATACAAATCATAAAACAGCCACACCTTCAAAATTCAATATTTTTGATATCAACACCTTCTTCGCTTCCCTCCCTAAGATCAACCCTTGTCCTTCACTTTGTGACCGAAGCAAAACTGGAACGGCCATTTCTTGGTTTAGGATAGGATTGTACAGGTTGATCTCTCTAATCTAAAGTACTCCCGTGCAGTGCATTTGTTTAGGGTTTGAATTCGTTTCTCATCAACACACCCAAATTTACCAAAATCAGTTTTTACCCCAAAACAATTTTGTTATATAATTGAAATATCACAGGTTATGCGTTGTATCGATCAATTAGTAAATCCAACCTTTGGTTGTTGATTGAAATTGATTGATCTTTGAACATTGGTCTTTGGTACCGTTCAAGGTATATCTCTTGTATTCAATCAGGATCGCAGATTTCCATTTGTTTGAGTAAGGATTGAATCGAGAAGTTGAGATATAACTCTTTGATATACTTTTTATAAAGATTGAGTCTAACTATCTAGTTGATTCTCTTAAAAGTATATTGGAGTTAGTCCATACAGATTGCTAAGCAAAATATTGGGTGAGGTTGTTGTACCCCCACTTTTTCAAAGGTGAACAGGAACCAATTGATAATCCGGTCTTATATTCCCGAAGAACAGCCTAGAAATATCAATCACCTCACAATAACTTAACTATATGGTAGTAGAAGAAGTTATTGTGGATCACAAAGAACGAGACGATGAGCTTTGTGATTACTTTTTTTTATCTTACCTATCGGAGATAAATCTCGAGCAAATCTTATAGAAGATAGTACTCAATACCATAGAACAAGTAAGATCAGAACACGCAACTACAGAGAAAATAGTTGGGTCTGGCTTCACGAATCCCTAATGAAGTCTTCAAGTCGTTAACCTATAATGGTTTTGGAAAAACCTAGGTTAAAGGAGAATCTACTCTAGTACGCAACTATGACACATGAAAGTGTCAGGATTAGGTTTTCCAGTTTCTAGAGTTCTCCCTTATATAGTCTTTCAAATCAGGGTTTGCGTTCTAAGTTAGCTTAGTAACAAAACAATTAATATTCACCGTAAGATGAAAACCTGATTTAAGATTCAAGCTAAGTTTGCTTAAAACCAAAGCAATATCTCTTCCTCGTTAGATGGTCTTCGCTTGTTGCACACAAATGAAATATACCTTCATTTAGATATGGGTAACCGTACCTAAACATGTATATTGAGTTGGCTCAACAGTAGTTAACCGAAGTTAGTCATATGAACACGTTTGTATTAACCACATTCATCTAACACTTCTAGACCAAATATGATGATCAATCAAACATGAATGAAAATCAAATGAATCTAATTGTGTTACTCATAGAGTTGTTCAATTGTATACATCTCATAGAAGTATATAAGAAACAATTGAAAAAAATCGGATTGATTCATGAGAATCAATTCATGAACATTTAGCCATGGTTTGCAAAGATTCCATTCCTTATTATATAAATATATTTGTTCATGATTATGAAATCATGCTTAACCGATTTTAGAACTTAACTAAGTTTGCAAATGGGTATGAAACTTTAGTTTCGGACTTTGGTCTTGTCCGATAGTTCACAAACCGGTATGCATACTGTCGTCCCGGGCCTTAACTCAGATAAAACCGTTCGCATACTGGTATACAAACTTGGTTCCCGGACTTTAACAATTAAAACTATTCGCATACTGGTATGCAAACTTGGTTCCCTGACTTGAATCATACCACAATAGTTTGCATACTGGTATGCATACTGTACTATATCCAGACAATGGTTAATTGTTCTAAACTCCCATTTCAATCATTGAAACATCCTCAGAAGATGACGATAGTTGTCTCACACAAACTATTAGCTTATAAGTAATTTTCAAGTGATCGAATGATTAATACGAAACATTCCGAGTCGACATCAAATGACTGTCTCACACAAATCATGTAAGATGTTTTAAGGCGATTTTCACATGATCATCTTTTGACTTATTATTTAGTTTTCAACAAATAAATTGTTTCCAACTAAACTCGTCAAGAATAATGATGAACGTAGATAAAGCAAAAAGATTCTAACACATATTTCGAGAAATAGATAAGCGAGTTAAGCTCGAGTCGAAATATCAAATGTGTATAATATAAAGTCTGTATAGCTATACGACTTAGTCTTATTATGAGATAGAATAGAATAGACTTCTGAGTGATAGATAAGTTTTAGTCTCCACATACCTTTTGTTGATGAAGATCCTCCAAGCTCTCCTCAGTAGATGTTCGTCTTCAATCGATGAACGTCGTGAAGTCTAAAGCTCAACTGCACATTCTATCCTAATCCGAGACATAGCTATAAGTAGACTAGAAATCAAGACTTATAGTTTTGATCACCTAAACTTGACAAACAAGCTTGACATAGCAACGCTTGCGAGTTCGACCGAGCATTGCTCTAACAAATACGCTCTTGTGTTTGAATTTAGGGTTTGCACATAACCTGGGTAAAAAGTCGTCTATATATCAATAGTGACTTAACTCAATGTAATTTTATTGAATCTACACACATTAATAAGGTTTCTCTACTCTTCTCCTTTCTATTTTGTGCTTCCTTCTCTATTCATACCAATAGAAAAACTAAAACCAGAGTCATGATGTGACGAGGTTAGCCTCATGACAATTTTATGTCGATGCATCTTAATTAACCCTTGGTATATTCGGACCTCGAGACTATATTTAAATGAATCATACCCTTTTATTTGTAAAAATTAACGTTCTTTATTTTTTTTATTTTATGTACATGAATCATACCCTTTCATTTAGTTTTATTGATTTCTCAATCCCTCGTTATATTACCTTTTCGAGTTTCCTAGGTTGTTTTTTAGTTAAATCTTAATTTTTTTCCATCCAACCCTTCTTTGGTTTTCCTATTAAAGTTTTTCTATCACTTTTATTTACCCACCTTTATCTTTACAAACCAAGGTGATCAAATGATCTGCTTCCATGCTACAAAAAAATATAGCATGGAATTTTGTCTTAGATCACTGTGTGGTTCTTAGATCACTCAAACAGAATTATGTCTTCTTCCATGCTAGAAAAAAATATAAAAACTCTTAGATTGTTGAATTGGGAATCTCGAGAGAACAAATTTAAAATTCAATAACCGACGAATAGATATTTTAGGACCAAGGATAAAAATAAAACTAAATTAAGAACTATGAAAGAAATGATTACAAAATAAAAGGTTTCTATATAACATCTCCAGATACATATAATCTAGGATACAGTATTTCAAGGGCTAAAAGACGCAATCCTAAAAAAGCTATCACGAGAATGATCTCGTCGCAGCATGACTCTTAAAAACAAAGTAAATTATTTCGGGCTTTGGAAATGTTTACATAATATATTACCTTTAAAATCTTATTTGTTCATTGTAATGATGTTGGTGAAACTATGGAGCATTTATTTTGTCACTATGATTTTACCAGAGTAGTTTGGTTTGGTAGCTTTCCTCGTGTTTTTCCTATCCTTTTTAAATTTAGTAGTATTCGTGATTGGATTATAAGATAGCTAGATGTTAAACAAACACCTGCACTGTTAAACGATAAAAAAAAAATGTTGTTTTTTGGCAGATTTTGAAAGTTAGGTGCAAAACTAGCATTGAACACCAGATACAGAATCCTATTATTGTTATACAAAATCTAAGAATGCAATCTGTATCAAATTAAAAATTTGTTTCATACTCTTAAACAGAATTCTATTCGTACCGTTTCATCGCAACCATACTTTAGATTGGCAAGGTAAATACTCATTAGATAAGAAAATTATCATGTGATGTTGATTGATTCTTCAAAGACTAACAATTCTAATCTTACAGGTTGCGGAATCATCTGGTACACTGCAGATCAACAAGATGCTGGACAACATATGCATAAGCGCAAGCTTTGTATACATCTGTTACCTGCTGGACTACAAAAATGCATCTGGAAAAAGTTATATACGTATCAGACAATCTTACTCTCGTCAATGCTATCAGTGGAGCTCCTTCATCAATGCATTGGTTAAAATTTTCTCTTGTAAATTACCGCAAAATCGTAATGTCTACTCATGTTAAAGCTAGGTGTCTGTTTGTAAATAAAAAAAATAAAATAAACAGACAGACAGACAGACGCTTTAGCTACACTAGCTAGAAAATCTTATGTAACTAAGGAATGAGATCAGTTTCCTTTCGAAGTTGTTACAGAAGCATCCCATCCAAAATTCCACATATGCAACTTTTGGTTTTGTAATAGAGTTTTTATTATATAGTTAGTGGCTATCTACTCATAGATATGTTTCATGAGTTTAAGTTCACCTTATTGTCCACACTAACTAGCTACGTGCTTTGGTGCATGCTCATAGACAACACAAGCTAGCGTGTGTTAGTATGCATGGTGGGACTAATATGATGCACACACTAAAAGCTATTGTGTGTTGGTTTGCATGATAAGATTAATGTGATACTCACATCTTGAGCTAGTGGGTATCATTAAATGGTTAACTTAGAATCACTATAAATACTCCATCAGGTATAGCTTATTTGGGTATCTCATTTTCTTAAAGTAAATAAGAAACTCTCTTACTCTCTCATACTCTTATTACTTAAGACTATTAGTTGTATTAGTGTGTGGAAAGTATAATTAATAGCTTAATTATTACACGTTATCAGTGACGAGTTAGCTCTATTTTCTTTGAGATTTGAGTTATTGTTGGTTCTGCTAAAATAGGTGCTGTCAAAATTTTCCGAAGCGAAAGGTAACTTTAATTACTATATTATCGTTATGTCGTCGAATTTAACTAAGCTAAAGTTTGCAGCTTTAGACATTTCTGGTAACAACTATATTTCATGGGTTCCGGATGCGGAGTTACATCTCCAGGCTAAGAGTCTTGCCCACACGATTAAAGCAGGAAATGCTGCATCCCAGCAGGATAGAGCATTGGCTTTAATTTTTCTTCGTCATCATATCCATGACGGGTTGAGATCAGAATATCTAACCGTTAAGGACCCTGATGTTCTGTGGAATTGCTTGAAAGACAGGTATGACCACCTGAGGATGGTTATTCTCCCTAAAGCTAAAAATGACTGGTTGAATTCACGTTTGCAAGATTTTAAATATGTTTCTGAGTATAATTCTGCATTGTTTAAAATCACTTCACAACTGAAATTTTATGGTGAAAATATAACCGATGAACAATTGATGGAGAAAACTTTTACCACTTTCCACGCCTCGAGTGTTGTCTTGTAGCAACAATATCGAGAGCATCGTTTTAAGAAATACTCAGAGTTGATTTCATGTCTGCTTGTTGCAGAACAAAATAATGAGTTATTATTAAGAAATCATGAATCTAGTCCTGTGGGCTCTGTTTCCGTGCCTGAAGCACATGCATAAACGAGTTATACTAGTGGTAATGGACGGGGTAATAATAAGGGTAAAGGGAAACGTGGTCGTGGTAATAAAAAGAACCAAGACAAGAATTCACGGTTCAAGCCAAACCACCAGGAGTGGAAAGATGACACCCCAAAGAAAGGGAAGAAGCTAGATAAAGGAAAAGATTTATATGACAAACCTATAAAAAAACAAGGAAGATGTTTGTTATCGTTGTGTTATGACTGGTCATTGGTCACGTACCTTTCGTACTACCAAGCATCTTGTTAATCTATATCAAGCATCCCTGAAGCGACCCGCAGTTGATATTGAGACAAATCTTATAGAGACTAATGAGGCTTCTACTAGTTCTCCCCACTTAGACTTTGATTTTCTTAAAAAGTCATAAGAAGAGAAGTGGAACATATCTGATTTTCTTAATAAGTCAGATGATGAAGAACTTAACTAGTTTTGTATACTAGTTGTGAATTTTGTAAAAAAAATTAGTATAGTTGTGTGTGTTTAAAGTTGTATTTTGGTTTGTATACCATATTTTTTATGTATAATTACATGTTTAATATAAGACGTATGTTTTATTATCTCATTGTTATCCATGTATTATATTTGTTGTGAAGGGTATGGATTCCAGAAGTAATCTATCAAAAATTAATCTTGACGGTGAAGATATTTGTTTGGTAGATAGCGGAACGACTAATACAATATTACGCAGTAATAAATATTTTACTGCTTTAAAAGGATATAAGGCAAAAGTAAACACTATCCCTGGTTCAAAAAATTTAATAGATGGTTCCGGAAGAGCCGATATCATCTTACCAGGAGGTACAGAACTGAGAATCAGGGATGCCTTATATTCTCCGAGATCTTTGAGAAATCTGTTAAGTTTCAAAGATATTCGCCGAAATGGATATCATTTAGAAACAATAAGTGAAGATAGTACAGAGTACTTATCTATCACATTATCTGACACACGTCAGAAACGTGTTGTAGACAAGCTTGCAGCTATCTCTTCTGGGTTGTATCTTACAACAATCAAAGTTATTGAATCTTATAGTATCACAAACTAGAAGTTTAATGATCCAAAAATATTCAAGCTTTGGCATGACCGACTAGGACACCAGGATTTACCATGATGGGTAGAATAGTACAGAACTCTCAAGGACATCCTTTGCAGAACCAGAAGCTTTTGTTAACCACAAATATAAATTTTATTGCTTGCTCTATGGGAAAATTGATCCTCAAACCATCATTAACAAAAGTGGTTCTTGAATTGCCAACTTTTCTTAAGAGGATTCATGGAGACATATGTAGACCTATCCACCCTCAGTGTGGACCTTTTCATATGGTCCTAATTGACGCATCTGCTAGATGGTCACATGTTTGTCTCTTATCCACAAGAAATGTTGCATTTGCTCGGCTTCTCGCCCAAGTAATTAGGTTGCGTGCACATTTTCCAGATTTTCCTATAAAGTCTATTCGGTTAGATGGAGATGGTGAATTTACATCACAAACATTTGTTGCATATTGCTTGTATGCTGGTATTGATGTTGAACATCCTGTAGCTCATGTTCATACACAAAATGGTTTAGATGAATCATTTATTAAACATTTGTAGTTAATAGTTCGACCCATGTTAATGAGAACGAAACTGCCCGTTTCTGCATGGGGGCATGCTATTCTACATGCTGCGGCCTTAGTTCGACTTCGGACCACTTCAAATCATCAATACTCTCCCTTACAACTTTTTTTGGGCCATCAATCAGATGTTTCTCATCTGCGTGTTTTTGGTTGTTGTGTATATGTGCCTGTTGCACCTCCACAATGCACTAAATTTGGCCCACAACGTAGGAAAGGCATATATGTTGGTTTTGACTCAACATCTATTAATAGATATCTTGAGCCTTTAACTGGTGATATATTCACAACCCGTTTTGCTGATTGTCATTTCGATGAGACAATTTTCCCACTATTAGGAGGAGAATTTAAGCCGCCAGAAGAACGGAGAAAAATTTCTTGGTATGTACCTACTCTGTCTCATCTTGAGCCCCGCACAAATCAATCAGAAATTGAAGTGCAGAATATTATCCATCTTTAGAACATTGCCGATCAAATGCCAGATGCATTTGTTGATACGACAAGAGTAACTAAATCATACATACCCATTAAAAATGTCCTGGCACGTACTAATGTCCCAGTTGGGATGGTCGTGACTGTTCCAGCAAATGAGTCATCTAAGGTACGCCTGAAGCGTGGACACCTTATTGGTTCAAAAGATTCTTCTCCTATAAAAAGTAAAAGCCAACTAGAATCGACAAAAGATAGTGCTCAAAAGGAGACTATAGATGAACGATCCTCATTTCCAAACTTACTACCTATAGTTGAGGAAAATGACCCTGAAAGGGAATTGGTACCAGGAAATGAAGAAATTCTCATAAATTTTGCATGCAAGAAAGAAATGTGGGACCGTAACAAAGTTCGTTCTTGTCGATGATAATTTTTCGTTTACAGTAGCTACTGAGATTACTATAGATAAAGATGACTGTGAGCCACAATCTATAGAAGAATGTTGTGAAACACATGATTGGCCAAAATGGGAGGGCGCCATTAAAGCAGAATTAGTCGCTCTCACTAACCGCAATGTTTTAGGACCTGCAGTCCTAAGACTTAAAAATGTGAACCCAATTGGTTGCAAATGGGTGTTCATAAGAAAACGTAATGAGAGAAATGAAGTTGTTCGCTATAAAGCGAGACTTATAGCACAAGGTTTCTCGCAGAGACCTGGGATTGACTACGAATAACATATTCCCCTGTTATGGATGCTATTACGTTCCGATACTTGATTAGTATTGCAGTCTCTGAAAGACTTGATATGCATTTGATGGATTTGGTTACAACATATTTGTATGGAAAATTGAATACATATATACATATGAAAATCCCTTAGGGATTTACATTGTCTGAAGACAAACCATGCCATATGTATTCACTTAAACTTGACAGAGATTTATATGGATTAAAGCAATCTGGATGAATATGGTTTAATCATCTAAGTGAATATTTGATTACTAAGGGATATGTAAATGATCCTATTTGTCCATGTGTCTTTATAAAGAAGACCCCAATAGGATTTGTTATTATAGCTGTATACGTTGATGATATCTATTAGTTGGAACTCCTGGAGAACTCCTAAAGGCAATTGAATGTTTAAAGGGAGAATTTGAGATTAAGGATCTTGGAAAAATAAAGTTTTGTCTCGACTTGCAGATCGAGCACTATCCGAGTGGCATACTTGTTCACCAGAAGATGTACACTGAGAAACTTTTAAAACGTTTCAATATGGATAAATCTTATCCACTTCGAACTCCTATGGTAGCAAGATCTTTTGACACTAAAAATGACCCTTTTCGTCCGAAGAAAGAAAAAGAAATTCTTTTTGGTCTAGAAATACCATATTTGAGTGTAATTAGTGCACTACTGTATCTTACACAATATACTAGACCTGACATTTCTTTTGCAGTTAATTTGTTAGCAAGATTCAGCTCTGCTCCAACGAAGAGACATTGGGCAGGTGTAAAACATATCTTTCGATATCTTCAGGGTACTGCAGACATGGGATTGTTTTACTCAAAAGATGTATCCCATTCTTCGCAATTAGTGGGATATAAAGATGCAGGTTATCTCTCTGATCCACACAAAGCCATTTCTCAAGATGGATATGTGTTTACAAGTGGCGGTAATGTAATTTCTTGAAGATCGTGTAAGCAGAACTTTCCAGCTACCTCCTCAAACCACTCCGAGATTATTGCCCTCCATGAAGCTAGTAGAGAATGTATATGGATAAGATCATTAATCACCCATCTCCGAGGTTCATGTGATTACCTTCTGTCACGAAAGTACCAACCATCATCTATGAAGATAATGCATCATGTATCTCACAGATGAAAGAAGGTTACATCAAGGGTGATCGAATAAAGCATATTTCACCAAAGCTATTTTATTCTCACCATCTAGAAAAGAATAAAGAGATATGTATCCAGAAGATACAGTCATGTGAAAACTATGCAAATTTATTTACCAAGTCTTTACAGACAACAGTCTTCAGAAAGCTAGTTTATGGAATCGGAATGAGGCATCTGTACAAGAAGTAAACTATGTAAAGTTTTGATCAGGGGGAGTTAATCTTGGATTTAGACGCGTTGTACTCTTTTTTACCTTGTCAAGATTTTGTGCCCTCAGAGTTTTTTCCTTGTCAAGTTTTTAACGAGGCAACATATCCGTAACTACTTTACTAGAATTGTATTATCTTTCCTTTGTTCAGGTTTTTTCCTATGGGTTTTCCTGACAAGGTTTTAACGAGGAAATCTTTGTGAATAGTAGATATCCAAGGGGGAGTATTATAGTTAGTGGCTATCTACTCACAGATATGTTTCATGAGTTTAAGTTCACCTTATTATCTACACTAACTAGCTACGTGCTTTGGTGCATGCTCATAGATAACACAAGCTAGTGTGTGCTAGTATGCATGGTGGGACTAATATGATGTACACTCCAAAAAGCTACCGTGTGTTGGTTTCCATGATAAGATTAATGTGATACTCACACCTTGAGCTAGTGGGTGTCATTAAATGGTTAACTTAGAATCACTATAAATACTCCATGAGGTATAGCTTATTTGGGTATCTCATTTGCTTAAAGTAAATAAGAAACTCTCTTACTCTCTCATACTCTTATTACTTAAGACTATTAGTTGTATTAGTGTGTGGAAAGTATAATTAGTAGATTAATTATTACAGTTTTTTTTTCTTTAAAAAAAAAACAAAAATTGTCTTGGGATTAAAAAATTGCCATGAGTCCAAGTCTAGCAAGACTTTTTTTTCTTCGTTTTGGAGTTTTAGCACGGCATGTTAGGTACTTAGAGCAACTGCAATGGTGCGACCATAACCAAAGACCAAAAACCAAAAAAAACTAAAAGATTTGGTTTTAGTCCGTGGTGCCACGCTACGGTGGTGGAGTATATTTAGTCGAGCGGGAATATAAAGTTCGTTTGCTGTGGAGCGAAATTATAACGTTCGTCTGTACGAGGCGTATATATACATTACGCGTGTTGTGAGGCGTTGAAGAAAAAAACGCCTGTTGTGGGGAGTACATATAATCCACGCCCAACTAATAGACGGAAATAATGCACACGCCTGATGAGGCGGAAGTTTTGTGCACGTCTGAAATCAGACGAACTTTACAAGTTCGCCCAGTGTACACACTACACCACACGTGTTGGGCATTAAAACCTATTCTTATCGGGTCTTCTTCTATTATCTACTTCTTCTTTTCTACCGCCTCATCAAAGCAACACTTCTCCCACTTTGTTTTCTCCCATTCTCAAACAGCAACAACCAAAAAAAAAAAAAACAAAAAAAAAAATTAACCTTAGTATTTCGGTTCCATGAGAGGTATGTTTCTTCTCTTTATCTCTTCAGTTTTCTCCATATATAATATTGTAGTATAATTTTTGATTTAGTTTTAGTTTGTAAAAATTAGGTTTTATAAAGTTGGGTTTTAAAGAATTGATATGAATATGGAATTGGTTAAATATAATTGGGTATGTGTGTTTTATGTTTCTAGTGATGAATATGTGTGTTGTATGTGAAAAAGACCATATTTGGTGTTTATGTAAATTAGGTTAAAAGAAGTTTTGAAATTTTCACATACATGTACAGGACCTAATTTATGGGTTATATAGATGAATATGTGTTTTGAAAATTTGTGGTTATGTAAAAATTTGTTGTTATGTAGATTATGTGTGTTATATATGTAGAAGAGATGATTTGTATGTATGTAAATAGGGTTAAAAACAATTGACTTTGTATTGATTTTTATTGAATTTTGAAGTGATTAATTTGAGTTGTATTTTGGTTTATTTTTGGTGTTTATGTAAATTAGGTAAAAATTTTTTTTGAAGTTTTGACTAACATGTACAAGACCTAATTTGTGGGTTCTATAGATTAATATGTGTTTTGAATATTCGTGGTTATGTAAAAATTTGTGGTTATGTAAATTATGAGTGTTATATATGTAGAAGAGCTAATTTGTATGTATGTAAATAGGGTTAAAAGCAGATGACTTTGTATTGATTTTTATGGAATTTAGAAGTGATTAATTTGAGTTGTTTTGAGGTTTATTTTTTGTGTTTCGAATATGTTTGAAATACATGTAGACAATTTAATTTGTGTTTATGGAATTATAGACTTTGGAATTAATATAATTTGTGTTTAATAAATTATAGAATTTGGAATATAAATGTTTATGGACTTATAAAAATATTGAAGTATGATGAAGTTTTGTTGAGTTCAATATATGTGTATTTTGGTTTGAGGGGTGGTGTTTTGATTATGAAATTGCATCTATCATGTGTGTGCACAGATGTTGAACAAATTAATATCTAGGTTCAATGGTCGCATAAAGACGAACAAGAGACAAAAATTTGTAGCCGACGAGGATTATAACTTAATCTCTACTGGTCAAATTAAGGAGGTTGATGTTTCCGGGTTAGGGAGGTTTCCTATACTAGAAGATGATAACCAACACGCTTCTACGGACATCACATTTACAGAGAATCAAAAATTTAAGTTTCAACATCGTGGTTCCCTGGCATCGGTAATTAATCACTATAAGTTTATTTCAAAACACAGTCTTAGAGTTAAATATATTATTGAAAGAGCGGGATGGGAAAGTTTATTGAACATAGAATGTAGCGAAACCCAACATTCCGTGGTTGATTATATTGTTGAGCGGTTATGGGATACAACAAACACTTTTCACTTCCCATTTGGTGAGATGGGGTTCACACCCCTAGATTGGGTCATGTTGATTGGACCGAGTATTGGTGATGGGCCTGACGTTCCGTATAATTCAGAGAAGTACAAATTTGAATATGTTCGTGAGCATATTTTTCCGGATATCCAAGATGCCTCGCTTTGTCTAAAAGGCGCGTCGTGGGTTTCAAATTCAATTACAATTACATATTTAAGCTCATATATCGTAGAAGAAAAGTTGGTAGCGGCTGAAAATGATAACACCCTTGCTCATAGAGTAGAAATTTCCTTTTTTATGTATATTTTGGGACATTTTTTCTTTTCTAATGCAAAGACCTATATTGATGCTGGATGGTTAGCTGCTTTTGAAGATCTTGATGCAGTATCCACGTATGACTGGGGTGGTGCCGCTTTTTCGAGATTTTATGCGACACTCCGTTTAGCTGGTAGGAGACAGAAGGCACTAAGCGGGCCCTTCCAAATATTAGAGGTAAATTTTGTATCCAGTTCCTTCTTCCTTTCAATGTATATTTTTTTGGGAATTTATTAATTTGGATAATTATTATTATGGAGTAGTTTTGGGGGTATGAATACCTGGGCATATGTCGAACAGACATCTCAAAGACTGATAATGAACAAAAATGGCCTATAACTTCTAGATGGAATGTACCGAGGAAGACGAATGATATTGTTTGTTGTAAGAATTTACTGAATAAGCTTACTTCTGAACAAGTGACATGGCACCCATGGGAATCATACAGACAAGTCCTTGGATCTGATACGGGATGCACGGCTACGAGGCTATCAGACGCGAGATATATATTTTCTTGGAATGGCGTTGTGAGTTAATAATTAAATTTTATTCGACCATTGTTGTTAAATGTCAATAACACTGCTCTTTAATTTTTGATGCTTATTTAAATAATAACATACTTACTACATGCATATTCCCTTTTTAACTGTACAACATAACATGTACCTCGGAGAAAGGTGTTGGAGGAAAAATCATCACACATTTGCTGTTCCCAAACACCTACACACTATTATTTTGAATATCGGCGTTAAGCAAGCAAAACGCCTAAAAGAGGAAGGTTTGCTCGATGCAACAAAGATAGTGCAAGTTGTTCCGTATGATATATATAAACAGTATTGGAGAAAGGTACCTAACTTCAAAAATTATGTGACTCATCCTAATTGGGAAGTCCAAACATATGGGTTAGTCGGTGACTTGTATACGTCCCTAATTGAACAACCTGCTGAACATGTACCTGTTCCACCCCAACAAAAATTATCCCACATAAGTGTACGTTCAACTTTATGTTGTATATTTCAGAAAGATATGTGCTCATGTATTTTATTTTTTCATGACAGCACGAAGCTTACACATTATTTCAAGAACATGTTGATTTTAATCAACAATTTCGTGATTTTACATTAAAACAAACGAAGGAGGGGATGGACGTTATTATGACGAAAGATGTAGAAATAGAAAGGCTAAATAATAAGAACAAAGATTTGGAGATACAACTGTCTCTTTTTCGTACGCCGCACCCCCTTCAACCTCCCCTTGGATATGGTCCCTTTTCCCAAACAATGACACCACAAGTTTGGAGTTGTATGAGTCAAGGATCAGCTTCAACAATGTCCTCAGTCAATACCACTCCAAGAATGAATATGCCTTTTATGCCACCGCGATCGGCGCCTTCGGATGCGGATAATATGAATGGTTAATTTGGTATGATTATTTAGATGGTTTGTCTTTGGTGTTATTATGTCTTTATCTTTGCTGTGTGTAGTCATACTAGACCTGCTGATAGTTAGTAGCTTATCTTATCTTTCAGCGAGTATTCATTTCAAGTCTACTCTCTTCATTCTCTCTTTAGTAGTCCTCTCAAGTTTCAGCAAGTAGTCAGTGTGCCTAGTTTTTTCACCGTCTATTTAGCGAGTAGTCATTTCAGGTCACTGACAAACACTTTATCTTTTTTGACAAACACTCTTTTTTTATTTATTTATTAATGCTTGGAAATGGGTTATAAATTTAAGACTTGATCGCTAAATATATAAATACCAACACACCTCTTCTACTTCAGATATTAATGGAAAACTATGAGAAAACCGCTTATTATTGCTCATCTAATTCTTCTTCTTCTTCTTCTAATAGTAGTTTTAATTCCTCGGATGATGATACAATAACAATTATGCAAAATAACATGGCCGTTAGTTTGGGAGTCCTTGTTACAAATTCAAACTGGCCTCAAACTCGTATCAAAATACCAAGAGATCGTGATGCAGGAGCTGAACTTCTATGGAACGACTACTTTTCTCCGTACCCACGATTTCCACTTAATGTATTTCGCAGAAGATTCAGAATGCGATGACAATTGTTTAACCGAATAGTGGAAGGTGTTGCGGCCGCAGATACTTATTTTGTTCAAAAGCCCGATGCTTGTGGAGTTCTTGGATTAAACCCTTATCAAAAAGTAACAGCAGCAGTCTGAATGTTAGCTTATGGATGTGTGGCAGATGCAATAAACGAGTACTTACGCATAGGAGAAACCACTGTGTTGGAAGCTACTCGTAGGTTCTGTAAGATGGTTGTCTATGTGTATGGGAAAAAAATATTTACGTGAACCAACTGCGGGTGATGTTGAACTGCTGCTCAAGCAAAACAAAGACATGGGATTTCCAGGGATGCTGGGTAGTCTAGATTGCATGCATTGAAAATGGGATAAATGTCCGTCGGCAGAATCAGGGGATCACACCGCGTATAAAGGGAGCGAAAGTATCATGTTGGAGGCAGTGGTGTCGTATGATCTATGGTTTTGGCATGCATTTTTTGGTATGCCCGGCTCAAACAACGATATTAATGTGATGAACCATTCATATGTTTTTCGAAGTCTTGTCACAGGAAAAGCACCACCAGTGAACTATGAGGTAAACGAACATTCATATGATATGCCGTATTATCTCGGTGATGGCATCTACCCAGAGATTGCTACTATTATTATGGCCATTAAAGGTCCAGATACAAGGAAAAAAGAAATATTTTCAGCGATGCAAGAGGGTGCAAGAAAAGATGTAGAGCGTGGATTTAGTGTACTACAACAACAGTTTGGAATCATCAAACAAACCTGCAAGAATGTGGAATCCAGATGTGCTTGCCTATATCATGAAAACATGTATTATTTTATATAACATGATAGTCGAGGATGAGCGTCTACCCGGTGACTGGCCACATGTATATGAACAACGTAGCAACCCAGCACCGGTTACTATATCAAGAGGCAATAGTGAGGAGCTTTCCCAAATTAGAGTTGAGCAACGCGGTCGTGCAATGCGTAACAAAGATAAGCATATTCGCTTGCGTGATAACTTGATCGAACATATATGGTCAGAATATGGGAGTTAAAAAGTTGGACACGAGGATATGTTTAATTGTATGGGTTGTTTTTTTTTTATGAAAATTGATGTTTGTCATTTTCTTTGTATCTTTACTTTGGATAATAATAAAATTATTTTCTTATTGTCGATACTATATTCTTTTTCCTATGGATTACTTTTTTCTTATCCCAACAGATTATGATCGATTCATATTTTTTATTTTTATCCTATAAAACTACAGACTTTTTTTTTCCTCTAACCACAACAATCTCTTAGTTCGTGATTCAGCAACGAAATATAAAAGAATTCACTAAAGAAGAAGATGTTGGTGTTGTGCAAGCATGGATCAATGTTACAACTGATCCACTTTATTCCGGGCAACCCCGCAACCAGTTTTGGTCAAATGTTTTTGAAATATTCGATACGATAACAGGTAATGAAAATACTAGAACTAAAAAAATGTTCAAAATAGGTTCAATCGCATCAACAAGGAGGTGCAAACTTTTATTGTGTTTCAGGCTGCTGTTAACATACAGAATCCTAGTATGGCGTATGAAGAACAGGTGAGTATTTTTTTCAAATCCTATGCTTAGAGCTATATTTAAGCTAAACATATCTAACTTACTTTTCTGTAAATTTGCAGCAAATGATAGCTCGGTTGGAATATTACCAAGAGACAGGCAAAGATTTTAAGCATGAGGAATGCTATGAAATCTTAAAATCAAGTCTTGGGCACTACAATCCCGACGAATGATTAAATTAGAATGTAATATCTTTCCTATAACTGTTGTTCGTAAGATGCTGATCAATACTTGGGCAGTATTTTTTGACGAATGATTTTATTTAAATCTATTATCGATATTTTATGTACTCATCGTCAAGTTTTAATTAAGGTGAGTTGTTTCAAAAGGGTTTAAATTTAATTCAATTCAATGGAAATAAACTTAAAATCCAAAAATTACATAATAATACAGCTAATTATAATAATAATAAATATTAAAACATAATTAAACTACTAAAACTATTAATCACTTATTAGGCGAAATAATTAAGGTTTGAACGATTCCGCATTTGTGTTAAAATTGGTTTCTTCTATTCCGCACTATGTTTTCCTTTGGAAGTTCGAAGTACTCCTTTTGTAAGGATCCAATTTATCAAGATCCATCATTATGATGCGAAATTCTTCGTCTTCAACTTGCTTGGCTATTTTTTCCGCATGTTCAGCTTATTTTGCTGCAAACTCGGCTGCTCTTTGTTCCATCTTGAATCTTGATTGTGCTTGGTAATGAGTATTGAAATTTTGTTGTTCTTTAATAATTATTCCCATCAATTCCTCTTGGGTAGTGGATTTCTCTCTCCCTGTTTTCTTCAATCGTTTCGCTGCTTTTTTCCCCATCTTAAGGAGATATGTGTTCTCTATGTCTCCTCTATTTGTGTCGTTACCGGACTCTCCTTGAGTTGTTAGATGCTGTCCTTCCTCATCTTCTTCATTATTCTCATAACTGTCCAAATCGTGCGTCGTATCGAATACAAAAGTCGATCGCCAATTATATTTTATATTTTCTATGACAATTGGGTAGCACTCTTCGTGCTTAAATTTTTTTCCATCATTGCATTCCTTGAACCGCTTGTTTATTTCTTCAAGCTGTTAATGTTTTTAAAAACAGTTCAGTTCATGCGCGTGTAAATAATAGAAAATAATTGTTCAAAAAATAAAGAATACTTGCCTTCTTTTCGGGACCCCATCCAGTATGATATTCACTTTCCACTTCCGCCTCTTTTGCCGAGAACAACGGCACATCTTTACTTATTCCCTGGAATTGTTTTTGCCACGAACTCCAAGACCGCTCTGGTTTCTTAGGTAATTGAAGTTCAATAGCATCTTTGATACGAGTCCACAACGCCGCTTCTGATTGATCAGTTCCAACACCAGGATCTTGAGATATTGATAAATGAATTTTACACATCGTTACATCTTCGGTTGTTGAAAAATTTGGACCTCGTGCTACTTGTGGTGCCATTGTAAGCGATTCAATGAAAAATTTCTAAATAATTTGAAAGACGAAATAATACTTCTTCTTCTTGTTCTGATAGATAGTTTGAATCAGTAGTTTTAGGGAAATATTAAAGGAATTCATGTGTATATATAGGTGTATGAAAGAAACCCTTTAACGTTTGAAATTTCCAACGTTCAAAAATATCTTTCAAACTTTCCAACGTTCCAAAATGTACAACGTTCAATTTTCTCTAACGTTCGAAAATTACCAACGGTATAATTTTTTTCAAAACCATTTTCTCTAACGTTCGAAAATGGTTTGCTCAAGACGAAGGTATAATGTTCGCTGGTGTTTAGGCGTGAGCTTTATGCATGCCTGTATGGGGCGGTCTTATAATTCACGCCTGAAAGGGGCGTTTATATATACTTCGTCCCAATGGGGCGAGCTTTAAATGTGCGCTTGTAACCTGGCGGACATTTTACCTACATTTGTTCAGGCGTGCTTTATATCAACGCCTAACTGAAGCGTAAATTATATGGACGCCTCACCAACGGCACGGGAAATATACATCCGCTTCAACTACAAACGTACTTTTAAACTTCTCTCGACCAAGTTTGGTTTCGGTCCACATTTCAGTTTTAGTCTAATTTTTACTCTTTAGTACATTCGACTATGATTGGTTTGTGGACCAAATTTTTTGTTACTCTTTAGTACATTCGACTATGATCGGTTTCTGGACCAATTTTTTTGTTTTAGTTGTCCACAGTGGCTGCGCTCTTAGGTCAACAAATTAGGAGGCACTCATTTTCTTCCCCTCCCTCTCGTCTTCATATCCCCTCACAGCTCTCAAAACCCCAGTTCAGCCAAAAATCCGTCCTTCCCAGAAACTCAAGTAACCAGTCATAATCTTAATCTTTTCAGATGGGTTTCGATTTGGGTATCAATATAATCAGTGATGGGTTTGATCCCAGTTTTTCCAACTCACTTTTTCAAATCATTTCTCAATTGTGTCTTTACCCTGAATCACATGGAGTTACTAAAACTACTTTAATGATCCTGTATCTGGTGATAAATTCTCAATGCAGAGTGAAGAACCAAAATGGTGGTTCTCTAGTAGTCTCCAAAACTCTCAGAGGAGCAGCACTGAGAAGAAGAAAAGCCTTAAACTTCTCATTTCCTTGTAAGTATTCATAAAATCCCTCGCTTGATTTCATTCTTATGTTTGATTTTTGATTCTGGATTTGATTGATTGAATCTGGATCTTGAGTGAAATCCTTTTGTGTGTTAGGTTAAGAAGAAAATGACAGCAGTACCAGGGTCTTTGATTTGGGAGATCGTCAAGAGGAACAACGCTTTCCTCGTCAAAGAGTTTGGAAATGGAAATCAAATGGTTCAGTTCAGTAAAGAACTCAACAATCTTTAAACACTCTGGTAAGAAACACAACAACTTGTCTTGTACTTTTGAGTTCTGATTTGGGTTTGTTTTGATTTTCTTGGTGAGATTTAGGAAATTTTCTTAATGATTTTTTTTGGGTGGTGATTGGGTATTGTAGGGTTAGCAAATGCGAAAACAGTTTCAGTTCAAGCTGGAAAAGGTTCAGGTGTTGTTCTTGCTAACAAACAGAAGAACCCTTCAGCTTTGGTACACAACACTGTCATGAAGAAGGAATTCAGTAGAATGGCTAAGGCTGTTGCCAACCAGGTAATTTATTAAACAAACCCTTCACTCATGTATATCAGATTTTGTTATGCAAGTTTGATGATGCATACATGGATAGCTTTAGTATGTTTGTGTAGATGAAATTTATAATCTGGTAGTGTGTATGATTCAGCAAGATGTGGAATACTGTATGTTTGGCTTAAGAATATGAGTTCATATCGTGATGGCTAAGGCTGGAATTTGGAATAATTAAGTGTCGAGGGGTCTCACATTCTGTTTGTTATGTTGAAGTGGGGTACTGTCAATAGTGAAGTGTAATTGGTACCCTATTAGCTTAATCTACAAAGAAATTAGTCATGTATTCTGTTGACATATATGTTTCAAGGAGGTTGATGACTTGCAGTATTGTGTAGTCAGTTATGTTTCGCTTTTATGTCTGTCTTGCTTCCACTAATGCTTACCTTCTCGTGTACTTGGAATAGCATTATTAGTGGTTTTTAATTGGTTGGTACATGAATTAGTGCAAGTGTTTTGTATGGTTTTGAGGAGGCTTGTAAAAGAACACATGATTTAATTGGTTTTGTATTCTCGTGTACTTGGAATAGCATGATTAGTGGTTTTAGAATTTTAATTGGTTGGTACATGATTTAATGCCTTCTTGATTAGGAGCACCAGATTGAAACATGTATCCTGTGTATGTTTACTTAGCTTAGCTTGACCTCGTTTTGCTAACCTGACCTCATCTTGCTTAGCTTGAGTTTGTGTATGTATGCCATTTTGGTTTGGGGTAAACCTCTTCTTACCCTTTTTCTTAGTGCTATATTTTGTTGCAATCTGGTTCTCCTGCTACTTCTTTAAACATTCTTCTGGTTAAGATTGGCTTAATTTTGGTGCAACCAACTTAGTTTTACTAAGTAATTTTTCTTTCATTCTTCTGGTTGATTTCAAAGAAACTGATTTTGCGTTGTTGTGTACTATTTCTTAAATTCTTAAAAGCTGATTGCTTGCTGCAATCTTGCTCTCCTGTTACTTCTTTGTTCTTGTTACCAATGGCATAGTTTTGGTGCATCTATCATAGTTTTAGTAAGTTTCAAGCTAGTTTTGGTTCTGTGTAATTATTCTTTCAGTGTCGTTGGTTACCAAGAAACTGATTATGCATTGCTGTCTAGACTGTTCTTTAATTTCTTAAAAGCTGACTGCTTGCTGTTATTATTCAGGTTGCCGATAACTTCTACAAAAGGGACTTGAAGAGTGCAGCTCTTGCAAGTTTGAGCGCTGTGCGCAGGAGCGTCAAGGTTGCCAAGTCTGGTGTTAAGAAGAGGAACAGGCAGGCCTCACTCCAAGAAATCTAACAGAGTTTAAAGATGAAGTTGATCTTCTCTTTTCGTTTTACAGGTATCACAAGGGTTTTTGATATGTTAGTGTTAAAGAGTTTGAATGTTTGATCTAATTCTTTCGTTCTGGTTATCACTTATCAAACTATGGATTGGATAATGTTTCTGTTCAATGTTTTTCTACTTAGTCATGAAAGATTATCTTTGTTTAGTTTCTGTTTAAACTTTGTCCAGTTTCTGTTTAGTTCCTAGGAGAAATCATGGTTCGACTACTTCCCTACTCGTACGGCAAGAACAACCTTAAATTTGTTACTAGGACTTAAGGTCAACAGCAGCAGATGATTCTGGGTGCAGAATAGTCAAGGATTGGCCTTAATGCTTGTATTAGAATCCAAAGAACAGGTTCAACCAAGGACAAAGACTTGTTTTCCGAAAATTTACAGAAATGTAAACATGTCTTTGTAACCTCCTGCCCATCCTTACACTTAAATTTCTGTTCTATGTATTGTCCTCAATTTCTTGAGATCTTCAAGAATCCACATGTTTATAATCTCTCTTTTAATAATGCCTTCCCCATGGTTTCATTTTCAAGTCAGTATACTGAGAATGCCTTTGTATTGTTATTATTGACATTAGAATTGGAACTTTAGAAGCATGTATGCTTAGCATGACTCGAGGAAACCTGAAACTACATGACAACTTCTCACCTTCTACTTAAGTTAAGTTGAAACTTTAGAATTGGAACTTTCAATAATTCCCTAATATTGAAATTTGTTCCAATCATCGTAAGTTAAGTTGCAGCATATACATATATAGTTAAATCGGTTCTTATTTATACTTGCATATTTGTTCAACTCCTTTAATCATTCTCTTCCTCTTGTTGGATTTTTCGGTTTAGTTCTTGTATGGTATGATTTTTTATATACTATTACTTCATCTTAAAATGAAAAGGTTCTTTTAATATTTGTTGGTGAGATTTTAAGGATTTTTTTTTAATGAATATTGTTGGTGGTGATTTGCGTATTGTAGGGTTAGCGAATGCAAAGACTGTTTCAGTTCAAGCTGGAAAAGATTCAAGTTTTGTTCTTGCAACTACTATGACTAACAAACAGAAGAAGTAAAGAAGTACACAAAACTGTCATGAAGAAGGAATTCAGTGGAATGGCTAAGGCTGCTGCCAACCAGGTAATTTAGGAAATAGACCCTTTACTCATGTTTATCAGATTTTATTATCTAAGTTTCATGGTTCATATATGGATAGCCTGATTATGTTTGTGTAGATGACTTTTGTAATCTGGTAATGTGTATGATTCAGCAAGGTGTAGAATAATGTATGTTTGGTGTAAGAATATGAGTTCGTACTGTGGTGGGTTAGCTGGAATTTGGAACAATTTAGTAATGGAGTCTCAGAGATTAGTCTGTTAGCTTAATTGTCATGTTGTAGTTCTAGTTCATATTGTGATGTTGTAGTGTGAAGCCTTCAAAGAAATTAGTCTGTGTTCTGTAGACATTTATGTTTCAGAGAGATTGATGACTTGTAGTAGGGTGTGGTCAGTTATGTTTTGCGTCTTACTGCTTTCGTCAATGTTGAGCTGCTATGTGTACTTGGAACAGGGTACTAGTTTGGTTAGAATTTTGATTGCTTGTAACATGATTTAGTGCAAGTGTTTTCGATTTGGTTGTTACTCTGTGTACTCTGTGCTGTAAAAAAAGTTCTCAATGCCTTTATTAGGAAAAACATGTATTGGATATCTGTTTTACATACTGACCTTATGTTGCTTAACTTGAGTTTGTATGTATGTATGTATGTATGCAAATTTTTTTGGGGGTAAACCTGCAGTAGGGTTCCCGTCTGTGACCATATATGGTTATATACTTAAACTAGCATTTGTTCTGTTTTTGACTACTGTTACCTTTGTTGCATGAGTTTGGTGCTTTGAACACTAAATATTCTTGCTCTTCGTAGAATTTTTCTTAGTGCTATATTTTGTCTGGTGCAATCTGCTTCTCCTGTTACTTCTTTTACACAGTGCTATATTTGTAATGGTGTCTCTCATTCTATTTGTCATGTTGTAGTGTGGAATTGTCAATTCTGAAGTCTAATTGAAACCCTATTAGCTTAATTTACAAAAACATTGATCATGTGTTCTGTTGACATATATGTTTCAGGGAGGTTGATGCCTTGCAGTATTCTGTATTCAGTTATGTTTTGCTTTTATGTCTGTATTGCTTCCACCAATGCTTAGCTGCTCATATGTACTTGGAATAGCATTACTAGTGTGTTTAGAATTTTGATTGGTTGATACATGATGTTAGTGCAAGTGTTTTGTATGGTTTTGTGAAGCCTTCTTGATTAAGACCACCAGAATTGGAACATGTATTCTGTGTATGTATGTTTAGCTTAGCTTGACCTCATTTTGCTTTGCTTGAGTTTGTGTATGTATGCCATTTTGGTTCGGGGTAAACCTCTTCTTACGCTTTTTCTTGTTGCGGGGTAAGCCTATTGAAACTCTGTTAGCTTAAGTTACAAAGAAATTAGTCTGTTTTTTGTTGACTTTTATGTTTCAAAGAGATTGATGAGTTGCAGTATGGTGTGGTCAGTTATGTTTTGCATCTTATTGCCTCCATCAATATTGAGCTGCTATGTGTACTTGGAACAGGGTTACTAGTTTTGTTAGATTTTTGATTGCTTGATAATATAGTGCAAGTGTTTTAAATTTAGTTGTTATCTCTATGTACTGTTATGCGGAGGCTGTGCTGTAAAAGAAGTTCTCATTGCCCTGATTAGGACAAACATGTATTGGGTATCTGTTTTACATACTGTCCTTTATGTTGCTTAGCTTGAGTTTATATGTATGTATTCAAATTTTTTTTGGGGTAAACCTGCAGTAGGGTTCCTGTCTGCGACCATGTATGATTATATGCTTAAACTAGCTTTTGTTCGGTTTTTGACTACTGATACCTTTGTTGCATGAGTTTGGTGCTTTGAACACTAAATATCCTTACTCTTCTTAGACTTTTTCTTAGTGCTATATTTTGTTTGATGCAATCTGGTTCTCCTGTTACTTCTTTTTGACATTGTTCTTGTTAAGATTGGCTTAATTTTGGTGCATATATCGTAGTTTTACTAAGTTTCAAGCTGGGTTTGGTTATGTGTAATTATTCTTTCATTCTGATTGATATCCAAGAAACTGTTTATGCGTTGTTGTGAACTGTTCTTTAAATTCTTAAAAACTGATTGCTTGTTGTTATTATTCAGGTTGCCGATTACTTCTACAGATGGGACTTGAAGAGTACAGTTCTTGCAAGGTTGAGCTCTGTGCACAGGAGTCTCAAGGTTGCCAAGTCTGGTGTTAAGAAGATGAACAGGCAGACTTCCAAGAAATCTAACTGGGTTAAAGATGCAGCAGTTGATCTTTTCTTTTTGTTCTACAGACGTCACCAGAATTTTTGATATATTAATGTTAAAGAGTTTGAATGAATCTAGTTCTTTTTAATTTTCTGGTTTTCAAACTATGGATTGGATAATGTTGTCGTTCAATGAAGAAGGAATTCAGTCGAATGGCTAGGGCTGCTGCCAACCAGGTAATTTATTAAATAAACTCTTTACTCATGTTTATCAGATTTTGTTATCTAAGTTTTATGATGCATATATGGATAGCCTGATTATGTTTGTGTAGATGAATTTTGTAATCTGCTAGTGTATATGATTCGGCACGATGTAGAATAATGTATGCTTGGTGTAAGAATATGACTCATATGAGTTCATATTTTGATGGGTTAGCTGGAATTTGGAATAATTTAGTAATGGAGTCTCTCATAATCTCATTCTAGTTGTCATGATGTAGTGGAACTGTTAATAGTGAAGCCTATTGATACTCTGTTTAGCTTAAGTTACAAAGAAATTAGTCTGTGTTCTGTTGACTTTTACTTCTTTCACAGATTGTTCTTGTTTTGATTGGCATAGTTTTGGTGCATATATCATAGTTTTACTAAGTTTCAAGCTAAATTTGGTTCTATGTAATTACTCTTTCATTCTCATTGATAAGCAAGAAACTGATTGTGCATTGTTTTTGTATTGTTGTTCTTTAAGCTCTTAAAAGCTGATTGCTTGTTGTTATTATTCAGGTTGCCGTTAACTTCTACAGAAGGGACTTGAAGGGTGCAGCTCTTGCAAGGTTGAGAGCTGTTCACAGGAGTCTCAAGGTTGCCTAGTCTGGTGTTAGCAAGAGGAACAACAATACAAAATACCAAATACTATGTGATCAGAAAACTTGGCATCCTTGGATGTTAATTCCTTTGGCAGTTGGACATGTTTCTAAAGGGCACCCATCCAACTTACCCCATTGCTGTTCAAAAGGAAATACAAAGTGAGACTAAATTTGTTGTTAACGATTTTAGGAAACTGAAGTTTTTCAAACAATTTTCCTGTGTCGTTGTGGGTAACGTACACGTCATCTGCTAAGAGATCATTCCTGGCAGTAAGCTTATCCAAGGCTCTGTCGTACTTCTCCTTGGCCAGACAAATTTCATAGTTCAACTGTTCCTCTTCCACCAACTTTTTTACCCCCAGGCAATATTTGTATAATTGATTTGAGTAATGAAATGTTTGGAAGCAGAATCTGCGGTGTAAATATTTATTAAAATCAATAGTTGAATTAAGAAACAATCATTATTAAAAGCTATAGAATCAAAAAATTTAATGATTAAAATCATAAAACAAAAAATGCTGCAATTCTGATATCAACATTTTGAAGGAAGGTGGAGTAGTTACCGAGGTATCATGAGGAACAACTCTGATATCAACTGTGTGTCCCATTTCACAGTGGTTAGGAACTCTGATATAGAGCCACCGTTGTTCGCTGATGTAAGAAGGCAAAATGAAAATAGTGGCAAATGAGCCATCATTTGAAAAAAGTGACACAAAGAAAAGAATTAGGATTTCTACTAAAACTGTTCCGACATTCTGGCTCACCATTTCTTTAAGAGAGATTATAGAGGAGAAGAGAGATTTTTGATGGACGAAAGTGTTCCCTTTTTTCCTTGGCTTTTTATAGAATGCATATACATGGTAAGTATGTGATTCATCTACTTTAGAAATAGACAAAGTTTACAAACTTGTGGTTAGATGATCACACAAGCCTTACGAGAAGATGGAGTAGGTTGTGGGTGCAACAATTTGCACTTGCTAGTATGTATTTTAGTCACCCAGTAGAAGGGCCTCCTACAGTCGGCCCACTAATTAATTTATCTTTGAACCTTATGGGTGTAGGTGTTCAATGGATTCCATCGTATTCACCTGCATCAAGTTCAAACTCCAAATGGATCGTTAAGATCTCGCTAGCGACCAATTTATCTATGTTCGTCCGTTTGGTTAAGTCTGGCAGGTTGGATGAGTTTTTCTTAATCCAAAATATATTACGTATAGAATTGACAAGTGGGCTTAAGCTCGGCCGATGTAAGCCCGAGTAGTTTGTAAGTGGGAGACAAAACTGAATCAGAAAATAATTTGTATCGATAAACAGGGCAGATCCGCTCACACATTAGTTCTCACATTATCTCACACTTTGGACGTCATTTTTATTTTAATAAAATATGAACGACAAAGAGTTTGAAGCTAATATTTGGGGGATATAATCATCTTTCAAAGCTTTATATACCTACAAAATAATGCACATTCCGAGAAAGATAATAACACCATCTACAACTTTAAAAAACAACCATTTGATAGCAAAGAATTTTCAACAATTAAATTCAGTAGAGAATGGGGATTGATATTTCGGAACGCACTCGCTTTGGGTACATACACAGAGCTCTGAAAGAGTAACATATCCCCGAAATATTAGCTTCAAATCTGCTACCCTTTAGGTTTTATCTAAAAAAATATCGTCCAAAGTGTGAGTAAATCCTCCCAGGTGTCATCCATATTTGGAATCAAGACCAAAAAGGGAAGCATTGATTTTCATAGAGGATATTTCTACCAGAAACGTATATTTACCTTGTTTAATTAGGGGATGTGGGTATCAACAGGGAGCTAGTGAATAAATTCATTTTGTTCTTAAACACTTGAACGTCGGAGTAGGTAGGTTATTCATGGCTACTAGCAGTTTTGGGTTCTCTTTGTTGGTTCTTCAGAAGTGAACATTCGAACCTGCGAGTACTGTAGGTAGGTGATGC
>JAJJMB010015994.1:1941573-1986631 GCA_023531105.1 Papaver atlanticum
TTAACAATAAGAAAGTAATATCATTAATCAAAAGATGTGGGTATCAATAGGGAGCTAGTGAATAAAATAAAACAAGGTCATTTTATTCTTTAACACTTGACCGTCGGAGTAGGTAGGTTATTCATGGCTACTAGCAGTTTTGGTTTCTCTTTGTTGGTTTTTCAGAAGTGAACATTCGAACTTGCGAGTACTGTAGGTAGGTGATGCAGATCTGGAGCTAATTGATAAAACTGTGCAGCGTAATAGAAATATTAAAGGTAACCAATAGATTGTTTAGACCTCAAATTATTCTTACGAATAACGACTATGAATAAATGATCCTGACCTCGCAACTCCGAAGAATCACAACTATGGATAAGATATTTATTTAGACCTCTGGATGTACCCGACTATAAATAAAAATCACAATAAAATTAAACAAAGTTTAACAATAAGAAAGTAATATCATTAATCAAAAGAGTCATCTAATTTTCATTTTTGGAGCTCCTTATATAGATAACTTCTCATAAACAAACCTCAAACTCAACAAAAATATAAAATACTTATTTCCAAAGGTATCTACTACATTTAGCAAATTATCTTAACTTATTAAAACTCTTAAAATAAAATTCTAGACTATCATAAAATTACCCTAATTATTAAGTCTGAAATTATTTATTTTTCTACTAAAATTATCATTAATTAATAAAATACAAACAAAAATAGGAAAACAATAGATTTAGTTTCCATAAATCTCCCTTCATCAATAGGTCATTTTATTAATCGCTACTAACATTTTTGAGTTCCCTTTCATGTTTTCTAAGAAGTAAACACTTAACGTGGGAGAGCAAAGTCCTTCTATCTTTTTCTGCCAATGCAATTATGTGACAGACCACCTCTGCAGTTGTTTTCATTTTTTCAAATTTACTGTGTAGGAAAGTTTCAAGTTATAGTTACGGTTGTCGTAAAGAAATACTACCTAAATCTTAAAGAGTAGTTATGATATAAATTTATAGTAATAATAATGTTTTTATTTCAAAAATTTATGATCTCTTGAGTTTACATAAAAGGTGTGTGGTCATCAAAACTTTTGAACATGATATATAATGTCAGTTATAACACCGGCGTTCATTCCACATGTATATCACATATATTGTTCCACATGTATCACATATATTGTCGTGATATATTCAAATTGAATATATATATGATAAGTCATACATATATCTAATTTATTCATACATATATCTAATTTATTTTATATATCTAAGTTATGTTATGAATAATGATAATACATATATCTAATTTATTTTATATATCTAAGTTATGTTATGAATAATGATATCCCATCGAGTAATTTCCATAGATGTAATTTTTTCAATATCTTAGTTATTTATAATATGCTTAACAAAAATATTCTTAGTATAAATTTTTGAATCACTCCCTTAATTATCCAAATCACAACTAAAATCTAAATCTATTTCTTTTTAAGGATTCGAAAAATCGACAAACAAGTCCATGATTATGTCTTTACTGGATGGTATTAATTAATTAAAAATAGCACTAGTAGCAATAATGCTAATAATATCAGTCCATTTTACACCAAATTAATAAAAACCAAGAAACCTGTAAAGGGAAACTCTGGCTTTAGAAAGATTATATACCAACTAAGGGAGATCAAATATGGCTTCTTTCATCCCAATTGTTGTCATTGTAGATATGTCTTTTCTCGACTGGATCCCAGTTAACACACAAGAAAAAAATGTTACGACGGATACGATAGTAGAGCTTACATGGAAAGAGGTTGTGTTCAGGATCTTTGTCCAGAAGCGTTTTCGCAAGCCCTCATTCTTCCCAAGAGAAACTATCTTAGACAAAAAAAATTCATCTGCATCCTCGAAGCTTAAAGATTTTCAAATTCCTTATAATTTCCGATGTTGTCTTTCTTCCTTTTCATTTTTGTTATACCCATCAATCATTAAAAAACATTACTAATGAAACAAACTTACATTTTTGTACAAGAGCAACAATGCCAGGATGACTTGAAGCGGGGTTCTCTAACTACCATGAAGATTTGTTGGAGTTAAAATAACTTACATTATTTGCATCAGTGACCATGAGATTATTTAATAATCTCCCCACTAGAACCATCCTGCATTGATTGGTATGATACAGTCAGAAATTTGTCGTAAATGCTTGTGACTATTGCATTTATAACTCTAATGCAATCGTTTCCAACTTACAAGACGAATGCATCATCGAGAGTGACTCGACAATCTTGGACAAATAAACGCACACACTAAGACATACCCTATCATAGTATTTAATCGTTGAGTCATTGAGGTATTTAACAAAAAAAAACAATAAGTCAGTAATACAATCTTCATACGAGAGTACATACTATGATTTCATCGACTAAGAACTCAACTAATATTCTAAATATAATAACTTCTTTTTGGTAAATTCAATGGATACTTGGTAAAAAACACCATTTGTTCCCCCTGGTGAACAAAATAATGTTTTGAGTTTTACTTAATTCGTTCTTTTTTGATAGATGTATGTTATAATTCTATTGAAGAGAAAAAGAAAGAAACCACATGCTAAAGTAGCAAAAAGAAGAACAAGACGACATGGAGGCCTGGCATAAAAATAAAACCTGCTAACACCATTACACAAGGAAGTGATCACGAAAGCTATTACAGCTAGCAAGAGATCATAAGGGAAAAAATAATCAAATGAAATCTCAAAAAAAATTCTAGCAAATGACATTAATTCGAGTCTTTAATGCAGTTTGTGTAACCGTCATAATAGGTTTTATTACTAAGCTAGCAACCAGCTAATATAACTGAAATGACGAGGGTATCAAGCGTGCCAACCTATGCATACTTGTATAACCTTACCGAAACAAGAACGGCCGCTTGACAATTTCAATAAGGCAATCTTGTTAAATTAGTCAAAGTTCGTTTCAAGCTAATATGAGATGTTTTACCAAGATGTAATGAACGTAAGAGCAGATTTAATTATAATATAACAACTATCTTACGGAAAATAAAGTAATATCACAACACACAAGATTTTGTTAACGAGGAAAACTGCTAAGAAGAAAAACCACGGGACCTTGTACCTCATTGTAAATCAAGGTCATCTGTACAAGAACAGAATTCCAACAAGAACAAATCTTGTAATCTACTTTTCGAGATACGAATTTACAAGAACAATTCTTGTTGGAACACCATTATCTAATAAATAATCTCATGAAGCCTACTAGAAAACATATAAGTAAGTTTGTGAGAGTTAATCATGACAGTAAGTTCCTTCGAAACACATTTACCTCAAGATAACATTGAAGAGGAGGACAATAAATTTTCACATGCAGTCATAATCTGAAGTCTTGAACGACTAACAATTTCAAAATGAAACATTTAAGAAATTCTTCCTCTTTTTTGACAGATCACTTGATGTAAGAAAATTCCATGACTTGAGATTCTCTTTATATAAAGAACACTCACATATATTGGAAATTGATTATTTTTGGAAATCTACTCCAGAGATCTGAAACCTGCCAAAGATTTTTTTTCCTATAAGAATGACTTTGGGGTTAATGAATTTTGTTCATGACCTATGTAATAAATTCTTTAGTGTTTAATAATGTTCATTAATATTAATCTTAAAAGCACTTCCCTTTTTATTTCAAGAATTATTTGACAGTACATGGCATTAGATGTATCGAAGAATGCGTAGACTATTATGACAACTAGATGATATTTTATTAATCAAAGTAACACATCCACCTGGTTCCCTCCAATTTAATAACGCCTGATTGATATTATTAGTCTGCAACCTTCTCCTAGCACCCGATCTCTCCTCCGATGAGTTCTTGGGAACGTACAGGTTGAGGGTACAAATGGGTAGAAGCAGCAACTGAATCCAGGGGGTTGTATCCATGGGACTCATAATTACTCTTTCTAAACAGGATCTAAGAGTCCTGGAGAAGTTTAGACGGAAAGGTGGTGGGATACTAGAGACTGTAGAAAATTGTCTTTGAAAAACTTCATTAAGCAATTCCAAAGAAAGAGATACAGACGTATCCTCCACCACGTTGGGTATTATCGTATTGATCTCAGTAAGCGGTTTATCAACGCCATGAATGACAAAATCAGCATACCTTTCACTGTGCGGAACTGTAATGACATCTCCACCATGATCACGGCATGATCTTTTACAAGAGTGAAGACGTATGCATCTGCCGCACAACCACATTTACAGATGATGTAAAACCTTTTCCCAAGCATTGTACACCATTAAATCCGTACCAATTCTGTCTCTCCAAGTACTTTTTTGGGCTTCTGAAAAAAGATGCATATCATTAAGATGTCGATGAATGCCATTTTTAGCATAGCCATTGCCATTAACACCATCTCTACATCCATCAAAACTCTTAAAGGGACAATGGACTCTATCACTTAGAGATTCTGTGTCACGAAAAAACATACAATTTTGTGAGGAGGATGAGAATGCCGAGACAGGATTTTGCATTATGATGTTTTGCCGAGAATCTGATGGGCCGTGTGATGTAGAGGAGGAAGATGGAGATCCGGTTGTAACCATTTCCTAAGAAAAAACTTCTTAAAGAAAAAACGGAAGAGCAATTCAGGTTTTCAATCGCCTGAAGAGTCGTCGGAGAATGAGAATAATTACAACCACTAATGATTAATCTATTGGAAATAAAAAATATACAGAGAGGAAATTCTGTCGTTCTTTATAAAATAGCACTTACAAGTAATAATTCAGAACCAATTTACGTTACAACCAAGACTAGATGATGTGCTTTATAAAATAACACCTACAAATAATATTTCAGATTAAAGGTGACCAAGACTATTGTGATTCAAATGCTCGACTATTAAGAAAGAATATTTAGGCGAATGCGCGAACGAAAATACAATTAAACACTATAGATTTAAAACCAAAATATAGTGACCAAAGTAGTTTGAAAGGACTTACCTGGGGGTTTGTCAGATCAGAGGACCATGGGTGTGGGGTTTGGGATATCATTTCTTCATATTTGGCACATATAACAGAGACGCTAAGGAGGCCGGTTTTGACAAGAAAACAAATGCAAAGGAAAAGATGGAGAGTAAAGAAATTAAAAATAGTCGTGAAGATGGTTATACCCATAGATAATAGAAATCCTAATTAATGAATACTAAACAAAAGCCATTAAAGAAAAGCTACCAAAGAATTTAAATACTTAAAATTTCTACAGATGGTTAACTATATCTAATATTAAACAAGATCCTAGGTTATAGAAAATTGAAAACGCTAAATTTGGAT
The DNA here is from genome assembly GCA_023531105.1 of Papaver atlanticum. Classification (NCBI taxonomy): domain Eukaryota; kingdom Viridiplantae; phylum Streptophyta; class Magnoliopsida; order Ranunculales; family Papaveraceae; genus Papaver; species Papaver atlanticum. The sequence goes on from JAJJMB010015994.1 coordinate 1,946,887, forward strand.
TATTATGCTAACCCAAAATATTAAACCACACAAAGGCAGAAAAACATATCAGGGTACAAAGAAAAGATTAACGAGAAATTGAGGAGTAAAACAGGCGAGAAATGGGACCAAGGCAGGGATTTCCATGGAATCTAATCTAACTTTCCAAAGCAAAAGGCGTAACACTAATCTGAAGAACACTACCCCAATTGCATAACTCATACTATCCTTTTTAGATCACTACCACAATTTCAACAGAAATTACACAAACAAAGATTAACCCAATCAAACCCTAAATATGCAAAATCCAATTGCATATCATGATCTATCAACCCGAAAAGGAGCACCAATAGCTGATCAATCAAGCAGTTCATGAGAACCCCCAGCTGAAAGCAAGGATCGCAAAAAACCTCCCCTAACACAAATTAGCTCAAACCCATCCACTACCTTAAAGTAGAACACAAACACACTAATACACATAATGAAAGGAGAAAACCAACGAAGCAGCTAACAAACCATTAGAAAACCATAAATTAACCAAAGCCAAAGCCACAAGATCAATTCAATTGACATGATATTTTTTTTTTTTTTTTTTTTAACATTATTACCCATGTGACATCGAAGCAGTACTGAGACAACCCCTATTGAGGTCCCAAACAATATTCCTAGAAATTTCCGAACATTATCCAGATTTAGATGAACCAAGCAATCATCATTAACAAACCTTACAATACCCTGATAAAACAGAACATAAATTTCAAACCAAAATGAACTAATTAAACCTGATATGAAACTAATCTACTGATATTGATATTCTGATGTTGTATTTGTATTGTAGGAAATTTATGAAACTCATTCTATGTTATCATTTTTTAAGGGCAGATTATGCATTTTGCTGTGAAAATGCTTGAAGATGAAATGAAGACATGAGCATGTGGTTTGAGTTTACAAAGGTAAGTTGTCATTTTAGACAACTTGAATTCTCTTTTCTTTATAGGTACAGGTGTTCTTTTATTGTGGCTAAACCTGAAAGCCATTTGAATGTCACGAGGTAGTACATAAAAGCCTTATGTTTACTTTTCATTAGGTTGAAGTTTTACTCCGCTTTGTTCTTTGCATTAGGATTTTGGGAATCCTAACATTTATATGATTTATGTGCTGAATTATTGTATTTGTTCCTGTTCTCCCTCTGAGTTCCGGGCCTTAGAATTGGCACTAGAAGCTCTTAGATGTTTCCTCAATGCCCATACAACATAATCAATTTTTTTTGCTTATCCAGCATTAGGTGAGCTGACATCCAAGGTAGTAAGGAGTTTAGTTCATCTAAAGGTTCTCTCCTAGAATCTTATTCGTGCGAATGTTTGTTCAAAACTAACTATCTTACCAAAGAACATATTGTTACTTCATTTATTGCTTGTTTTTTTTTTTGATTCAAAAGAGAAATTCATTGATAGTTAATGAGAAATTACATGATTTTCATGATCCACCCATCCTTGTATTTCAGGAGGAAGATTATTGTGAAATTCAAAATTTGACTGTGTTGTTCTAGCTTTCTTAGCAAGTTTATCAGCCAAACTATTCACCTCTCTCTTAACTGAAACACACTTCCAACTACTGATTTTACTCAAAAGAAACCTAATATCTAAAACTAAAGATTGATTCATCCAATGAACATAGAAATTTGATCCATTGATGGATTTTATTAAGACCTCACAATCTGATTCAAAGATGACATTGTTGAAGTTCTTTGCAACAGCCAAGTAGCATCAGCTTTCATTGCTTTGCATTCTAGTTCCTCAACTTCAACTCCTGCCTTCATTCCTCCATTGAAGAATTTCCATTGAACTCCAAGATAGGAACCTGCACAATTTCTCACAATTAATCCTATGCCTCCTTGTAACGTATCATGTTTAAAAGAAACATCAAAATTAACTTTCACAGAAACATTATTTGGTGGCATCCAATTTTGAACCTGCAGAACACCATTATTGGATATACCAGGATTAGAAATAGGGGACAACATCCTATTAATAGCATCTATAGACATAGACCTATTAGGAATGATGTTCTAAAAAATATTAGAACATCTGTCTTTCCAAATTGTTCAGATAGACACCATAAGTAACTTGTTTAATTCATGTCTAGTAATTCCTGCACCAAAAGTAATATTAGTTACTGCAGAGAACCAAGAAAGTATCTAGTTCTTAAAAGAACCATACTGAGCCATAATATTACCAACATTGATGTTAAGAGCCAACCAAACTGACCTAGCATAAGCATAATCCAAGAAAAGATGATTAATAGATTCTGCAGGATGATAAAACAAACTACATTTCAAATCAATCTCAGTTTTATATCTAGATAACTTATCTCTTGTTGGAACTATGTCTTTACACTACACCATTTTAAGGATTTAGCAACCTAGAATAGCAACGGCACTGGCGCCGTTGCGAAATTAAGACACTTCAAAACAAAAAGTTTTACTTTATGAGGTAAAGTAACCTTCCAAAGATCTTTCCAAACTTGAGGAGAAACAGATTGAGTACCTGCAGGGGAATTATGAGATCTATAAAGAACATTGTAAACACTTTTAATAGAGAATTGCCCTTTTCCGTCAGGAAGCCAGATAAGAGTATCCTCACCAATTGCAGGGACATGCATTTCTAGAATTTTAGTAGCAGTATCTAGATCAAAAAGATAATGAATTAAATGCACATTCCAAGTTCTAGTGCCTACACAGAAAAGATCAGCAACAAAAGTATAGGAAACAAAATTTACTAAGCCTACAATAGGAGTAGGAGGATGATCAAGTCCAAAGACCCAACAATCTAACCAGATTTTGGTTTTAGTTCCACATCTAATGTCCCAAAAACTATTGTTCCTAATAGTTTCAATACACATGTAGATTCCTCTCCATATCCGGGAGCAACTCTCATTAAGTTTTTGTAAATGAAGAATGCTACAGTTATAGGAATACTTAGCACCAAAAATCTGGATCCATAAATCATCATGCTCAGTAACAAGTTTCCAAACCAACTTACATATAAGAGCAGTGTTAAAAGTCTCCAAATTTCTAAATCCCAGGCCTCCCAAATCCTTAGATTTGTTAATACTGTCCCAAGCTATGAATTTAATTCCTTTCTTAGCCCTATGTCCCCACCAAAAGTTCATTTGTAGAGACTCAAGTTTATCAATCAAAGTAGTAGGTATCTTAAAAAACCCCATCTGATAAGATGGTAGAGAATTCAAAACAGATTTTATAATAGTAGATCTACCAGCTTGATTTAAAGTAGTACTGACATAGTTCCTAAGTCTAGCTTCAAAGGACTGAACTATAGGATCAAAAGATTTAATCTTTGAGTGACCTAACAACAGAGGAGCTCCAAGATATTTTTCTGAGTCAGAAACTATATTCATATTAAGAGCTTGGTGTTTATCTTTGCAGGTCGTGTTCGATAGCTTTTTAGAGATTCAAAATCTGTCCTTTCTGAAATCTCTGCTTGAAAATTTATGAACTATTTGTATTATCCAGATGAGCTTACTAATTAGTTTTCATTTTGTATGTCATCGTGAATTGTTACCCTCCGACATGTGTAGTGTCATTACTAGCTAAATTGCTCTATGATATTCGGAGGAGGAATCTGATATTCAAAGGTACACATTCAACCTTTGTTAACTAGATTACTTTATGGTTTTAGGACTTTGCATTCGGTGACACTCATAGTCATTAGTCCACAACCCAAATATAAACTTTTTAGTTTGCCTGTGTGAATAACTCGACTTAATCCATTGCAGATCTTTTAGTTATATATGTTATTTCAATCTCAACTTAAAAAGATCAACATCTGACTCTGGAGGTAAGTCATCTTTCAGTTTGTGTTTGGTCACTGTAGTGTTGCGGCATTGGCCATGTTTTATAGTTAGTGTGTGTCTCTTATCTCGCGTACAATACAATAACTAAGTGTCAGATGCTTCTGCACCAAGACCAATCTTAAGTGATATCCAGTTTGTTTGATTCAACATTAATACTCGACAAGGTCAACATATGTTTGCTGCTTTGTTTTAATTAAGCTTTAAGCAATAATGGTTGTTCGCTTAAACTTGAAATTCGTACTTTTTTTTTACATTGCCATCGAAATATATCTTACAATTCATTTTTCATACATGACACATCTCTTCCTGCTGAATAAACCCTATTTTGTATTACTGTTATAGCTACATTAACCATATTAACCCTGCTGCACAACACATTGATGACCTTGACCATCCTATATTTTTTGGTTCTATAAATTAGTTACTATATATAAGTCAGGCTAGGCCATGAGATTTTTTAATTCGGGTTTATATGGTTCGAGGATTCTGTGATGATGAGGATCTAAACAACAACAACAACATCAGTAATTATCTCCCGGCGTTGGAATTATATAGTCGTCCTGCTTTAACATCTCTGCCAGATTTTATTATATGTTTGTTGCAACACTAAATCTCTCTCTCTCTCGCATGGACACACATCGGTATCTCTTACTCTTTTGAAGAGATTAGCAATATTTGATTATCCTACGAATGACACTTTGCTTTCCTTCGAATGACATTAATTAAGGTCTCTCTTTTAGCAGGTTATAATGTGTTTAATGGATATCTACATGAATTGCAGAAACACCAAAGGACCAGACATTGAGCCGCCATGAAGGACCTAAGAATGTGAGTTCACACATCTTAATTACAAACATGACAACCAGGAGATAAAGAACGATTATATGTAATAGTGATTTAAATCATGAAGCTATGTTGAAATTTACTCAAGGACTGCTTATCATTCTCTTTTTCCTCTTATAGCTTTAATTTTCTGTTGCTGCTCAATTGCTCCCCATTTTATTTTATTTTGCAATATCAAATGTTAGTAAGAGATGTCAATGTAGTTGCAGGAAATCCTACAACCACACCCAAGTAAGATCTATGAACTCTATTCAAGTCATCATGAAAAGAAATCTAAATCATTTTATTAAAAGATAGATCAAATACAAAATATATGAATAGAAACCCTAACTTGGGAAGCAAATAACTTTCTCTCTCCTAAATATCTTATCTCTGCTCACCAAAAAGATCTCTCCCTTCTACAAAGGCCTTTGGCTCCTTTTATAGGAGTTTACATAGTGGAGAACAGCTAATAAAGCCCCCATTTTCGGATCTGGAGCGCGTCAATGTCGCTTGGACTATATTGTAGCCGCACGGATTCTTTACTGCCGCATGGTTCTTCACACTTCTATTGTGGTGACGTCATCTGGTTCGTCATCTTGGACATATTGCACGCGTTCGTATTCGCTTGCTACTTAAAGGGATTATTTCGCATACCAAATGAGTGCGCGGTATTTTGTACCCACATTTTGCCTCTTCTCGTATCGTTCTTTTTGAGAGAAAGAGCGATATAAGAAACCCTAGTTTGTTATCTTGCCGCACCGACTCGTCTTTTCATATTCCCTTTATCTGACATCTTTCCGGAACCTCGGCATGGAAGCCCACACGTGTCCACTTTTTATCTGAAACGTCCCTAAAAGGACCTGATAACTACTTCTTCCTATCCGTTTCTAATCAACGCATTTATGAGAGGAGATATCTCGGGAAAAGGGGAGAGGATCCTATATATACCTCAACACGTTTTCTCTTCTCTTTCTTTACTTTCTCTCTTCTTTTCTTTCTTCTCTGCAACTTTCATCTGCGGCTGTTCTTCTGCTTCTGTCGAAACTTTAATCGACTGTTCTTCTTATCACACCTTTTCCTTCACTTTCCTCATCTTCGGACTCTGTTTTTCATCATCAACATCTTGATCATCTTAATCTTGATTGATTTGATCATCTTGATTAAATTTTCATCATCTTGTATTCCCATTCTTAAAATGGCTCCCCAACCCGGTTGGAAGAACGTTAAAGAGTTTAAAAGGTTGGAAGCAGATCTTAAATCCAAGGGTATTGTCCTTAAAGCTCCTCAAGATTCTACCCCTACTACCGCAATTGGACCTGAATGGTTTGCTCTTGATCAATGGGATGATCAAAGAGTTATTGTTTCGCTTGGACAAATCATGACTGGTCTTCCCATTCCTCTTTATAACCCTCAGATTCCTCTTTTTTATAAACTCCTCTCTCACAATTTTTTTGCACGCGGTATATTTCAGCTGAGCGGTGATTGCATCAGGATAATGGTAGAGTACGCTCGTCGTGCGGCTGGATTGGGGTCTTCTTACCCAAAATATGTGACAAATACAATCATCCCAGAGGAGTATATGGTGGATAATTTTTTCAAGCACTACACGGTTACCATTGTGAAGAACGAATTATTCCGCTGGGGTGTTCGCCTGAAGAGGGCAGATGGTTTCGCAGAGAGTGATAAGATCATGCGGGATGTTGATTTTCACAACACTTTCAATGATTCTACGCGTCACTCAAAGGATATTCACTGGGTGGAGTATCCTGTTATTCTTGAAGGCCCTTATATTATGGGTAAGGATGCCGATGGGTTAATTCCTCCTCTTCTTGACAAGCGTGCCGCTTGCAAGCCTTGGGAATTTAACTGGCCGGAGGAAAAAGATGTGGTATGCTTATTTTAACCTTTACTTTCTGTTTAGTTTCTTTCTGTTGCTTTTCATTTCTCTTATCATCTCCCTTCATCTCAGGTTGTGCGGCAAAAAAAGAAGGCTAAGAAGAACGGGTCTAAGGCGTCAGCTCCGCGCACTAATGAAGTAAGAAATACTTTCTTTACTTTTAACAATATTGTTGCCTCTGTTTCTTATCTCTCATTGTGCGTGTAGGTGGAGACTGGAGACGTTGAGGGTTCTAACATTGGTGCTTTTCCTTCTAAGGGCAAGGGTAAGAAGACCGCTTCTAAGTCTTCCGCTCAGAATCCTTCTAAGAAGCGGAAAGCATCTTCTTCAGCTCCTTCAAACTCTTATTCTTACAATGACGTTGTGCTTCTTCCTTACAACTCCGTGTTGGTGATTTGTCTAGCATCTTCTCCGACTCACTATTGTGTGTTGATAATCCCGCGTTGGGTCGTGCATGCGATGCGGTTGCTAAGATATGTGATGCTCCTTCCTTGAGTTATGACTCTCTTCGTGGTGTTGCCTCTGCTTTAACCCCGAGTTTCCAATTTGCTCTTGGGTCATTGGTAAGTTTCCTTCTTATGCGTCAATTTCCCTTATGATTTCGTGCCTTTTGGTTATTTTGCCGCTTACTTTATATTGATGCAGAGTGCCCGTATGTCTTATGCTATTACCGATGATCTTCAAAGGAAGATTCATTCTCTTGAGGGCGAAATCTCAAGCTAAAAGGAGATCTTTCTTCTAGTTCTCACCACGTGACAGAGATCCACAATAGGAATGATCAACTTATTGGTATGTATTTCATTCTCCTCTTCACTCTAACATATCCGCGTTATTTTCGCCCTCCTTTAATTGTTTGTCTCTACAGAGATCTACAACTTAACTGACGAGGCAGTTAATTATCCCGTTGAGGATGAAATTCTTCTAGAGCATTTCCTTAAATAACACCTCAGATGACAGATTAAGGGCTTTTAATATGGAGGAACTCAAGTCAAAATATGAAATCCTTAAACGTGAACATAGGAACATGTTATCTGCGAATAACAGTTTTAAACACAGCCTACATAATTACAAGGAGGAAATTAAGAACCTTGAGGCGAAAAATAACGCTCTTATTACTGAAAAGGATAATGAAATCCTTAGGGGTGCTAAAGCTTTAAAGGAGTTTCATGAGGTCAAACTCCAAATTCAAATAGAGAGGGATCAAGCCATAAGTGAAAAGGACGCCTTGGTTGCTCGTGATAATATGATTCGCTCTTGTCTGCTTATTGAGAATGATAATGAGTTTGAATGGGCTGCTAGGGTTATTGATAATGCTAGGACAGGTTTAGCTACAAATGTTAGTTTAGAATCTGTCTACGCTGAAGTGGTTAAAGCTATTATTTATGGAAAAGAAGGCTTCTTATGATTCTTATTTAATGATTTCTTCTTTATACTATACTTTAGTTTTTCTCTTGCGCGTCATTAATACTCTTGTCCTTCTTTGCAGATTCCGAGAAGAGTCATCTCAAGGAAATTGAGAAGTTGAAATCGAAGCTTTCTGCTAGGGATTTTAAGTACCGCAGACTGAAAAAGAATTTGATAGTCTATGTCTCCAATCTGAATAAAGATGCTCTTCACCTTCGCGACTCATGCGTTAAGAAGAACGTAGAGGAGATCTGTACTGCGTATAACATTCCTCTACCATATTTCGCGCCTTCTGAAGTTTCCCCAAATGAGGATGACATTGAGATATCTGACAGTGAGGCTGAATATGAGGAATATGAAGATACTGATGAAGAGAATGGTGGTTCGGAGGCTGAGGAAGAATCAGGAGAGCACTCTTCTCATGATGTTGAATGTCACTTGGGTGGGAAATAGCCGCGCTCTCTGAAGATGCTTCATTTTCTTTCTTTTTCTTGCTTGTAAAGTCCTTATCTGTTTTTTGTATTATGTTCTCCTTCATGACTTTTTGTACACTGGTCACTCCCAAGCTTTTGGGATTTTGTCTTCAATGTATATTCTTTTTCTACCTTTACTCTTTTGTGTTCAATCCTGCAATTTGTCATTAGTCGAAAGCAAAGCACCTTTCCAATGATAATAATGTATAATATATGCGTAAATCCATCATCTCGTGGCGGTTAACATTCCTTTCTATGTTTGTATTCCCATTCTTGCCTCTGTTAACCGCCACAAGATGATTGGGTTATGTATTTGTGCGTTAACGATATCTTTCCAATACAAAATAGATCAAATATGCATTTAATATTTAGTATACGCGTAAGTCTATTATATATGCATTCGTAGATATCTGTCATGCGGCAATAATATTTAGTATCATACCTGAATATCTTCTCACCTACTTTACCTCATGATTGTGTCTTTGTGTTCTTCCTCAGCTATTTCTTGCACTTTTATTGTCGTGTCTATACATTTTTCTATTCCTTTACTCTATTTAATATATGTGCGTTAACTTTACTTTGATGTTGCGCGTTCTATTCTTTGAACTTCTTTCCTGCAAAATAATGTTAGTTACATTTTTATAGGTTTGTTTCTGTTTCTCATGAGGTCTTATTGAGCCTCCCTAAGTAGAGGTCTTATTGTGTCTCTCTCTTATCTTCCCCCTAGGGTATTCTTTTTGGTTGTGCGGAAAAATCGCAGGTGGTCACTACCCTTTCAGGTAATGACCCATTGATTTTTCCTTTCATTTTTCGTATTTTTGCCTCTGCAGGATGCATTGATGAGTCAATATGACAAGTCTTATTACTCCCGTGAGTAAAAGTCTTGTGATATTGACGTCTTTGACACAATTCAGCTCCCTAATGGAGGGTGTCGTCCCTATATTCCCCCTGACTTCCCCTTCAAGGAAGCTTACCCCTACCGGGTTAGGGTGGGCTCTTCCTATCCAGTAATGCCAACAATCCGTTGTGTTCGTGGCCTCTAATCACTCCGCCGATATGGCTTATGGTTACGAGACCACACCCTAAGTGGGGTTTCTTGAGGACCGAGTGCATCATAGTCAGGACTTTCCAAGAATGGCCAGGTACGCTCCAGACGCCTAGGCACTCATTACTCAACAGTGTACCTCGGCGCCCTGATCGAGTTTCTACACTCCTTAAGAGAGAGCTTCGTACCTTAGTCTTTCTACTAAGGCGTCTCTACTGGATAGGCTTTCGTTTCACCCCAAATCTCTATGACTCAGGTTCCAGTGTCGGTATAGATTTCACCTGAGCCATGCTAACTAGGTTTTTCCCAATTATGACGCGCGTTAGGTCTTATTGTTGCCTCTTGCTGTTATGCAAACTAGGGTGCACGCCACAATTGGATGCCTAGCCTCCCTAGTTAGAGGTTTTAACTTCTATTGCCTTCTATTAAGGACTTATTATAAGGTCTTATTTTTTTCTTTTTCTTCTACTTGTGTCTTTTATGAAATGTTTAATATATGAAGAAGAATTTTTTTTCATTTTCATCCGTACGCTTGATTAGTACAATTCTGATGTATTCTTTCTTCATTTATTCACTTACATAATAACTACTTGTTGTAAGAATCCCATATCTGAGATGACTTGTTTGCTTCATTAAGTTCGCGCAATTACTATTTCTTCTGTTGTATTATGATTGCCGCATGGACCATACTCCTTCAAATATACTTGGTTCCAAAGTTGGTTAATTTGTCCTCCCTCATTTTATCCTTTATCATCCATCAACTCATACATTCCATTTCCAATAACTTTCTTAACGATGTATGGTCCATCCCATGCATCCTTTAATTTTCCATTTCCATTTTTTAGGTAGGGCGGTGTTTGTCTCAATACTAGCTCTCCTATCTGGAATTCGTCCTTTTTGACGCACTTGTTATGGTCATCTTCTGGTGCCGAAGTTGCCGCTTTAGTGTAAATCTTGTTCATTTCTCCGCTCTTGCTCACAACATCAACCATTAATCTTTAACTTCTCTAGCCTTCTTGTATACTCTTCTTCCAATTTCTCCTCTTACTTGCGCGTTCCTCACTTTTGTCCACATTAATTTCATTACATGTTTTTGCCTCATTGGTGTCTCCCCTTATTATTCCAATGCCTTGAGGTAAAGGAAATTTGATACATTGATGAAAGGTTGAAGCCACTCCTAGAATACTGTGTAGCCATGACATGCCTATCAAGGCATTATATGGAGATTCCACATCAACCACGCAGAATACCACTTCTGTGGTTATGTTCTTGAGAGGGATCCGTATTGTTATTTCTCCTTTCGGCTTGCTGGATGATCCATTGAAGCCATAAATCTTGTAAGTCGAAGGGATGAGGTCCTCATCTCTGCCGCCCATAGTCTTATAAGCATGGTAAAATAATATATCAACTGAACTGCCAGGGTCTATCAATATCCTGCTTATTTCCCATGCGTCCATATCAATATCTTCTTCATCTTCAGTCCTTGTTTTTGGTATAATCTCCAGCTTGACGACTAATGGACTTTCATGCAATTCTCCACCTCCTGGTACTTCTTCCGTACTAAAGGAGATAGATTGCTTCTTCCAATCTTGAAGTGGTGATACCTTTCCCAAGTTGAATATTTCTTTTCCGTCATCATCTCTTGCATGAAATAGACTCAGAACATTGTCGTGGAAGTCTTCTATGCTTCTGAACGAGTGTATTATTGAGTTGCAGTATAAGTTCTTTGCATTCGCTCCTACTTCAATCAAATATGTTTTCTTTCCTGTTTCCATTCCTAACGCCTGCCCTTCTGGTGGTGGTAGATTTTGTTGTTGTGTGACTAGGAAGTGGTTTAATTTCCCTTGATCGATTATTCTCAGTATAATTTTCTTCACATTTCGATAGTTATTGGTGCTATGACCATGAAAACGATGATAAGCACAAAATTCTCGGCTTCTTTTTCCTGGTAGTGGTTCGTGACCCATATGTGGTGGTGCCGGTATGTCTTCCATTAAAATCACCGCCTCCCAGATTTTGTCTATTGCGGTATTTAGATGTGGCATTTTTATTTCTTCCCAAACTGTTCTATTTCCTCCGGGGTCTTGATTATAATATCAGTTTTGTCCCCCATAACCATCTCCTTGGTTATCAAGCTTTTGAATCTTGTTATTACTTGCTTGGTTATTGTATTTTCTTTCTCTATATTCTCTTTCATACATCTCCTGATCTCTACTGCTCAAGGCTACTTGCTTTTTCTTATCTTCCATTACCATCTTTTCTTGACTCCCTTGAGATGTGCTTACAACTGCATTTGTTGTCTTTGGAAGTAAGCTTGCATTTCCTTCTTTTGCGTTTGTAACCGCAACTGGGTAAGATTCCATTTCTATTTGTTTTTCTTCAAGAGCGATGTACTCTTCCTGGTACTCGCGCAGCTCTGTCATTGTTATGGTATCTTTTATCCTGAATATCTGCGTATACAACAAATCTGTTGGAAAAAGTGCGTTAAAAGCTAGGATGAGATTTATTTCATCTACTCTTCCGGTCATCTCGCTACACATGGTCCTCCAACGTGTGGTTAAGTTGCGCAAGCTTTCATTGATTCTTCTCCTTAAGCTGAATACCTTCTCTATTCCTGGTCGTAACATGTTGTTACCGATGTATGCTCCTAAGAATATGCTTTGTAGGTGATTGAATGATATGATTGTTCCAATTGGCGATCCCTCAAACCATTGTAAAGCTTCTCTTGTTAAGATGGAGGGAAAATATTTGCATAAGACTGTATCATTATCCTCCCATTGCAATAGAGATCTGCTATACGCCTTTATATGCTGTACTGCACATGTAGTTCCCTCAAAGATATTAGTAAATACAGGTAGTGTGCATTTAGTTGGTACTCCTGCGAGTTGTATTTGTCTTACGAAGGGTGTTTTTCCTTCTTCTTCTATATATTCATCTAACTGTCGCATTCCTCCATCTCTATGTGTTGTCATCATCGCTCTTACTTCTGCTAATTCTCTTAAAATTGTTTCATTCATGGCTTGATCTGCATCTTGTTGCATAGGTCTTTTCAACCTTGCTTGCCTTACTCTTTTTTCGTGTCTATTTTGACGCATCGCCTCTTGGATTTCTCGTTCTTCCACCTCTTCTCTTCTTCGCCTTCGTCCATCCCTTGCGTTTCTTGTATTGATCTGTGCATCATTATGTCTTTCATCTTCTTCTGCGTGTCCGCGTTGATTCCGTAACATTTCTCTAACTTGTAATATCATCCTCCCCCCCTCTTCATCAGTTTCGTCTTTCTGATCATAATGTATGCGGTTATGTTCACCATGCTGATCATGTCGATTGCCCCTGCGATTTTATTGTATGCAATAATTTTTGCCTTGTTGTGCGTATCGATCATCGATTGGCTGTTGTTCTATGCGATTATGACCGCGCTCCTCCTGTATATTATCGCCTACATGAAAATTCTCAACAATGTTGTTATTTAAAGGATGTTCTTGTCTAGTATCCTTGCGGTTAGATCGGCTACGCCTTGACGTGCTCCTACTTGTCCTTGACCTTGCACGTGTTTCCCTTGATGTGGTTTGTGACCTCTGCTCTTGTAACCTGATATTCTCTTATCTTAGCTCATCGTTCTGACGAGTTAAGTTCGTGCTTGCTGATAGACGCATTTATGTGTCTATTTTCATCTCTATTGTGTATATTTTTAGTACCCATTTTTGTACTAATGTTGGTATTTTATCCCTTTGTAGGTATTTTTGGGGAATAAACATTTTTGGGAAAATTGGCTCGAAAAGTTGTTATAGGCTCCTGGGAGGACACTTGCTATTCGGACTCTCATTTTGGATAAGGGGTAACCCATTTCCAAGCAGCTGCTAAGCACAGACCGGCACTGGATAGGGGGAGGTCACATTTCTTCTCAAATTTTCAAAACAGATTTTGGCGGGAATTTTTTTACAGAAAACATAAATTTTCTGTTTGGATTTTGGATGATTTTTAAGACGATTCAAGGGCTGATTTTCGTTGGGTTAACTCTGTTAAGGATAAACAAGTATGGTATGGGCTGTAGAATCGATTAAACAGGGATAGAAATCCGTGTTGGAGCAAAACAGGGAGAATTCACAATTTGAGTTATTTTCGGTTTACAAAAGAATTTGTGAAGAGTTTACGGCAAGATAGGAGTGTATGGAGTCCTTATTCAGTCCTGAGAGAGTTTGAGAGAGTTTGGAAACCAAGTTAACGCGTAAAAAGAAGATTAAAATCCCATAACGTGCGGTGAAGAAAAAAAGAAAATATTTGGATTAACTCGAGTAATTTTGTGGTTTGGAGGCTATATATAGGTTGATTCAAGTCATATTTAGAGATACAAACAATTTGGGGGAGTTTGGAGAAGTTTAGAGCTATAGAGAAGCGAGAAAAAAATCACAGAGTCGAGTTCAGAAACTTTCCTGCTGCTGCTGTGAAGAAGAAGACGAAGAACATTAGACCCTCAGAATCAGTCGCAGTGGCAGACTTATTTTCAGTGACAACGAGGTACGGTCGCATCTTACTGTAGTCACAGAAGCTCTTCAGCAACGACTCGGACTTCTGTTTTAGACCTTCAGCAACTACAGAATCCGCTGCTTAGCACTTTTCACTCTTTTAATCAACTTTTGAACACCAAATATGTATTTTGAGCAAGTGATTAATATGAGGAGCTAAACCCCTTAGCCGAGGCGACGGAGGAAGCCATTGTTCCATGAAAAGTGGTATAATTCTATTTTAATTATTTATTGCAATTATTTTACATGATTATTTGCATAGAACTTAAAAGAAAAATTGGTTTTTATTGAGTAGTTGTGAAGTGTTTTGATGGGACATGCTTGGTTTTAATACTTTTGATGTTTCATGCTTCGTGCTTACAATTATTACTTCAAAAATCTATTAGAGGCAAATATTAGAATCACTTTAAAGAAGAATATTGCATGAATATTGATTAGAGTTTATCAATTAATTGGTCAATGGTGGAATCCAAAGTCTCGGTATTTTCTTATTATTGTCAAAACAAATCTATTTAATTTTCGAAAATCCTTCACAAGTTCGAGCAACGAACCTTTTTACCACTACAACTATAAAAACGACATCACTTGCTTCTTCCACTTTTCTCCTTTCTTCGATTAATATTTGTCGGAGCTCCGCTATTGTCATGTTCTCTTCGTTTTCTCTTACTGGCCCTTCCTCTCCAGTCCTTTGCTCGTTTTCCTCCACCGTATTTGTATTTGTCGTATGAACACTTACCTCGTCATATTTGCGGGTGTTATTCTCCTCCTGTATGCGTTGGATCTGAGATTGGACTTGTGTTCCTAGATTGTTCCTTTCTCCCATCCTTGAGGATTCAGCAATTTCACCTTTTCTTCTTCCCGCGATTCTTCTACTCCTCCTAGTTGCTATCACTTGTTCTGCTGTAGATGCTTGCCTCACCATTAGTTCCTGAAATAATATCTTCTCTTGACAAAGGAAAAAGTATTTTTCAAAGAACCAAAAATTTTATTAATGTAAAGTTTTCTTCACCAACAGGTTATATCCTCCAAGCTGTTTCCTGGCGCCAAAATGTAGTTGCAGGAAATCCTACAACCACACCCAAGTAAGATCTATGAACTCTATTCAAGTCATCATGGGAAGAAATCTAAATCATTTTATTAAAAGATAGATCAAATACAAAATATATGAATAGAAACCCTAACTTGGGAAGCAAATAACTTTCTCTCTCCTAAATATCTTATCTCACATCACCAAAAAGATCTCTCCCTTCTACAAAGGCCTTTGGCTCATTTTATAAGAGTTTACATAGTGGAGGACAACTAATAAAGCCCTCATTTTCGGATCTGGAGCGCGTCAATGTCGCTTAGACTTTATTGTAGCCACACAGATTCTTTACTGCCACATGGTTCTTCACACTTCAGTTGTGACTTGGTGACGTCATCTGGTTCGTCATCTTGGACATATTGCACGGGTTCGTATCCGCTTGCTACTTAAAGGGATTATTTCGCATACCAAATTAGTGTACGGTATTTTGCACCCACAGTCAAGGACTTGAATCAGCTCATAGGAGTAAAGCCATGTTAAAGAGGCATCAATGAACGTTGAGCGTTAAGTCTAAACTTTTCCATTTATGTTCTACGGGTTGGTAATTGGTTCACATAAACCAAATTATATTCATGCTTTTAGTTCTCTTTCCAGGCAAAAGCTTTAGTAGAAAAGAATGTGCAGGGATAAGTGATACCTGAATGGAGTAGTCGTGTAAGCAATGACGCTGGGACAGATGGAAAGAACTTGATGACTCATCAAGTTTGTGGGTGGTACTTTGGTTCTAGACTGAACATTGAAAAGTGAATGGCTCGAAAAGAGCAAGCAAAGGGATATACTTTTCACAATCTGAAATCCTATAAACATCGACTTTAAGTAAATATGTTGCTTAGTCTCCTAGATCTGATTTTGAATTTTGATTGCAGAGACAATCAGGAACTCTAGATGCAGAGGTCAGGATGTGGTCTAATAACAAAGGTAAGGACAGTTCTGTAGAATTTATGAAGGAGGTTAAGAATTGTAGAAATTATATTTTGGATATTAGCAATAATCGTTTGTATTTTATTTCGATTCTGTAATCCCATTGTTCGTGAGAACAAGGAAGCTTCAAACTTTAAAAGGTGTAGAAAATGGTTAGGATTACTGGCAAACTATTAAATTATCTATTTTATCCACTGAAATTGGGCTACGAATGAGAGTAGTTTGGCATACATGTTTCAAAAATATGACAAACTGTATTTTCAAACATGAGGTCAGATTTGGATTAATTATTACTTCCTGATTATAGAGTTTCTCATCAGAGGAGTTTTTCATTGCAGTATTTTGCATTACTACCTCCATCTTCAAATAATGTGTTAATTATGCAATTTGCTGTTCTGTTGGGAACAAAAGAAGCCAAAAGAAATTCTACATGCCATAGATGCGTGCTTGGCGGAAATTATACTTTTATTTGAACTTAGTCGATGTCATACATCTAATCAAATATGTTTTAGCAAAATTTCTAATTCTAACTGAACTGGGTGTGTGTGTTCAGAGCAGTTGTCATTGGAAATAAAGACTACCAATTGAATCAGAAATATAGACAACTAATTGCCTCTCCGCCGCCCAATACGTAATCCAATTTTATATAAAACTTCAAACAGTGAATAATTTTTTCACTGTTTTGTTAACAATTGCAACTTTGTTTTCTTTCCAAGCAGTAAAACATGTATGAATCAATGTCTGTTGATGATCTATTGATTTTGTAAGTGGGCTTGGTTTAATGTGATGTAATATTTCCCCCAGCATTTGAAGCACTTTCTTTAGTTATATATGAGTATAAACTATTGCCCAAACATGCCATTGAAGTGGGATGGCATAATTAGAGCGGCAATATAAATTGAGGAGTAAACAAGGGATATACAAAATTTCTCATAATGAATAACAAATGGACTTTCTTTTGAAAAAATCTGATTTTCATGATTGGTTTATAGTTCCTTCCGTCGGTATCGCTAAGGGGTTAGTAATAGCCTGGCACAATAATGTAGATATAAAATTAATCTCATCTCATTTAAATGTCTGTTATTTTGAAATGTTAATTGGGGACAAAGAAATAGAAATTACTTGTGTTTACGGTACAATGGAAGCAGATGAGAAAATGGCACAATGGTCATATATTTCAGATCTTTCCAAACAAATTCAAAAGCCTTGGGTCCTAATTGGAGATATGAATATCATCCTGGATCCAGGAGAAAAAAAAAAGTGGCAACAATTCGAGCTCTAGCAGCAAGGCTTTTGTTACTCAGGTTATAGACTCTCTGGGGTCTCCAAGATGCGGGATATGAAGGAGCCCCATTTACTTGGTCAAATAACATAAGCAGAGATGTTAATATTTGCGAAAGGATTGATAGAGCTTTAATATCTTACCAGTGGATTCATATTTTCCATAACACAAAGGTAAGTCACCTGACAAGAGTTGGTTCTGACCATACTCCTATACTTTTTGACTCCAACCCAGAAACAAAAAGACTAAGCAAACCGTTTAGATGCATTAGATCCTGGCTTACGCACCCTATGTTATCAACAGTAGTGGCAGCTTCTTGGAATCTTCATTCCTCTAATTCCCCATCTAGAAACTTCGCTTCTAATCTAAAATCCCTCTCCTCAGACCTAGCTCAATGGAATTCCGATGTTTTCGGTAATATTCATAAAAATATTAAATATCTTAATAACAAAATAGAAATCATACAAAAATCCGGGAACTTCTCTTCTAAAATAGATACCCTCAAGAACCTCCAAGCAAAACTGGGGAAACGGTACAAATTTAAAAATGACTATTATCATCAACTATCTAGGGATAAGTCCTTTAAAGAATATGATCAAAACACCGAATATTTTCATGCTTCTGCCTCTAATAGAAAAAGGATCAATTCAATTCACTCTCTTAGAGAACCTTCTGGTATTTGGATCTCAGACCGAGACCAAATCAATGCTCTATTGATCAATCGTTTCACCTAAATTGGAACTTCTCAAATGAGTAACTATAATGTCGACCTCTCAGAAATAATCCAACCTTGTATTCAGATTCAGAAAATTCTTCTCTAACCCAAATTCCATCCAAAGAAGAAATTTGGTCCACTCTTTCTAAAATGAATCCTTGGGGAGCTCCTGGCCCAAACGGATTTCAACCGGGATTTTTTAAAGCCAATTGGGAAATCTTGGGGTCAGATATTATAAACACCATACAAGATTTTTTTTAGAACATGGATTATGACACAAGAATTAAACCATTCCTTTATTACTCTTATCCCAAAAATATCAACACCTCAAACCCCTGCGGATTTCAGACCGATCATCCTCGGTAACACGATATATAAACTTATTTCCAAAATTTTAGCCAATAGATTAAAACCTCTATTGAATAGGATAATTTCTCCCTATCAATCGGCTTTTCTTCCAGGGAGACAAATTACAGACAATATTATCATAGCCCATGAATTGATTCATTCAATGAAAACTTCTAAAAAAAAGAAGGGGTTTTTTGCTCTTAAGATCGATCTCTCCAAAGCTTTCGATAGAGTTGAGTGGACTTTTATTAGGAAAGCTTTATCCTCATTTGGCTTCAGTGATGACTGGGTTAATCTCATCTTTCAATGCATCTCCACTACCTCCTTTGCTATCCTTCTAATGGATCCCCAGGCCTAACCTTTTCCAATTCAAGGGGTCTAACACAAGGTGATCCTTTATCCCCTTATCTTTTCCTAATTTGCATGGAGATCCTCTCAAGACTCCTTGAAAAAGAAACAAGAGAAAATAAAATCTCGGGGATTCAAATAAATAAACACGCCCCTACCATATCCCATCTCTTCTTCGCCGATGATTGTTTTCTTTCACCAAAGCGGACATGGGAGAAGCGAAAAATTTATTGGATATTTTATCTAAATTTGGGGGAATCACAGGCCAAATGGTTAATCTTCAAAAATCAGGAATCTATTTTAGCCCCAAAATTCATCCCAAACATGGGAAAATAATAGCGAAAATCCTTAAAGTCCAACTGATGACTAAAAAAGACAGGTATCTAGGAACTCCCTTTTTTTTATATAAAAACAGGAAGGAGAATTTCGAACCGCCACTCCAAAAATATTATAATACCTTACGAGGTTGGAAAAGCAAAGTTGCTATCTCAAGCTGGCAGAACAGTCTTAATTCAATCCATTCTTAAAGCGTACCCGACATATCATATGCAGATGCTAGCTCTTCCTAAAGAAACCTTGGATAAATTAGATAAAATTCAAAGAGATTTTTGGTGGAAGAAAGATGGGTCAAAAGGTAAAGGTGGTTATATAAAGGCGTGGAAAGGCATGTGCGAGCCAAAAACACAAGGGGGATTGGGAATAAAAAATCCTTATAATTTCAATATAGCCCTTTTAACAAAACTAGCTAGCAGATTAATGATGGAAAAAGATCAGCTATGGGTTAAACTTCTAGAAGCGAAATACTTCTATAATTCCAATCCTTTCGATCCTACAAGAAACTATGAGCTATCATGGATTTGGACAAGCATTAAGAAAGGTCTAAATATCATTAAAGGCAATTATATTTGGCAAGTGAAAAATGGAGCTAATACGAAGATTTGGGAGGACAACTGGATTCCCAACACGGATAGAATAAATAAACCAAGGGACAGAGATGATAATTTGCCGCAAAAAGTTCAAGAGATAATAATCAATGAAGGATATTGGGACACGGAAAAGCTAGATGATTTGTTCCCTTCAAAAATAAAAGAAAAAATTCTAGCTATTACTCCAAATAAAGAAGATAGAGACAGGATAAGATGGGCTCACCACCAATCAGGAGATTTCTCGGCAAAAAATATTTATAACTTTCTCATTAATCGTAATTCTGATAATGAGAATGATATTGATTTCACGTGGAAAAATCTATGGAAGATGCAGACTCTACCTCGGATCAGGCTGTTTATTTGGAAATTAATTCAGAATGCCTTACCGACCTCGAGTAGACTAGCGGCCCATAACCCAGAGGTTTCCCCGGAGTGTCAAATGTGCAATAACCAAGCTATGGAGACGGGAAATCATCTTTTTAGAACATGCCCTTTTTCCAGAGAAGTTTGGTTTGGTTGCTCCTTGGACGTGGTCAATTCGCGGATTAACACAGATGTGATTAGCAAGTGGGTTGAATTATGGATCGCTGATCAAAACTTCTCGCAATTTAGTGAACAAATTGCAATCATTCTTTGGTTCATACGGAAATATAGATGCGAGGTAGTATTCAGAAAAACCGTTCCGGATCCCTCATCTTTAGTTCAGCAAATAAAAATATTTCTCCAGTCTTCAGTTATCAAGGAAGAGACCAAATCTCAAGGCATCCAAAAAACGAAGACTCCCAATCACGTGTGGAACAACATCAGGTCGGATTGGATAATTTTCATTGATGCGTCCTATAAGAAAGAAAATCTTTCCATGGGATATGCCTTCATTCTATACTCGGCAGACCAAGAAGCTTTCCTTCATATTTCAGCTGGCTCTGGTTGGGCTTCCTCGGCGTTACATGCAGAAGCAAAAGCTCTTTTAAATGCTTTAAAGTCGATAGAAAATAATATTCTTTCTAGCGTCTGTATAGTCACAGACTGTAAACTCCGTCTGGATTCTATCACCAAAAAAGATACAAATGCTTCATGGGTTGCAGAGAATATTATTAAAGAAGCAATTTCTTTGTTGGATAAACTCCCTCAAGCTCAGGTAAAATTTATAAACAGAAATTACAATGCTGGAGCGGACTCAGTCGCAAAGAAGCTAGGATCATAAGACTTCATCATATATCAACACACCTGTGTCAACGAGTGCGAAAAGAGAGTATTATTTCTAATACTTT
Source organism: Papaver atlanticum (assembly GCA_023531105.1). Lineage (NCBI taxonomy): Eukaryota > Viridiplantae > Streptophyta > Magnoliopsida > Ranunculales > Papaveraceae > Papaver > Papaver atlanticum. The sequence continues at coordinate 1,967,801 of JAJJMB010015994.1, forward strand.
TGATGAAAATGAAATTGTAGATATTTGCTTAGTTTAATATATTAACTTTTTCCATAAAAAAAAAAAAAAGAATAACAAATGATAAAATTTGTGTGATGCATATCATGCTAATTCCAGTGACACATGAATCTGTGTTCTACTTATTAACGTAACGTATGGGGTGTATATTGAACTAAATAACATAAATGTGTCTAAAAACGCATGGGGTGTATATTGAACTAATATACACTAAAAACATAACGTACAAAAATTATTACGGAGAATTCAAGATCATTTTGTTCCCATGGCAACAATCCAAACCCGTGCCGTTACGGCACGGGTCATACCCTAGTGTCATATATATATAAATCGATTGTGATATGGGAATCTGAACAGACAATTTCCAGAATCGGTACATGAATCACGTACATAAAAACCGATTGCAGGAGCACATAGTTAAAAAAAAATCAGTACTTAGAATCGGTTTATGCTAATGCACTTGTAAACCGATTATGGTGATGTCTCCACATATTCTGATTTCTACCCAAAATCGGTTAATGCTAATCATCCTATAAACCGATTGCTCTGCATGCTCTTCATGGGACGAAGAATAGTTACCAGAATCAATTGATCCGATTGTAGACACCCCAATTTTGCATAAACGCTGGCCACAAAATCGTATCTGAATACCAGTGGTAAAAGGTAGCCTAAATCAGGTCTGTTATAGTGCAAATTGGCTTACCCATTCTTTATCCATTATACATTTGGTGTCCACCCACATTTAGTGCCTTGTCCGTGGGTGGTAATAGGTCCGAGTACAAAATATTTTCACTAGGACCTAATATGCGTCCAAATATGAGAACAAGCCCTGAGATTAATTAGTTTTCCACCGAACAGTGACTGCTAAGTCCAACCTAAGTCCACCCAAATGAGTTATCCGCCCAGTAGTGCCCAAAACCCCATAGGTTAGCCGTCCATCCAAAAATGTGCAAAATGTCGACACTTTTTTTACTTTGCTCCCAAGACTTTCCCTCTTACTAGGATCTTTGGCTTGAATGAAATATTTTTGGTTTTTGGAAATGATAATGAGAATTTGAGAGAATATTTTTTATAATAAGTAATGATATTTAGGTTATTGATTAGGACCTTTGGATTTTAGTCATTTAATCCTAGGGTTGTAGTTAATGGGAAGGGGTTATAAATAGTTGGTTAATTCTTGTGATAAAGGAGGAGGAGGAATTTCCATAGAAAATCAGTAGGGAGAAAAATTTAGAGAGAAAAACATTGGAAAGAAATATAAAATTAAAAGTTGAGTGATAGAAAAAAAGGGTTTGGGTTCGGATACGATTTACGGCACCGTTTGACTCTTCAATCTAAGTAACATTTTTAATATCCGCAGCGATAACAGGTTTACATCATATTTTCTTTCATAATCATTTTGTACTCAGATGATTGTTTAATGAATAATGAGAATTGCTTTGATAATGATTAACGTGCATGATCTCATATTTTAGTAGTAATATGCTCCAAGGTCTCACTGTTCTGTTCCGTGCACATGCAATAGATTTTAGTCTACCATCTTCATACCTTCTGTTTAAACTCACTCCAATCACATGCTAGCTGCTACATCGGGTATTAGTGGAGGACTATATTTGCATTTGGTACGAACAGTAGGTGGTTTGGACTTGCATGTTTGGTGTAGTACATAGCATCTTTATTTTGTGCACAATAATTTTGTTTGGCATTGATTTTGGTTCATGAGTCATAGGATTTAGAATTTAATAATAATAATTCATAATAATAATAATAAATTCATTTGTTATTTTTGATTTATTTTCTGGACATTAATAATAACAATATAAGTGTAGTACTTATAATTTCGGTCTTATAATTTGGGTTCTGATAAGTTTAATATTTTTGTAGGTTTATACTTTTATTAAATTTTTATTATTTTTATTTATACGATCCAAACCCTAGTTTCCCAATTATATAGTAGAGGCCAATCTTTAGATTGGACGGGTTAGGTGCCTCACACCTTCCTAGTCCGTGTCTTGATTCCCGGATTCATTTCTGTATTTGGACCAGTGCCTATTTTGGGTCCCAACTCCCTAAGTTGGGTGACGACTTTCTATTAATAATTTCCTTGTGTATTCCCATTTTAGATATTTAGAGATCTTAACGGATTTCGACAGTATCTACAGTGGCGACTTCACTGGGGATTTGAGAATCTAACTCGAAAAATAATTGAGATTGTAGGGTTTTGATTTTACACTACTCGGTATTTGCACACACACACGCGTGCACGCACCCATTTGCACATTTGCATTCCATTTCTCATCGTCAGACGTCCGATTCTTATTAAAACAAGTGGCTAGTAAGTTGAATCCGGTACCTTGGGCCTTATAGGAGTTACCAGCTGAAACACCACAAGCCTTAGCCCAGTACCAAAGAAGACTAGTCTAACTATGTTTGAGGTATATTTTGCTGAGGTAACCCAAACTTACCCGAGAATTAGTTGAACCTGCATGCACGTGCATTAATTGTAAATTGCATTCATTGTTGCACAAAATCCGAGGCATAAGCACCCTTGTGTTACCATATATTCTGTTTGTTTCCTTGAAAACAGGAACATGACTATAGAATCCGAAATGGCTGGCGATGCTGGGGCAGTGTCCTGGTTGCGCGAACAATTCTATAAAATGTTGGATACCAAGTTCAATGAATTGACAGTCAAGATGAAAGCCGAAACCAAGAAGTTGACTCTCAAGGCCATTGCTGAGTCCACAGGAAAACATGTCGGGGCTGATATGGAAAATTACAAAAATAATCATAATTGTGAAGAGGTTAAAAAGAATAATTTTGAAGAGGAAAGTTTTGAAGAGGTTAAAGAGGAAGATTTTAAAAAAAATGGGAGAGACCATGGCATGAGAAAAACAATTGTCCCTGAGGCTTAAAAAAATTGAAAGAACCTTGCAGAAAATGGGTGAAGGCACAATAGATATACATGGACTATATCCTTATCCTGATATCCGTTTACCTCCTGGCTTCAAATTTCTGGATATGGATAGATATGATGGTACTGGGTGCCCGAAAACCCATATTCGTATGTATGTTGGGTACTTGAAACCATTAGGTATTAATGATGTGTTGTTAGTCCAATTATTCCAAATAAGTTTGACCGGGATGGCCTTAAAGTGGCTAGTGAAAACAGACCCAAGTTTAGTTTCGACATGGCAGGATATGGTCAATTTATTTATGGGGCAGTTTATGCACGTCACCGACATTCGGTTTACTCGCAAACACTTAGAGGCGGTTATACAAGAACCCAATGAGGCATTTACAAAATTCTTTCCACGTTGGAGGACTAAGTCGTTAGAGCTCGATGAGAAATTAACCGAAGAAGAGATTGTAGATATTATAATGAATTGTTTGAACCATGAATATTGGAAACGGCTGATATCATCTTACCATCCAACGTTACACTCTTTATGGAAGGAGGGTTCCCAGATTGAAAATACATTGGACACGGGCAGAATGACAAGGTTGACCAACCTGGAGGACTCTAATGGGAATAATTGCGGAAGGGCCACATTTAAAGATGAAAATCAAATGAATATTGTGCCAGTTGCATCAGTAATTGCATCACCCGTAGGACCACACCAGGGGCAAAGCCAGAATTCGAATCAGGGAAGATATGTACGTCCTCAGAGGAATTTTGCAGAGGCAAAGCACCCATTACCCTATCATCAAAGGGAACCCATGGTCAATTTTGTCTTGGAAGAAAACCATACAAATTTAGCCGACTCAATCTACAAGAAAGAAACTGCGGTGAATCGGCCCGTCCACATTAGTCAGCTCTTCGCGGATCAGGTACAAACTGTGAATTCATTTAATTCAACTAATCGTCCTATTTTTCTATCTGAATTAATGGCAGATTATTATGGAGGTTAGCAACCGAGGAACGTGCCAAATTCCAACCAATTCCTAGCAGAGCCTGTGCATATCTCTGACCTTCTACCAAAGCGGGCGGCACCCATAAGGCATGTTCATATTTCAGAGATCTTGTCTTATCCCGTTCAACCACCCGTGACTCCAGTCTACCTCTCAGATATCTTGCTTGATCCGGTACATCCAACGAATAAATCTTCGTCTAGGTGGGTGGATCCGTTCAAAAGTGAGGGTGGTGATGAAGTTCAAAATGTAGCAAGAAGCAGACTCATTTACAAGCAACCTCATCTCAGGGATAAAAATAAAATGCCACCTACACAACCATCACCCAGGTTGAAGTCTACAAGACAAGAGGATGAACAAAAAGTGGTAAGAACAATAGAGGCTGAGTCAGGTAAGTCCCTAACTCATTCTGTTGAGTCAATTCGACCGGCTAAAGGCACATCACCTGAATTTATAAATAAGTCGTCTTTTATTTCCAATATTTCAAAAAATCCAAAAAGATTTTGTTTGTAGGAAAAATGTCTTGAAGAACAATATACTTGGCATAAACAAAGGGCTTGAGAATCCTGGCAAGCCGTGGGGACTGTGGAACCACCAAAAATAAAAACCTGAACCAGCTAAAGAAGTAAAGTTTGTCAATCAAAACAAGGAAAATCAACCTTTAAGGGCACCTTAGAGAAAGAAGATGGATATGACCAAAATGTGGATACAATGCAAGAATGTGCCAAAGCAGAAGACAAAAGCAGTGAATTTAATTGAAGAGAAACCATTGCAGTTAAGACCACAATGGATGTTGAAGACCTATGATAAGAAGGAAGAGAGGTTCAAAACATATGAAGATGAGATTTTTCCACCAAATAAAGGCAAGACGACGAATCCTCTACCGAAGGAAACAGTTTCTTACAAGGACGTGTTATTAAATTTCAGAAATGATGGATCAACTAATCAGAAGGCAAAAAATGATTTTCCCAGCATAAAGAAGGAAGTGAATGATTCTCCTAAAAGAAGGTTCAAGAAAGAAACTAATCAGAAGATAATGGATAATTTTCTCAGCACAAAGTTCAAGAAAGATATTAATCAGAAGACAACAAATGATTTTCCCAGCAAAAGGTTCAAGAAAGCAATTAAACAGAAGGCAATGAGTGATTTTCCTAGCATAAGGTTTAATAAAAACAACTAATCAGAAGGCAATGGATGATTTTCCCAGCATAAGGTTCAAGAATGCAGTTAATCAGAAGGTAATGAATGATTTTTCAGACATAGGGTTCAAGAAGATGAAGCAAGCAGAATTTCGAGAAGATCCAAGAATCATACAGAATAGAAGAATTGTTCAACCATTTGATAGGGGAAGCCATCATGATCCAGGGCCAGCAAGTGTTACTCGACCCAAGAAATACCATACGTAGGTAAGTGCTCGAATCTATCTAAGGGCGGCGAACGCTCATAAAACTTAAGGAGATTTTTTTTTAGAAGTCCAATATCTCTCTCATAGTGTCATAGTATAGGGGCAGATTCGTCATCATGTTTGGCCCCTTTAGTCAGTCGGTCCAAAAAAAAAAAACTACTAGGGGCAGAGTCGTCATTATGTTAAAGCCCTCGTCAAACAAAAAAAAATAAATTATAGTGTCAAAAATAATCTAATAGGGGCAGAGCCGTCATTACGTTAAGCCCTCGCCAAAAAAATAAATAAATAAATCTAGGGGCACCGCCATTATCATACTGGGCCCATGTTATTAGAGCATTTCAGTCTTTTATTATAGTGTTCGGTCTTTTTCAAGTAAATAATTTAGAGACAGATATGTTAGTCCATTTGTATGTCATCATTAGTACTGTAAGTCACCTCCTAAAGTTCTATGAGCAACTGACGTCCAAACGGGTAGATTAAAAAAAATATATATGAAAAAAATGAAAGGGAAAAAAAAGAAGGAAAAAAAAAGAGTGAAAAAGAAAAGGTTATTAAAGAACAATTAATTGGGGGATATTTTACTGTAGCTTCCGGCATGGTTTTTCAATGCCGGCAATCCATCGACCATGCCGGCATCATTGGAAAACCATGCCGGCACTTATCCTCCAATTAACCCTTCTTATTAAACAGCCACTTGGAAAAATTGAGTAGCACTTAAAAGAAATAGAGGAAAGAAACGCGAGGAGAAATTGAAGATTCGGAGCATCGGACGTCATCCCTACAGGACTTGGAAAACAACAAAGTCGTGAATCGTTTTTACAGTTTGAAGCTAATAGGTGAAGTTAATTATAGCTGGAGGATTAACAAATTTGAAAATTTGGATGGGGACGGTAATATATTTGGTGGCATCTATCAGACACATGGCAGGTCAGGATTCCTAAACCTTGGTATATATTGAGTATTTTGTTTTTCACCTTTTGTTTTTGAAAATTATTTTCTAGGATTTGTTTCTTAATAAAATAAATAAATAAAATAATAATAATTAAGAACAAAAAAGATCATCCCTACAGGACTTGGAAAACAACAAAGTCGTGTTTCATGGGCTAACCTTTCTGTTTCCTACTTCATAGGGAAAGGAAAGGAAAACAATATTGATTATTTGCAGGACAGTAATGGTGAATGGTCTTCATGCACATTTCAACCTCAACAACATTTTCTCATCATCTTGGGTCTGCTTTCTCACAGTGCTTACAAGACGAAGAGATAAAACTCGAACCATGAAGGTCAACAAGATTTGCAACAACAACCACAAAACCATCAGTAGCACTCAGCAGCAACTACTTTTAAATCCCATAGAAGCGTAATCGATGTGTTATTTTAGGCCGGTGAACTCGTCTTCTTCATTCACTATTAGTCTCAGATACATTGCATTTTACTTTCAAGCAAATTTGTATTTTCCTCTTTTTAATTGCATTAGTATAATCTAGGTCGAGTCTGTAATACCCATTGCATCTTTTTATTCAGTCTCTAGTATGTTTTTAGTAATATTATTAGTAATTGTAATCTCGGTCTTCTTTGGTTATCACCACGTCATGGGTCAAGACGGAAAAGAAGAAGACAGACAGTTAACGTTCGGGCAATACACCTATACTTATGGACGCAATTGCATGACTACCACCTTCAATCAAGCGCATCGAACACCTCTCCCACCAACTCAGCTCTTATGGACTCTATCATGTCCACCAAAAGTACAGCTTTTCTTGTGGAAAGCATTGAATGGACGCCTTCCGAACTTCGACTCCAACATCTCCCCTCGATGCATCTTTGATCCGAAGACCGTTGATTAAGCTCGTCTCCTTTGTTTTGCTACTATAGATTCATGGCGTATCACTCCAATTGTAACTGATGAATCTTTGGGTATCAGTAGCGTATACCCTTGTGTAATAGCCCTTTAATTAGTTCAATAAAATCCATGCTTCAAAAAAAAAAAACGATCGAAACCCTAGTTTCCCAATTATATAGTAGAGGTCAATCTTTAGATTGGACGGGCTAGGTGCCTCACACCTTCCTAATCCGTGTCTTGATTCCCGGACTCATCTCTGTATTTGGATCAGTGCCTATTTTGGGTCCCAACTCCCTAAGTTGGGTGGCGACTTCTTATTAATAATTTCCTTGTGTATTCCCGTTTTAGATATTTAGAGATCTTAACAGATTTCGACGGTATCTACAACGATAGATCTACATAAATCGATTCTGGGTAAATCAGAGATTTTAATTTTCAAAATTGGGGTTTTAAACATGTAAATCAATGAATAAATTCTAATAATAAAATGGGTTGATGGATATTTACCTTATCTTTTGTTGGATCGGAGATCGTTGGACGTGGAGATCAATTTTTTTTGATTAGGGTTTATGAAATTTGGAAAGCTTAGATGAGAATAGAAAGTTTTTTTTGTTTTTAAGTTTTTGGTTTTTTGCTGAAATAGTAATGGATTAATTTGAGGCTAGATTAGTCTTTTTGTCAATTTTGACACTCCATAACCATTTGCAAAAGTTGGGAGATGAAATTGATAGACCTCAAATAAAACCTCTAGGCTTCAAACTAGGGAGGATCAAAAAAGGAGAGAAAAATCGGGCGTTTTCTTTAGTAAGAAAGTCCACCCAAAACATCAAAGAATGTTGTCTAAACTTCTTAAAATTAAGAAAATAGACCTCAAAGACACTTATTTAGGTGCTCCCTTTTGATTAATAAGTCAAAAATTAAAGTCTTTGAAAACATAGTCGAAAAAATGGAACATAAATCCCAAGAATGGAAAGGAAAGGTTATAAATCAACCCAGTAAAATGGTTTTGAACAAATCAATTTTGGATGGTATGGCTAACTATCAAATGGGCTGCTTCATAATACCTAAGAAAATAACTAACAAAATAGATGTTATTCAAAGAGATTTTTGGTGGGGTAAAGAAACTAACTGTAAAGGTTACTATCCTAAGTCTTATTCTTGTTTATGTAAACCCTTAAGGAAAGGAGGCTTGGGATTCATAAAGGCACAGAAAATGAATATAACACTAATAGCTAAATTAGCATGAAGACTTTAACTGACTCAAACACTCTCTCGGCATCTCAACTCAAACCAAAATACTTTAAAAGAAGCATAGCTTTTAGAACTAGAGCTTCTGCCTCTAGTTCCTAGATATGGAAATGTCTCAGTAAAGGTCTCAAAGTGGTTGAAGTGAACAATACAACATATATGGGAAGTAGGGGATGGATCTTCCATCAATATTTGGGAAGATAACTGGATACCAGAGCTAGGAGCCAACCTTAGCCAATTTAAGAACACCAACAACAAACATCTAACACTTGTGATGGATCTCATAGACCCAATCGCCAAAAAGTGGAACTCAGCTTTATTTTTCTCTTATTTTCATTCTATTATTGCAGCAAAAATTTGTGGAATCATACTTACCCAATATGTACACCATAAACCTGACAAGTTGAGATGAATACTCACCCCTTCTAGAGAATTATCTGTGAAATTTTTGTATAGGAAATTGAATGAACCTACAGAAAATGTTAATAACCTTAACATGCCTGATTCTTTTTGGGAAAAGCTTTGGAACCTAAACCTACCACAAAGGATTAATTTTTTTACATGGAAATGCTTAAAAAATGCCATCTCAACCAATACCAAACTAGCTAGATTTCATGAGAAAGGTTTCACCAAAGTGTCCATTTGGTTGCAATTCAAATGAAACTATAGAGCATCTTCTCTTCCACTGCACTTTCGCGAAATATGTTCGGGCAACTAACCCCAATCCAGTTCAAATAAACTTTGACATTTCGGTCACTTGTCTAGATATTTGCAGAACTTGGCTAGAAAATCCTAGTGTAGTCATCCCATTAGAAATAATTCTTACAAAAACAACAGAAAACTAGTACTCAATTAGCATTTAAAATTCAAAGACACTTAAATTTATGGCACTTAGAAAAGAAGGGGAACATCAAGACTCAGGATAACTCTGAAAAACTGCTACAAGAACCTTGGAAAATTGCATTATCTTCTCACTAAAAATTAATGTGGATGCAACTTGGACTTCCAAAACTAATCCTGCAGGTATATCTCTAATCCTGAGAAATGATACAGGGGACTTTTGAAAAAGCGGGGGTACAACAACCACACCCAATATTTCTTTTAGGAAATCTCTATGGAAAAACTCCAATATAATTCCAAGAGAATCAACTAGACAGTCAGACTCAATCAATGGAAATATATCAAAGAGTTGTATCTCTATTTCTCAATTCAATCCGCAATCAAACAAATAAGAATTTGCGAGCCCGATTGAATAAGAGAAATAACTTGGACGGTATCAAAAACCAATATCCAAGTGTAAATCAATTCAATCAACAACCCAAAGGACGGATTCAAGAACTGATTGAACTTACGCACAACCTGTGATATTTCAATTATATAGAAAATATAATACGGAAAAGAAATAACACAGACACCAGAATTTTTTAACGAGCAAACCGCAAATGTAGAAAAACCTCGGGATCTAGTCCATCTGTGAACACCACACTGTATTAAGCCGCTACAGACACTAGCCTACTAGAAGTTAACTTCGGACTGGAATGTAGTTAATCCCTAATCAATCTCACACTGATCAAGGTACAGTTGCGCTCCTTATGTCTCTGAATCCCAGCAGGACTCTACGCACTTGATTCCCTTAGCTGATCTCACCCATAACCAAGAGTTACTACGACCCAAAATCGAAAACTTAATAAACAAATATGTCTCACACAGAAAAGTCTATTGAGATAGATAAATCTGTCTCCCATAGAAATACTTATGAGTTTCATTTGGTCTTTTGATAAATCAAGGTGAGCATGAACCAATTTATACACTGGACTTATATTCTCGAAGAACAGCCCAGTAATATCAATCACCTCGGAATAATCTTAATCGTATGGAAGTGAAACAAGATATTGTGAAATCACAAACGATGAGACGAAGATGTTTGTGACTACTTTTTATCTTGCCAATCGGAGATTAAATCTCGAGAAAATTTTAGAGAAGATAGTACTCAATCACGATAGAAAACAGCAAGATCAGAACACTCAACTACAGAGAAAATAATTGGGTCTGGCTTCACAATCCCAATGAAGTCTTTAAGTCGTTAACCTACAGGGTTTTTGAAAAACCTAAGGTTAAAGGAGAATCGACTCTAGTCGCAACTAGTATCAAACATGAGGTGTGGGGATTAGGTTTCCCAATTGCTAGAGTTCTCCTTTATATAGTCTTCAAATCAGGGTTTGCAATAAATGTTACCTTGGTAACAAAGCATTCAATATTCACCGTTAGATGAAAACCTGATTAGACTCAAGCTAATATCTCTAAACCGTTAAATCGAACTTAGCTTGTTACACACAAATGAAATGTACCTTCATTTAGATATAGGTAACCGTACCTAAACGTGTACACCTTGTTGGTTCAACAATAGTTAACCGAAGTTAGCCATATGAACACTTTCATGTCAACCTTATTCATCTTAACCACAACTAGTTCAAATGACTCAAATGAAACTAGTTAAAGAGTTGTCCAATTGTGTATATTCTCATAGAAGTATACAAGACACAATTGATGCAAAATCGGTTTGATTCACTCGAATCAATTCATGAACATTATAGCCACGGTTTGCAAAAGATTGCATTCCTTATTAAATGTATTAGTTCATGACACAACCGATTATATAACATAACCCACTCAAGTATGCAAACGGGTACGCATACCTAAGTAGACGGACTTGGAATGTGTTCGCCAGTATGCAAATGGGTACGCATACTGTCGTACACTTCCCAGTTTCAGTTGAATCCAGTACGCGTACAGGTATGCATACTATAATTCCAGGACTTCAACTGACTTCGCCAGTATGCGTACAGGTACGCGTACTCTAGCTCCCGGACTTTACCTGACCTCGCCGGTACGCATACAGGTATGCATACTACATTCCGGTCTTGGATCAACACATATGCAAGTACGCATACTGTGCTTATGATCCAATTATGGTTAAGTGTTCTAAACTCCCATTTCAATCATTGAAACATTCTTAGAAGACGACAATATCTATCTCACACAAACTATTAGCTTCAAAGTAATTTTCAAGTGATCAAAATATTAATACGAAACATTCCGAGTCTACATCAAATGACTGTCTCACACAAATCATGTAAGATGTTACCAGGCGATTTTCACATGATCATCTTTTGACTTTCGTCAAGTATATAAGATGAACTTGGTTAAAGCGAAATCTTACCAACACATATTTCGAGAAATATATAAGCGAGTTAAACTCATCTCGAAATATCAAATGTGTATAATAAGAAGTCTATATAGCTATACGACTTTTGTCTCAAATAAGAGATAGAGTAGAAATAGACTTATGAGTGATAGATGAGTTTTAGTCTCCACATACCTTTTGTTGATGAATTTCCACAAGCTCTCCTTAGTAGTTATTCGTCTTCAATTGATGAACACCGTGAAGTCTAAAGCTCAACTACACATTCTATCATAGTCCAAGACATAGCTATAAGTAGACTAGAAATCAAGACTTATAGTTTTGATCACTAAACTTGACAAACAAGCTTGAGATAGCAGCGCTTGCGAGTTTGACCGAGCAGTGCTCTAAAAATCTCCCCCTTTTTCAATTTTAGTGACAAAACTATCAATACATAGTGATTACAAAATATATAAACTTTTTAGCATCTCATCGAAATGTTTGATCTCCTTGGTTCTTCAACATTACTCGAAATCCTCGTCACTTCCAAGTACTCCAGTGATTCTGAACGTGTTTAACTCAACATCATAGTTGTTGAAGATCCGTAGCTATAACAATTAGACAACAATTTCTCTCGATCATTGTTATACAGTGTCATAGTATTATTACATAGCATCAAAGTCCAATTGTATCACAACTTTGACAACAATACTATGGTGATATGTATCACTCCCCCTTAGTCAATACTTCATCTCACAATGAAAACCACTCCCCTTTACATAATGATCCGTAAACCATATGTATTTGTAGTGTGAACTACACATTAATTCTCCTCCTTTTTGTCAACATAAATTAGCAAAGGTACGAAAACTAGTGGGATCATAATGAAATTCTCATAGAGATACTTCATGACTAAAAGAGAACATATCAACTTTGTTTCGGTGATTTTACATAGTCGAAACTTAGTGTATTCATCAAGGAGTGTATAAAGATACAAGAAAACTCCTATAGTATTCCACAGACGCACTCCCCACAAAGATTTGGCAATTAAGCACAAGTTTAATTAAGAACTCTCCCCCATTTAATGTCATTCCCGAAAGAACAACAAGAGCAACCTTACTTTTCCAAGAAAAGAAGGATTTCTTTGGACACTAAGATACTTAACAAAAATTTATCTACTAGAAACAAATGCTGAATTGAAACAACACTAAACTGGAATTCAAAATTTAATTTCCCTAAAAGATCGAGATAAGTTCAGGGGAAAGAAGTTTGGAAAACTAATAAACCATAACAACACCAATAGACTGTCGAAAGTATTAAAATGTAGCAGTATCTAATGGTTTGGTGAGAATATCAGCCAATTGTTGTTCGGAAGGCACAAATTCCATATTGATGATACCATTTTCATAGAGATCTCGAATAAAATGATACCTTATATCAATGTGCTTAGTTCTTGAGTGCTTAACAGGATTCTCAGTGATGTGAATCGCGCTTGAGTTATCACAAAATATCTTCATTATTCCAGTGTTAATTCCATAATCATCAAGTATTTGTTTCATCCATAGAAGTTGAGTACAACATGAGCCTGCAACAATATATTCTTCTTCACATGTACAAAGGGATTGTGAATTTTGTTTCTTGCTATACTGAGCTACAAGATTCAATCATATATAGTAGAAACCCCCTGATGTACTCTTTTTGTCTTCCACGCATCCCGCCCAATCAGCATCCGAATAGGCAGTAAGATCAGTGTTAGTATCAAAAGTATAAGATAGACCATACTCGATAGTGTGATTAATGTATCGTATCATCCTTTTTGCAACTGCAAGATGAGATTCCTTTGGATTGGCCTGAAACCTAGCACATCAACCAACACTAAAAGCAATATCGGGTCTAGTAGATGTGAGATATAAAAGACTTACAATGATAGATCGGTAGAGTTTTTGATCTACATTTACACATTTCTCATCTCGATGTAGTTTGCCAGTGGTGGGCATAGGAGTTAGTTTTGGAGTTGACTTATCAAGACCGAACTTAGTAACAAGATCCCTTGCATACTTTTCTTGAGATAAGTAAATTTCATCCTTGTGTTGTTGAATTTGTAAACCCAAAAAGAATTTTAATTCACCAACATTGCTCATCTCAAACTCCTTACCAAGAGAGACTTGAAAATCTTTTGCAAGTTTCTCAGATGTTGATCCATAGATGATATCATCTACATAAACTTGAGCAATAACAACATCATTCCCACTCCATTTGGTAAACAGTGTCTTATCAGCTCCACCTCTCGAAGCGGATTTTATGTCCATTTGAAACAACTTAACCTTAAGAAAAGAAGCATGAGATAATAACAAACAAATGGAATCAAGGCGTGCCACAAGATCAAAGGTTTCGTCAAATTCGATACCTTCAATATGTGAATATCCCTGAGCGACAAGTCTTGCTTTGTTTCTAACAATGGTGCCAAATTCATCAGACTTGTTCTTGAATATCCATTTGGTACCAACAATATTGATATTGGGGGGATAAGGTACGAGCTCCCATACATCTTTTCTTTGAAATTGATTTAACTCTTCATGCATTTCATTCACCCAAAAGGGATCGCTAAGAGCTTCATCAATATTTCTCGGTTCTACTTGTGATAGATAACAACCAAAATTGCAAATATATTGAAGTTGTCCTCTCGTCTTAGCAGTAGAATCTTTTTCCCCAATAATATTGTTAGTATCATGATTCCTTTGAACCCAGAGGTGTCGTGGAGGAGCACGTTCTTGTTCAACAGGAATAGCCTGACTAGAGCTTTTCTCCTCGTCACTAGAAACATCATGATCAGCAACCGTTGGAACAACTTCTACTGATTCTGGAATTTCTTTGACTTTCTCAATTGTCTCAGTTGGAGGAAATTCAGCAGGAGAGTCATCATGACGAAAATTACTTAGATCATCAATGATAACATTTGCTGATTCCATCATGACTTGGGTTCTTAGATTAAAAACTCGAAAACCACGACTGTCAGATGCATAGCCAAGAAAAATACCTTCATCGATTTTTGAGTCAAATTTCCCTTTCTGTTCTCGACCCTTTAGAATGTAGCACTTACTACTGAATACTCTGAGATAGTGTAAGTTGGGTTTCTTACCGTACCACAACTCATAGGGAGTGTTTAAAGTATTGGACCGTAGATAAACACGATTGATCAAATAGCATGCTGTAAACATAGCTTCTCCCCAAAACCTTAACGATAAGTTCTTGTTATGGAGCATGACCCTTGCTATTTCCTGAATGTTCTTATCCTTCCTTTCTGCAACTTCATTATCTTGTGGAGTAATGGGTGGTGAGTATTGTTGAATAATCCCCAGTTTATCACAGTATTCAAAAACTTTGGTGTCTTTGAATTCAGTGCCGCGATCGCTTCTAATTTTCTTTAGTTTGTGACCCTGTTTGTTCTGGATTCTATTAAAAATAATCTTGAATTCACTGAGGGTTTCACTCTTATGAGCTACAAACGCTACCCAAGTGAATCTGGTGTAATCATCAACCATAACTAAAACATACTTCTTCCCAGCAACAATGGGTTGTTGAATTGGGCCGAAGAGATCCATATGAATTAAATCAAGTGGAGCTTTAGTGAGAATATCTCAAGATGATTTATGTGGAACTTTCTTTTGTTTACCCTTTTGACAGGCACCATAGACACCTTCAATCTTAGCATTGATTTTTGGAACACCTCTAACAAGTTCTTTGTTAATGATCTTAGTTAGAAGGCGATAATTGATGTGACCAAAACGCTTATTCCAAAGATGTATAGATTCCACCTTAGTCAAATTGCAATAATTATTAAACTGAGTATCCAAAAGATATCAGTTATTTTGCCACGAAACCCCTGAAAAATTACTTTTCCATACTTGTCTACACTATCACATCCATTTGCATTGAAGACAACTTTATGGCCTTTGTCACAAATTTGACTAACAGAAAGAAGATTAGCAGTCATACATTTAACATATACGACATCATGGATTTTAGGAACGCCAGGTAATTTGATCGTCCCCTTCTTGCTTATGTAACAACAGCTCCCATCTTCGAATGTTACTAGACCACCATCAAAGTCGTTTGTGTTGACAAACCATGAAAGATCTCCATTCATATGCCGGCTACATCCGCTATCAAGGAACCATTGAAAGGGTGATGTTGATTTTAGAGAAAAAGCTCCATGCTAACACTACTGACCAGTTTTGGTTTTCTTGTTAGTATTGTATGTCTTTTAAGAGTAGACAAAAGTTGTACAAATTTCTTGTGAAGATTACAAGCAACTTTAATCTATTATTGAAAGGCGTACACACATGTTGATAGTGATCATATGAACCAAAAAACAAACATGTACAAACATCTTTATCCTTATTCGAGGGAATCTGAGCATCATCATGTTTCACAAAGCCTAGACCTCGCTTATCACCTGATTTACGGCAATCCTTCAGAGAAGAATTAGAGGAGTTTCTCAAATCCATCGAAGGAGTTATGACAAATTTCAAATCCTTATGTTTTGCAATTTCTGCAACTAGATCAGAGTTGATCCGGATTTGTTCATCCAACTTCTTCTGGAGATCCACTACCTCTTCAGAACGTTCTCGAAGCTCAGATTTTTTGATATAAATCTCGCAATGAAGTCCATCAATTTTCCTTATCAATCGTTGTTTCTCTCGACAAAGATTATTGATGAATTTTTTAAATCAGGAAACTGAACCTCATCGATGGTTTCTAGAACACGCTCGGAGTTGATTTTGTCCATTTGTGGTGAAGCGTTTTAGAGACATTATCGTCCATAGACAGATCGCTACAAACACAGACTTATGAGGTCTTAAACGTGTTTTCCTGCTCTGATATTAATTGAAAAAGTGGGGGTACAACAACCACACCCAATATTTCGTTTAGGCAATCTGTATGGAATAACTCCAATATAATTCCCAGAGAATCAATTAGACAGTCAGACTCAATCAATGGAAATATATCAAAGAGTTGTATCTCTATTTCTCAATTCAATCCGCAATCAAACAAATAATAATTTGTGAGCCCGATTGAATAAGAGAAATAACTTGGACGGTATCAAAAACCAATATCCAAGTGTCAATCAATTCAATCAACAACCTAAAGGACGGATTCAAGAACTGATTGAACTTACGCACAACCTGTGATATTTCAATTATATAGAAAATATAATACGGAAAAGAAATAACACAGACACCATAATTTTGTTAACGAGGAAACCGCAAATTCAGAAAAACCTCGGGACCTAGTCCAACTTTGAACACAACACTGTATTAAGCCACTACAGACAATATCCTACTACAAGTTAACTTCGGACTGGAATGTAGTTGAGACCTAATCAATCTCACACTTATCAAGGTACAGTTGCGCTCCTTACGTCTTTGAATCCCAGCAGGACTCTACGTACTTGATTCCCTTAGCTGATCTCACCCACAACCAAGAGTTGCTATGACCCAAATTTGAAGACTTGATAAACAAATCTGTCTCACACAGAAAAGTCTATTGAGATAGATAAATCTGTCTCCCACAGAAGTACCT
This sequence comes from Papaver atlanticum, assembly GCA_023531105.1. Classification (NCBI taxonomy): domain Eukaryota; kingdom Viridiplantae; phylum Streptophyta; class Magnoliopsida; order Ranunculales; family Papaveraceae; genus Papaver; species Papaver atlanticum. The sequence continues at coordinate 1,984,991 of JAJJMB010015994.1, forward strand.
ATGAGTTTTGTTCCGTCTTTTGATAAATCAATGTGAACATGAACCAATTGATACATCAAACTTATATTCCCGAAGAACAACCTAGTCATATTAATCACCTCACAATAATCTTAATCGTATGGAAGCAAAACAAGATATTGTGGAATCACAAACGATGAGACGAAGATGTTTGTGACTACTTTTTGTCTTTCCTATCGAAGATTAAATCTCGAGCAAATCTTAGAGAAGATAGTACTGTTAGAGCACTGCTCGGTCGAACTCGCATGCGTTGCTATCTCAAACATGTTTGTCAATGTTAGTGATCAAAACTATAAGTCTTGATTTCTAGCCTATTTATAGATGTCTCGGACTAGGACATAGATTGTGTAGTTGATGTTAGACTTCACGGCGTTCATCATTTGAAGACGAAGACTACTAAGGGGAGCTTGTGGAACTTCATCGACAAAAGGTATGTGGAGACCTGAACTCATCTACCACTTGGAAAGTCTATTTCTACTCTATCTCCTATATTGAAACATAAGTCGTATTACGATATAGTTTTCTATATACACATCTGAGATTTCAAGCTGAGTATATTTCGCTTACATTTTTCTCGAAATATGTGTTGGCAAGCTTTCGCTTCGACCAAGTTCATCTTATCTCATGAGAAAATTTCCGAGTAACATCTTACATGGTTTGTGTGATACAATCATTTGGTGTTTGTCTTGGAATGTCTCGTTATGATTATTTCAATAACTTGAAAATTGCTTTGATGCTAATAGTGTGTGAAAACGGCTATTGTCATCCTCTAAGAAAGTTTCAATGATTGAAATAAGAGTTTAGAACACTTAACCATAATTGGATATGTCATGTTGTGCACTCTTGCACATATGTAATCCATGTCCGGGAACCATAGTATCCGCACCCGTTTGCGTACCGGTTGGTTTGAGAAATCTGGGAACCTAAATATGCGTACCCGTTTGCGTACTGGCGTACAGGTTCATATCCGAGAATTTCTACTGGGATTGGAAGTACGAGTACCCGTTTGCGTACTGCCGGAAACCAATTTTGGTCCGGGTATTTCAAGTATGCGTACCCATTTGCATACTTGAAGGTTAAAGTTCTAAAATCGGTTTTGTACATGAACATAAACATTTATATAATAAGGAATGCAATCTTTACAAACCGTGGCTATAACGTTCATGATTGATTCGAGTGAATCAAACCGATTTTGCTTCAATTGTATTCTTGTATAATTCTATGAGAATATAGCAATTGAACAACTCTTTAACTTATTTCATTTGAGTCATTTGAACTAGTTATGGTTAAGATGAATAAGGTTTATATGAGAGTAATCATATGGCTAACCTCGGTTAACTATTTGTGAACCAACATGGTGTAAACATTTAGGTTCGGTTACATAAACCTAAATGAGGGTACATTTTATTTATGCGTAACAAGCTAAGTTCGATCTAACGGTTGAAAGATATTAGCTTGGTTGAATCAGGTTTTTCATCTAACGGTGAATATTGAATGCTTTGTTACCAAGGTAACTTAGATTGCAAACCCTGATTTTAAAACTATATTAAGGAGAACTCTAGCAACTGGGAAAACTAATCCCCACACCTCCTGTGTGTTACTAGTTGCATAACTAGAGTCGAT